>VZTY01002313.1:52652-102210 GCA_013400935.1 Turnix velox | reverse complement strand
GCGCCGGCGGCAGTGTCCCTGTGCTGAGGGAACGCGCCGCTGCTTCCTCTGCCCTCCCCCGCCACCCCTAGCCCCGTCGGTCCCCCGGGTTTTATACAAGGCCCATGAGGGCCGTCTGGCCCTTCCCTTTGCACGGTGGGCCCAGGGGGAACCGTGTCAGCCGGGGAATGGCAGAGCAGGTGAGAGTCAGCGACAGGAGGTAGAAGGGCTGGAGCAACAGCCCTACCAAGGCAGGCTGAAGGAGTTGGGGTTGTTCAGCCTGGAGAAGAGAAGGCTCATAGTAACTCATATAGTTACCTCATAGTAACTTATCAGTACCTCAGGGGGTCCTACAGAAAGGCAGGGGAAGGACTTTTTAATAAGATATCTGATGGGAGGACCAGAAGCAATGGATGTAAATTGGAAGGGGGTAGATTTAGACTTAACATAAGAAAGAAATTCTTTACAGTGAGGTTGGTGGAACACTGGAAGAGGTTGCCCAGAGAGGTTGTGGGCACCCCCTCTCTGGATGTGTGCAGGACCAGGCTGGACATGGCACTGAGCAGCCTGATCTAGTGGGAGGTGTCTCTGCCTTTCGCAGGGGGGTTGGAACTCGATGATCTTTAACTATTCTATGATTCTAAGTCAGCACCCCGAGGGGGTCCTTGTTTCCAAAAACGCCAAGATTTGGATTAAGTGATTTTCGGAAGGTGGCGGGGCCTTGGGAGGTGTGAGGTGCTCCTGAGAGAATTAAAATCAACCATTTCAAGTGGATAAGAATCAGCGGTCTTACTCAAAACACATGTCCTGCTGGGTTTTGGAGCTGTGGTTTAGGATTGGGACTGTGTAATCTGTAATAAAAGACCTCAGTAGTCTTGATGACTATTAAGCAGGTATTTTTTTATTTCATGGGAAATAGTTTTCACAAATTGTGTGTGTAGCAGGTGCAGCAACAGGCAGGGTATTTGCATGTCACAGATCAAGAACTGAACACAAACTGATTGCATATGCATAGAATCATGAGGTTGGAAGGGATTTAAAAAAGCCATCTGGTCCAACCCTNGGGGCCTTGGGAGGTGTGAGGTGCTCCTGAGAGAATTAAAATCAACCATTTCAAGTGGATAAGAATCAGCGGTCTTACTCAAAACACATGTCCTGCTGGGTTTTGGAGCTGTGGTTTAGGATTGGGACTGTGTAATCTGTAATAAAAGACCTCAGTAGTCTTGATGACTATTAAGCAGGTATTTTTTTATTTCATGGGAAATAGTTTTCACAAATTGTGTGTGTAGCAGGTGCAGCAACAGGCAGGGTATTTGCATGTCACAGATCAAGAACTGAACACAAACTGATTGCATATGCATAGAATCATGAGGTTGGAAGGGATTTAAAAAAGCCATCTGGTCCAACCCTCCTGAAGTGAGCAGGGATATCCTGCACCAGAACAGGTTGCTCAGAGCCTCAGCAAGCCTGATCTTGAATGTCTCCAGGGATGGGGCCTCTCTGGGTAACCCGTTCCAGTGCCTCACCACCCTCAGGGTGAANGTGCATCCACTCTGGGCAACCTCTTCCAGTGTCTCACCACCCTGGCTCTCAGCCTGTCCTCATAGGAGAGGTTCTCCAGCCCTCACATCATCCTCGTGGCCTTTTTCTGGACCTTCTCCAATATTTCCATGTCCTTTTGCTGAGGGCTCCAGAGCTGGATGCAATACTTCAAGTGGGATCTCACGAGAGCAGAGTGGAGAGGTAGATGGCAAGTGCTGTTGATTTTTTGTTGGCATCCATTAGGGTGTTGCAGTGAGCGCAATTCGGGTGGGCCTGTCATTGTAATTAATGATCTGACAGAAGAAAACTGCACTTCATGTACAAGTGAACAAAGAGACAATAAGAAAGGATTGAGATCACCTTCAAGAAAGGCTTGAAACTGCCTGAAAACCTGTAACTTTCTTCTGAGTAGGCACTCTGTGTTTTCCAAGTGTTACTTTGCTGTGCCTCTTGCCTCAACTGGCCAAGTTTCCCCCCCTAGGACCACTGTATATTCCAGCCATAGGCTCTTTTGTGTTCCCTCCATCTTCCTTCACTACTTTTACTTTCTGCCATCACGTTGATTAATATTGCCAGTATAGCAGATGCAGTTCTGCTTGCCCACAGCAGCTGGCTTTGGAATTGGGCCTCTCTTGTATGATGGTTTGCCAAGGTTTTTCAGCTTGCTGGAGTGTGAGGGCAGCACTGCAGTTTCATATCTTGTCAAGGACATTTACAGATCTAAGTGTTAGAGCTTAGGTCACACAGAAACAGGTCTTAAGTGCTAAATGTTATATTATAACTTCAATTTTAGTAGTTAACATGCATCATCTAGGCAAAAATAATACTGGTAAAAACAATCTAGGTAAAATCTTGTTTGCAGTATAATTTTAGGTCAGATCTGTTTTACAAGTACCTGAGTTTATCTCATGGTTAAATTAAAGTACTTAAGTTGGTTTTGCTCTTTTATCCAATGACTTGGTCTGAATACATGTTCAACCATGAGCTCTGGAGTAGCTTATGGAATTCTGGAGTAGTCAAACAATGAACTTGGTGTCCTTTGTGGATGGTGTAATCTATCTATAAAAATCTCTCAACCTGTGGATAAACAGGAAGCATTGTTAAGGGTCACCAGGGAGCAAACTGGGAAGTGGTTTGACGTCTGTCCCAATCCATCACAAGACTGCATCTTAACTACAGCCTGTAGCTCCAGGCCTCTATTTCAAAAAAGAGTTGGGAATTGAGAAGGTCATCTATATTGGGATTTTCTGATCGTTGTTTTTTCTGTTCAGAAGAGCTTTTGAGAATTCACATCCTTTTTATCTTGGAAAAAAGACGAATGCGAAAGAATATGATGGAAGTTGAAAAGTTTATGAGATTATACCACCTATTTAACTGTTGTGACTAGTGTTGCCAAAAATATCTTGGTTGCTTTTCTGAGTAAGTCTCAGGGCAAGTGCTTTAAAACTTACCAGTTTGGGACCAGTAAGGGGCTGGCTGTTCATGTGGTCTTTGCTCGCAGTTACTAACTATAGCATGGCTTCATCACAATGTTGCAGACCAAACAGAGGTCATGATGATTAAGTAGGCAGGGAAGGGACCCAGAACATGCTGCTGAGAACTGGCCTGCTGTGGTCTCACTAAGCTTTAGCTTCAAAAAGTTTCATACAGTCTGAAAAGTTTTATATTCCCTTGCCTTTTAACTTTTCACTGAGAACAGCTATATGATTAGAAATACTAAATGTTATATAAAATAAATGAAAGCTCTGAAAATTATGAAAGCTCTGAAAGTATTTGTTTTAAAATACAGAGCTGCTGCCACACAATTTCTGGACAGGTTTAGTCCCATGCAAAAATCCCATGTTATTTCCTATAAATCTCCACTAATCCTTTTGTTATACTAACAGTTTCACAGTTGTAAATAAATTCCCAAAGCAGCAAATCTTTGTTGTTGTTCCAGTGGGTTACTCTGTCCAACACCATCTGAACAACTAGTTCGCAGTTAGATATTTGGTACTGTAAGTCCTAAAGATGTATGTTAATGTAACAATGTCCTTATTTTTATTTATGTGTTTTATATTGTTTTCAAAATGGTAAGAATTATACCTGGGGAAAACTAATATTACTAGTTACCTCTGCTGAATGGCTGCAGATTTTTGGCAAGCTTCAAGTTGAGCTTGGGGGTTTTCTTATTAGCATGTATATGGAGCAATAATTTCTTAAGTAACAAACCATTTATAAAGGTACATCCTTCAACAGAGATGCTAACAAGTGGCATGCAAGTCCTTGTGTAAGAATCTCCAGGACTTTCTGCTGTACTCCCTCTCTCTTTCGTTGCTGGCTCATTCTTATGTCAACAAATTATTTTCCATCTTGAATAAAAGAGAGATTTTAACAAAAGAAACAATAATTTGGAAGCTCTTCAACAAGGGCATTAGGTCCTTTTGTGCTGTGCTTAGCAGCTCAAATGCCTGGGGAAGCACAAAATGCCAGGGTAGGGCTTTCACTTGTATGATTTTATTCCAAGCCTTGGCTATAGTCACAGCATTTAAGTTTAGACCTGTTTACAAATAATTTCTAAAGAATATTCACTTGAATAAGTAAAACAGTAAATAATGGAATTAAGGTATTTAAGTTATGCTGTATTTTCCCCAAAGAACATTCATCCTGATCCTTCAGTTACTGAAGTCAGTGCCAGAACTCCTCATGATTTGAGCTTGTGGTCGCCAGGTATTTATAAATCAAGAACTTTATGGTTTGGGTCTGTTGCTGTTCCTGTTTTCAGTAATTTTGATTGTATTTTGTGTTCTTCAATGCTTATGATGTATCTGGAATGTTTTGGGGCTACATCTGGCTGGTGAATGATCACCAGCACTGTTCCTCAGGGTTTAGTTCTAGGGACAATACTTTTCAGTATGTTTATCAACAATCTGGATGTAGGAGCTGAATGCACTATTAGCAAGTTTGCTGATGGTACCAAGCTGGGAAGTGTTTCTGACACTTTTAAAGGACAAGAGGCCTTGCAGAGAGGTCTATATAATTTGGAGTGTTGGTCAGCAATTAATGGGATTGCATTTAAAAATTCAAAATGCCTAATTTTGCACCTAGGACATAGTAATACCAGGCACAAGTTAAAACTGAGAAGTAAGTGGCTGGAGAGCAGCTCCTCAGGAAGGGATCTGGGGATGCTGGGCAGCAGTAGGTTCAGTATGAGTTCCCTGACAGCCACAAAGGCAAACTGCATCCTGGAATGCATCAAACCCAGTTTCACCAGCTGATAATCACCAAAAGAGGTGATTATCCTACTGTATTGAGTGTTGGTACTGCCTCACCTTGAGAGGTACGTGCAGTTTTGGAGCTCACCATGTAAGAAGGATGTGAAGGTCCTTGAATGCATCCAGAGGAGGGCAACAAGTGGGTAAAAGAACTGGAAAGAGTGTCCTATAAGGAGCAGGTGAGGACTTTGGATTTGTTTGTTTTGGAGAGTAAGAAGTTCGGGTGCAATCTCACTGCTCTCTTCAGGCTTCTCTTACAGCTTGAAGAGGAGAGGCAGGTGCTGAGCTCTTCTTCCTGAGATCTAGTGATAGGATTCATGGGAATGATTCAAAGCTGTATGAGAAGAGGTTTAGACTGAGCATTAGGAAGTATTTATTTACCAAAAGGATGATCAAATACTGAAATAGGCTTTCTAGGAAGGTGGCCAGCCCAGACCTGTTTGTGTTCAAGAGGCATTTGGACAATGCCTTCTATAACATGCTTTAGCTTTTGGTCAGCCTTGAACTGGTCAGGTAGTTGGTCTAGATGATTGTTGTAAGGTCCCTTCCAACTGAAATATTCTGTTCTGTTGTATTGCATTCTATTATGCAGTATCAATATTGAAAGTAATTTGCAAATTGTTAAGGCTTACTTGATATATTACGAAAAGGCTGAGTTTTCAGGGAGAAAGAGAGTAAACACAGCAGCAAAATATACTAGAAAACTATATGGAGAAAAGGAAAAAAACCAAACATATAAACACTCCAGAGACCTATTCAGAATTGTAGAATAATGGATTTTGTTATATGACAAGTCTGTATGCATACAATATATACAATGCAACAATATACAATAATTTTATACATGACTGTAAATTCTATTGACTGGAAGTTGATGGAAGAAGAGAGTAAGAGCATTTATTCATGCATGGAATGTTTTTTAAGTAGCATAAATTACTACACATCTTCACAGGGGAATCTACAACATAATTATGAGGTATCCCAGGGTGGAGATTTTGTTCCTTTGTGCCACAGGACTATAATAGTTAAAGTGTCTGAGGACTGTTTATCATCTGGAGGTTATAGCTTTTATTTACTTCTAAAAGTTGCCAAACAGATAATGCATCATAGAACGTGAACATTTTATGTGTGTCTAAAACAGGAGGGAAGCAATTCTTTCATCAACAAATTTCTGGAATCGAAAAACTTAATCAGAAAAAGTTATATTTGACAAACATAGAACCAACAGCTTCATTGTTTGCCTGTAGCATTTTTCTTCATTTGATTGCAAAGGTAGAAGCCCCAATCTCAAATATCCTGTCTCAGCTTAGGTGATCTGCAAATTTTAGTGGGACAACATTGAGCTTTTGATACTTACTGCCTGCATTTCTTTACCTGAAGTAACAGTGTAACATTCACTTGCAGTTGTAAACATCATACTGAAAAATTATGTTTGTTGTAGTAGCATTGTCTCTCCAGGTTTGTTTTTTTTTCCTCTAAAAGGGATGTTGCACTAGGATGACCTCTGTTGTGGCACCTTCTTTTGGGCTGAACACAATATTGCATTTGTGTCTGTCTTCTTTTCTCCATGACCCAGTCTGCTCCTTTTCTGCATCCTGCTTTGCTTTGTCATAGAAGAAAAATGATGCCAACTTGGTTTGTGTAATTTGAAAATAGATTGTAATAATGGATGTCATTGTTTCTTAATGCACTGATGGAATAAATTTTCAGTGTTCATGTGAATTTGCAAAGCTGGAAGAATTAAGAGATGCATTAAAAAAGAGTACATGAGCACAGCAGTTTTTACCATATTTTAGGCTCTCTGTGGGATACAGAAGGTAACTGGATGTCATGCATTCAGGAAGTTGACTTTTGAATCTCAAGTTTAAAGTCAGAGCTTTCGAACCAAAGTGCCTTTGAAATGTCTGCAACTAATGGATGCTCCGCATCTCAGAATCTAAGGCCACTTATTTGCACGCTTCAATCTGGCATTCGTGTGCCATTTTAAAAGATTGTCTTTAGTGAAAAGTGTAAGCTTAAATTCTGATCAGTTAAGATATTATAATGGCAATGAAGGTAGGACCTGAAGCAAACTCATTCCATCACAAGGACTAGATGATTATTCTGTACATTAAAATTATTGCAGTTTTTCTCTGTGGAGCTTTCTTGAAAAAAATAGCAGTGTATGTGTTGGATAGGTCTTGAGACATGCATTAACTGTTTATGTTCTACAGAATCGACAGTGTCCAAAGTACATTGTATTCATTGAACATAATTAGATAAACTCTGAAGCTGTGTATAGCACTTCTGACATTCTAGGTGCACTGTGTCTCTGCAACTGCTTAGCAGATGCACAAATGTTCAGGACTTCCTGTAGCATTTCCAGAAGGAAAAAGGAGATGTGAGGAGGAGATCTGTTGGTGGCCTCAAGACTTGCCTGTTTTGATAAACTGGTACCATGGTGTCTTTGCTCTTGTTAAATTATTGCTGTTTTCAGGTGCACTTGTTTCAAAGCTGTGATACAAAAATAACCTCATACATACAGCATATGACAGATGTCACAGTAGTGTTTAGGATTATTGTCATTCTAGTTTCTTCAGCCTGGTATGTATTAGATTTGGATGGCATAATGTCTCTTGTGAAATAGAACACTAGCAGATAACTTAAAAATATGGCACTGCAATTTTTTTTCCTATCAAACTCATTTCCTTTAGAGCTGTATGTTTTTAAAGCAGCATCCATCAGATCTTGTCAGCAGCACAGTGAGGCATCTACTGTATATTGTCAGTGGAATACCAATTAGCCTTTAATTTTACCACATGTCCAATCAAAAGAGCTATTGGTTTCACATGATGGCAGAAGGTCATTAAAACAAATGATCTTGCTGCCAGACAATGACAACAAAACCACAGCTCAGTGAGTAGTGTATCTGTTGTTGGGCAATGACAGCACACTAAATGCTGGGCTGCAGTCGCTTTTTCATTCTGACTTGTTTCAGGTGGTCTGATGGCCTGAGAGCTGTAGCTAAAACATACTCTGCCAACTTAACTTTTTTAAGATAGAATTCTATTTGCCTCAGACATACAACTACAGGGGTACTTTTTATGTCTTAGCTGTCAAATTCTGTAGCTTTCAGATGTTGCTTCCAGAACAAATAGCAGCCTCTCCTTTATTATCTTGAATGATTGTTCTCCAACCCTGTGGAAATGAGTGTTGGTGAATTACTTAAGATGTTTGTCTGGTTTCAGTCAGCTGGATTCTGTTATATCTTTGATTTCTCATTCTGCTGTGAACCATGATTTGTTCAATTCCTTCCTCTGCTTGGGACATGAGAGAATTTCCAGATCCTGACTTTCCTGTATTTCTCATCCTACTCAGTTTTGAGCTTTCTTCTTGTAAGACAATTACTTGGCTTCCTTTCTTTAGCTGGGGAGTAAAGTACTTTGTGAAATTCCAGAGTAATCCAGTTACTACTGTGTAATTGAAGGTGCTACTCACAGTTCTGAGTCAATCACACAAAGTTACTAAAATTGCTTTAATGCTTTTACATCCAAAAAATAACAAAACTACATGGCGTTAAGATATACTAATTCCCCTACCAATTTTGCTTTCAAGATCTCAGTGTGAAAATAAAATTGATAAACAAAACAGGAAGTAGAGCAAAATGACAGCAAAAATCATCCCACTCTATATTTAACAATCTCATTTCAAGCCTTTGCCATTTTTTCTGTGCTGAGTTTTTCTGCTAGTTTTACTCAACAATACCATCAACACTGAGAACTCCTGCAGAGATGCTGCTCTGGTTGCAATCAGAAAAGAAAGGATTTTTGTTGCTTATTGTACAATAGTCATGTTGAGGCACCTACTTCATGCGGTTTTTTTCTTTTTTTTTTTCTAGAGTATTCCTTCTGCTTCTTGTTACAAAGCCAGACTTTCACTGATGATAAATGATCCTGTGAGTAGTTCTCAGCATGTCTGTAAATCAAGTTGCAAGTGAGCACCCAAAAAATGAGTATTTCTGCCCTGTCCTACATAGCTGAGAAGTGTTCATTTTCTTCAGAGTGTGTCTAGAAAGTTTTTAACAGAGAAGAAGAAAGTGTTGCAGAGGTTACACAAGTCAGTTGTAGTCTCCAAGCTTCCTAATAGTAAGTGGTTCTCCACATAAGTCATACCCTGAGAAAGGATGGTACCTCCATTCTGTTAGGTTCACCAAGGGTGGAGATCAGAGGTTTGGGTTGGAGAACTGCATAAAAACTATTGGCTGCACTGTCTGCTCCAGCCAACTCCTACAATAGTGTTTTAGCTTGTTTAAATGGGAACATGTGATAATACAGTACTGCAGAACTCTACTAAGCCTGATTTTTGACTGAGATGTAGAAATAAAAGCTTTACTTGAAGCCATTGACCCAATGCTCAGAGATCAACTTTGACTGACTATTGCAAATTGGTGAAAGAATGGTGCAAAAGTGAGACCTGAAGTGAAAGAAATCCTTTCCTTCAGGGAGAACGTTTTATCTGAACTCAAATTTGGGAGATTCAGTAAAGCCTTCAAGTTACTCTCTGTGCTCTATCTCCTATGCAGGTACTTCTTGGTTCATAAAGAAGGGAATGAAGAGATATAAGAATTTGCATGAGATATAAGTGATATAGAAGACTTAATACCTACCTGTCGTGAATTCATGGCTCTGTACTCAATTTTGGTTTCTAATGTTTTTTTAAAGCCTTAAAGTACTGCTTATTTGATCATATCTTTAGAAGGGAATGGTAGTATTCATGTCTTTAAAATACACTTCTCACTTTTGTAGTTCCAGGAAAAAAAAATGAAAATTTGATGCATTTGCACCTTAGTATTTTATAAATGTGCAAGAAAAAGAGAATGCCATGGAATACTTATCTAGTAATCATAAGTATCAGAAAACAGTGAGTCAAATGCAGAAAGCATACCTGAGTGACTTAAAGTCTCTACTCTTTTAAGGTTTGGATAATAATAAAGTTACCTTCTGATATCAAGAAATTATTGCTGTCAGAATTTTTGTAACCATGAGCCCAGAAATTAAAACAATGTTTTTTCAAATCACTAAAGGTATTTCTGGGTCCTATTTCACATCTTTCTGGACTCATGATAAAGCCTCCACTTTCTAGTGGAGCCTCACCAATTTCTAGGGCTGCAATCATTAGCCAGAGAAGGCTCCATTAGGAAGATGCACAATGCAGGAAGGTCTAATACTGCATTTAGAGCAACGACTGCTGCATTATTTCCTGCAAATGTTTCCCTCATCACTTTGTCTTGTGACCTGCACGTGCTGGCTGGACTACTTTCTGTTCCTTGCACAAAGGCATGTTTTCATCTGAGTCTTTTTACAAAACAAAACATCATTTGCACATGGAGCTGCTGTTTTTAACTTCAGGAGCACAGAAGTATAGGTGAAGCTTTACATACTTGAAAACAACCAAAATATTCCAGTGCATACTCAGCTCTCTTCTTTCCTTCAAAAGCAGAAGAGAAGAGAGAGATTCATGAGCATAAGATGCAATGCTGAAAAAAAGTCCCATTAGTAATGCTTAATTAGGTTGGAGACAGCTTTATAAAACACAGCTCTGGTGTATGGATGGCTGGTACAAAGAAGCTGGCAATGTTCTGAGTAAGCAGCATGTGAATCTGCTCTAGTCAAAAAGCTGGAGACCACATTAGCAAGTCACTGAGACAGAGCTCATTTCTCCAGTCTTCTCAAAGAACTTCCTAGTGCAGGTTTGATGCCATATTAATGAATTTGTCAGCAAAACCAGCTTGCATCTGCCCACAAGGTTATACAAAGATAAAAAAGAAATTCTTTACATGCTGCAAAGTGTGCTTAGTAGGTTTGTGAGCTGAAGCAGTTAGACCAGTGGAATATCTAAATTAACAGTCATATATACATAAGAATGTGATAGGAGTATGATGTAAAGGTGTGAGTTCATTTGATGGTATTCTCTTGACTGTAGGCACGACCTTCCTGTCAGCTACATGAGCTGCAAGGAGTTAACCATCAAGTCATTACTACTGGAAATCTGCTGCAGCATCAAAGTAATGGAAGCTCTAGTGTTTGATTTGAATGCTTCCTGGCTACAGAAATTCATCTCATGCCTTAGTCAAGAGTTAAACTGAGGTGTAGGGAGTTTTACGACAATAGTGACATAAAACTTGTCCAAGATGTGTTGCTTGCTAAGTAGCCACTGAGATGAATTAGACCATTTATTTAAAAAGCATAGAATAAACAAGAGGGTAAACTGAGATTAACCTGACTACTAATGAAGTTCCTGTGCCCTGCACAGCTTTGTTCTGCAGGCTTTTGAACAAAGCCTTTGAAAACAGATGTACATTTTCTTAACTTTTTCTTCATCATAGCCACTCTAAACCTGTTATCTTTGGTTACCTGCTCTCATGACAGCAGGTTGTAGACATCAGTCTTAATCTTACTTACTAAAATAAAGTAAAATACAACAGTGTTTCCAAGTGGAAGGGGGAGAAAACTGTTTCTAATTCAATATTTGCAACAAAATTGCATTTTAGAGTATAGTATTATTTATGGAATATCTTACCTTCCCTAATTTGACTGTAAATAGCATGGTTAATTATGAAGTAATTCATGCTTTAAGATGTTAATTTTCACTTTCCTATGATGTTAATTTTATGCCTGAATGCACACTCTACTAAAGTCCATGTAGGATATTGTTCATTTTAAGCTGAGGCACAATGTTGGGACAGATTCTCAATAATTACTGTTCTATGTATACGTACTATTGCTTCTAATTATGGGCAGCTGAGAATGCAGCTGCAAAATCATCATATTATTCAGTATACTGTTAGTGTTAATTGCTGGCACGCTCTTTTAATTTTACAGTATTTTAAACTCTCTATATTCCTTGTATTTCTCCACAGATGTTTTGGACATTATTGTCAAAAACTAAATTTTACAAAATCTAGACACGTCATTTTTATATTTAGGGCCTTTCTGAGAGCAAAAAAAATAATAATTTGTAAATTAAGTAAATGCTTATATGGACATGTACATAAACATTTTAATAAGGCAAAAGCTTATAATTAGGAACTGGCAGGCAGAGAATTTGAATAAATCTACCATTATCCTTGAAAATACATAAATAGCAAGCAAAAGCAGAAGAGCAACTTCTAAAAGTTGGTAGATTTGCAAGCATTAAAAATAATAAAAGGAGAATTACCTGGGGGTATTTTAATGAACAAGGGGAAAAAAAAGACATGTTACTTGCTAAAAAGGAGAAACAAAAGCTGTTGCCAATCTTTAATACATTAGTTAGTGCATTCTTGCAGAAGCCTCAGTAGTGTCCCATTGGTAAAATCTAAAATTCATTTTTCTTTGTTTCTTAAAATTTTCTAAAAGCAGTTCATCTGTATTGTCTTTGACCACATTTTCAGTAGCTATTTTGAGTGAAAGTTTCTTGTCTGCAATCAAAGAAAAATTATAGTGAGGAACTCTTTCTCATAAAGACACCATTCTCTTTGCTGCTTTTACACTATATAATTTATGATGTCACTATGTAGAAAGTCTAATGGCTTCATATTCAAAGGGATGAAGTGGAGTTCTTTTCCTTTCAATGTGTTTTGCCCCCAAGACAGTTTTGCTGTTGTACAGTGTGTGTTGATGCAAATCTGCAGTTCTCAATTGTGTTCTTACTTCAGCTTTGTATATTTTTATATAAATTGCAGGTACTGAGTCTTATAAATGCCAGTCTTTACTGTTTCCTTTGAAGCATACTCTCTATTCCTAATGCTCTTTTCTCAAGCCTAAAATCCACTGATTTACGTGAGCAGATTTTAATATTTTTCTTAATTTTGTATCACTAAAAGTAGAGTTAAAAGCCACAGTGAAAGGGATCTTCATTAGTAGAGATCATTCAAAAGTATAAAATTTACAAGACCAATTACACAGTGCTCGTCAGTCAACACATGTTCTGTTCCCCACAATTTATGGGTTGACAGGAGTCCATCTAAAGGAGCCAAAAAGGTGGTTGAAGGGCTGGAGAACCTGTGCTATGCTGAGAGGCTGACAGGCTTCGTCTCTGTAAAGAGGGCTTTGAGGGACTTTATCACAGTATTCAAGTACCTAGAGAGTGGCTACAAAGAGAATGCCCTTTTTTTTCCAAAAAATTCTTTTTTGGAACATTCCTGACTTGGTCTAGAAGACAGTCAGCAGCTTCTAAGTGTTTATCAGCTTGTAAGTATTGCTTTCCCAGTCTTCAATTTGGATAGGTTTTTTGAAGCCATGAAGTCAAAATTTGTAAGCATATTCTTCTTTGAAGAGTGATTGCTTGAAATAATTATTTCATTACTCTAGAGCCATTGTGGTAGATGGAAAAGCAGTCTCTGAGTCAGTTTGTCTGGTGCTTTCCATAAAAAGAAATGGTTATAACTTTAACAGCTCCGATTCCATCATCATTAGATGCACATTTTGGAGGCTTGGCAGGAGACAGTCTTTGGGTTAGAGAAGTGCCTTTTACTACCATTATAAAAATTTCTGTAGTATTGGCAGAATTACAAACTGTCAGGAATTATATTTTTTTTCATGTACTTTATATTGTACAGATCAGGGTTTTTCTCTTCCTGCCAAAACCCTTGACATCTGATAGCACTACATACGTATTAAGAAGATACCCTGAATCTTCTTCCCATGGGGAATTCAAGGTCTGAATGGATCATGGACAGAATTGATCTTCTCCTCTTTAGAAATTCTACGGGGAGTAGGAACTGATCAAGTTATAAATTAATCCTGTACCTTATTTATTTTCTTCACCATGGTGTGTACCCTTTACTCTGCCTATTAATAAAAGTGCCTCTTACTTCACAAACAATACTCACAAGCTTGAGTCAGAAGATATATAGAATGGACACACAAGGCACCTGTGAATTTACACAAGGGAAGCTCTCATTGAAGATTCATTGATGCTTAAACCACTAAAACAGGGTGTGCCAGGTATAATCAACCCTTTAAAAAGGAAAAAAAAAAATTGATATGGCTTGGAAACTGCTTTGCAAAATATGAGTCAAACATTATAGGATTCCTTCTAAAGATTAATCTCTTAATTTAAACTAATGGCATCAGAAACCTCTGCAGATGTCCCAGTTTATATTCTACTAATATGTATTCCTCTGATACCAAAATTCTGAGTTTACCGATAGGAAAATAATTTTACTGATAAGAAAAAAATTCAGAAAAAAATATTAGGGTATTAATGAGATAGCAGGCTGTTGTAAATTAGTCTGGTATTTAGGGAAATCCGAGCTCTACCAGTCAGCAAACAGTTGCTGTTCTGTAGCATTACAAAATTTTGGTCAATAAATTTGTAATAACAATAACTTGAATAAACAGGGGATTTCCTGAATGATTTGTATTTGGTTTTCATAATTGTTATGAAGGTGTCCAGGACCTGCAGAGCTGCCATGGCAGCAGGAGCTTCTGGTGTACACTGATATGTGTAGCATCTATGTAAAGCTGCTGAAGCTACCTGGCAAGAAGCAAAGCAGGAGAGCTTTGCCAGTGTAACCCATGTGAATGCAGCAGCTCAGGCTTGTAAGAAGTGGCAAAATCACTTTTAGGCAGATCCCACTGCCTGTTTTTAGCAGGACCACAGGCAGTTACTGTCATGAGAAGGGTGCAGCGTGCTTCAGGCAAACACTTTTGCACCTGATAAATCCTCTAGAGATTCAATGGGCTGTTTTATATAAGCAAATACAATGTGTGCAGTTTTTCTTTATATACTTATTGTTTGTATGTTGATTCAGTGAGAGATTGAGAGCTGCAGTAAGTTATTTTTTTAAATGTCTGAGCAGCATGGACCATTTAGTTATAGATTTCAATGTGAGCAATGCATGTGATGTACTGAGCTGCATCTGAAAGTCCAAATGTGCCCTTCTCTACCTCTTTTGTGTTAGATATAAGAAAATACTGATGTGCTGAAATGAAATCTCTGCTGACATCTTTGTCATAACTACGTGGGAGGAAATTGTAGTAGGACTCCAGACAGCTTGTGACAAGATCATGTTTTTCTCCAGAAACTCAGTGCTAATTGCTTCTTATGAAGGGCAAGGTGTGTTCTTCTTTGTTCTTAACTTTAATGATCTTTTCTGTGAATACTTAACAGATACTGATAAACAGATCTGTTTAGTGACAGATTTTTATAAAAAAAAACTAGAATCCCCTTGGACGTTTTTAGAGGCTTATTCTTCAAACATTTTATCTTCTCAAAGAGTTATGACAGATATTATGGTAATTAAGTTGATTTTCCTGAAATTTCACTTAAATAACCATCAATTTCTCTTTTCAAGTAGTGTATCAGCACAGAATTTGTAGATGCATTGATAATTTAGGCAGAGTGAGACAAATATAAACTCCTATTTGCATTCATGGTATTTGTCCTCTTGCTTTTAGATTCATGCAGGGTTTTGCAGGCTGTATATATATTTTTAAAGCATTCTTTAAATACAGAAAATAATTTACATAGGAAAATGATGAAGTGTTGTTATCCTTGAGCATCTACAGAAATTGCTCTCTCTGTACTAGTCTAGGTTTAATTAAAGTGGTGAACATTTTTCTTCCAACACACTGTCATTATCTTTAATGTACATTTTAATAGATCTTATTATTTGGAAATGTCTCTTGATATTCAGTGTTTATCATAATTTGCCTGATTTTATCTCATTCACTGAATTAAAAATCCAGTTGACTTTTTCCTAGTTCTTTTGTTGCTTCATCTTCCAAAGCTTGAAGTGCTAAGGACCCTTCATCTTTTATTTTTCCCTTTATTGTAAAAGTTAAGCCGGTATTTGATTGACCATCTCTGTTTAACTTTGACTGAGGCAAAAAAATAATCAGAGACCAACGAAGCCCTTGGAGCATTGAAGTTTGAACTTCCCAGAAAACAAAAAAAGGATGTGTTATTTCTCTCTGAAACATAAGGACTAGTTGTGTCAGTGAACTGTTTTCAAAAGCTAGTTTCTGAAATATTACTCAAGAAGTATAAATTATTCTCTCCTTTGACATTCTCAAAAGGTTAAATTGGAGAGGAAACTGTGCCTGTGTCTGAGGTTCTGGTAAATGGAGTGGGAAGACAAAGGCTGAAAGAAGACTGTTGCTTTTAGTCAATACATGTTTTAAATTTTGTAGTGTTTTCAATAGAAAATGCTAAGTATTAAAAGACGTGTTCCTTTGATTAAACCTGGATTGCAAAAGTGGAAAGATTTAAGTAATCATGGCTTTTGTAAAGCGACAGAGCAGATAGGACACAATCTTCCTGCAATTGTACATGCAGCAATTTTAAAACCAAAGCTAGAGTAATTCATTTCAGTGTTACTTGGGCAAAATCAGTACAAGTAGAAGAAGGTTTGAGAACCCAGAACATACAGTCAGACTTCTTTGTAGCCCTTAGCACTCGTGGATGTTTACATACCCAACTGTTTTAACACCAGCCACTCTCTGGATCCACGGAACACTTCTGAATGTAATTGAGAAGCCCTAATGCTCTTGTGAATGTGGTTCTGCATCTCCTTCTGTATTCAAATATCTGTGAAATTAATACTGTCTGCCTTGGTTTTGCCTCATTTCAATAAGGTGCAATTCTTACAAGTCCCTATTGTGGAATGGTGATGGTCTCAAAGGGATTTCTCAAAGACTATGGAAATGGTGTGTTCAAGTAACCTTACTTGAAGACTGGAATGTAGCTTGGGGAGAACAGAAATGAATGGAGAAGTAAGAGTTTATAAGCAGTGTGAGGAAGATAAGTAAAAAATGGGCTATTTTAATAAAAATTACCAAGAAGTTGCATTCAGAAAAGTCAAATAACACCTAGTGATAATTTAGTAATTATTTCTTGCACCTTAGTAATGTATAAGAGTAATTTTCTGCATTTCTCAGTTGAATTCAGCATTGCCACTGACAGTCTGTCCAAGCACATATTTATTTAATCACACTTTCTTGGCTCAGTTTTGCTCAATGAGATTGTTTATACAAGTCTTAGCAATTACCTGAGTATGTGAGCCATTCACAAATGAACAGAAATGTCATTATTTTTTCTGTTGGTATTTAATTAAAAATGAATTCTTCTTGTTTGTTTTCACTGGTATTCTGCTTTTGTTTTTAAACATGTCGAAGGATTTTTATGCCTTATGCTTTTCATGTTTCACACTTTGAATCTAAGGTGACGTATCTGATACTTCCAACAAGGAAAATAATATTATATTGCATTTATGATTCTAGCATCTCCTTTGTTCTGGACCTTATCACCACCAGAGAAAATGATTGTATATTTACTATGATTACATTGTCATCTGTAAGTGTTAAATGTTCTCAGATGATACTTTATTTAGCTTATTTTTTCTTTGCATCACATCTATATATAAATCAGCAGTGTTAAGTTTACAGAGACGGGATTTTATTTTAGTGCTCCCTTGATTTATAAGAATCTAATTCATTTGGCAAATTACCTCATTTGTATACATGCTGTGTAGCTTTTGAAGCAATCAAATTGTAGATCAGTTGCTCTAGGTTTCTATTGTATTAGATTCACTGAAGCTTTAACTATCCACCCTAATTATTTAGAGACCCCTTGTGGATAGTTATGACCTTGATTACTATAGACACAGGCAGAATTATAAATATAGAAAAATCATGTACAATATATAAGATAAACCCAGAAAATATTTATCAGCCAAATTACACAAAAATTGAAAATAGAAAAGATCAGCTTAAACTTTTTTCATCTGCTTAGTTTTGAATACACTATTTTGAATACCTAATTTTGAATACCACTATTCATTGATGGGAATGGCAATTATTTTACTACCTCAAAGTTGGTAAATTCTGTCTACCTTTCATTTTTCATCATATGACTTATAGGATAGTAATGTTGATCTAAATGAGACATGTTCAAAGCTGACTAAGTTGAAGTGGCTTACAGAAATTTTAGACAAAAATACATCACTAAAACTGGAGTTACTCTCAACCACCAAATGGAATGGATGTGTATTTCCTGCAGCATTTCTGAAGCTGTTCTTGGCAGCAGGAAAATTGCAAAGTACTTTCTGTTGCCTCCCTAGAGGGGGAAAAACAAAAGGGAGAAAGGTCAATTCTCCTGTGGGACTACTCTAGATATCCATAAGTTAGCATTTTGCAGAGGTACTTCAGAAAGCAGGCACTAAGCAAGCAACTCAGAATGAGTTTTCATAAAATGGTTTGGGTTGGAACAGACCTTAAAGATCATCTAGTTCCAATCCCCCTGCCATGGACAGGGTCACCTCCCACTAGACCAGGTTACTCAATGCCTCATCAAGCCTGGCCTTAAACACCTCCAGGGAGGGGGTGTCCACAGCCTCTCCGGCAACCTGTTCCAGTGTCTCTGTGGATCACTGTTATGCAGGGGTCAGTAACTTTATGTAATCTATTTAATAATAACTCTGATAATTTCTGAACCCAGAAAGGTGGGAAAAATGGATTGTCACTACTGCAGGTAGGGTTTACTAGAACTTCCCAACTACAAGGAGGCTGAGACTCTACCAAGACACAGAAAGTCTCACTTGGCTACATGCCTCTTGGCAAACCTCTGCTCTCCTATGAAGGAAGGAGTCTTCCCACCTCATCCATAGCCAGTCAGCACTATTGAGGTGCTCAGCAGGCAGAACATCATCAGAGTTTACTCAGACCTCTTGCTCCAGCTTCTAGCATTATTTACCACAGAAGCTGTGCAGAATTTGGAGTGAATCTTGGCTGAGTGAAAAAAGACCTGTCCTCATTTTGGAACTTCTGATAGAGCCTACTGTTCATCAAATACAAACCTGTATTTGTTGCAGCTGTTCTTGAAGTGTGTCTAGAGAAATTGAGGGGAAGTTTGTTTATCCAGGTAAATGTCTCTGCAGTAGCACTTTTCCCTTTGCATAAACAGAGAAAGAGTGGAGCTCTTTTAGTTTCTGTCATAGGACTTGCTTTTGAGAAATCTTAGTGGGAAACACTTACTTGCATCCATCTCCTCAAAAAAAAATGCATTAGGATCTTCTCACTCCAGCAGAAAAAAACAAGAAGTTGTCCCACTTGTCAGCCTTAACATTAGCTGATCTCAAGGAAGGAATCTGCTGTAGGCTTATGTGGGTATGCCAGTGTTTGAGGGAGTTCCAGTATTTGTTTCTTTGCTCCTCTGCTTTTACAACTCAGCCTTTTTGTTTCAACTTTGCACTCAGAGTGCACATATATTCATGTTCGAAATAGCAAGTTGCACACTATAAATTTAAAGAAAATTTAGATTTTCATTAGAGTCGCACTGGCAGCTCTGATCAATGTGCTGCTGGTCTTTTGCCTCTAAAATTTCTCCTCTAAGGGGATGTAATAGATTTTCCTGTGACCTGCTTATACTCTGCTGCCAATGCCTGTATTTCCTCTGCCAGTTAGTCCAAATTATTTTTAGGGTTTCTTGTTTCATATCTTTTACACTATTTTTGAAAGTTAGGTAATTGCATCAGAATGCTGTGATTTTTGGGTCTCTTTGCTGCACCAATGTATTTCAAGCCCACAGGCTAACTGGAACCATGACCTCTGTATAGTCAAAGAAATTTATCTGCTTAAGCAGATACTCTAGATAATCTGTCTGATATACCTGATTTGAGATCTGAATTGCATCACTCATGCCAAGGAGTTACCAATACCAAAAACCCACGTCTCTGAAGCCTCCTTTTGAGTGAATGCTGTACATACATATGGCCATCTAAGCCTAAACACCAAGGACCTAAGGAGAAAAGGAGTCTTTCCTGTTGCAGCCAAGGGTAGAAGAATCAGCTTGTTCTTTCGAGAAGTGTAAATAGGGATGTTTTCACACCTTCTTTTCTGGGCAAGAAAGAAGTGTCCTCTGTCAATGTCATAATCTTTCCTGAGAGTAGCATACTAGCTATTTCAAATTTGGGGAATGTGATCATCTACATTAATGCAGTGTTTCTTAAGGTAACTAAAAGTCTTGTTTTTTCTGGCATGTTTAGCAAAAATCACATTGAAATTCCATACATCTTCTTCCATTTTAACATTAAAATTCCAAACATCTTCTTCCATTTTAATGTCTATAGAATGTGTTGCACTTACAAGCATTACTTTTTTTTTTTTTTTGAGTACTAAAACTTTTAGTTCAGTTCTCATAACAATATAGAAGGAATTTAGGGCAGATCAACTATTAATACTAATGGGATTGATTCCCCACAAGCAAGAAAAAGCTTTCAGAGAGTACCCTCTGCCATCAAAATGTAATTAAATTGTAGTTAAAGTTGCAATTAGAGAGGAGAAACAAGACTAACATCTCCAATTAGTTTTCAAATAATATTAGCTTGAAGAAAATACCTGCACTTTCTTCAGCCATTTGTGACATCACAGCTGAGGGACTGGCTCCACTCTTAGGCTCCCCACCACGCAAAAGATGCCAACTCAGCAAATGGGGCTCTGAGGAGAATGGTGAAGAAATTGCACAGCCCCTGGTTGTGGCAGCTGTGCTGTTCAAAATCTGGAGAAGGCAAAGGTGTCCCTTATCCTATAGTTTGGAGATCATAGAAGAAGAATCACAGATTGATTTATGCTGGATTTAATGGTCATCTAGCTCAAATCCCCCTGCCATGGCAGAGACATCTCCCACCAGACCAGGTTGCTACAGAATTGTAACAGCAAACAGTGCTTACAGGCAGACTGCACTGCACCCTTAAGCATCGTTGCAAGGTCATGGGACAACAGGAGGAGACTGGTGGAGCAGGGGCAGTTTCCGAGGCCTTTCAAAGAAGATCAGAGTGCCCCCTGCCTTCCTCATGGGCAAAGAAGAGGGATGAAAAGTGCATCTCTGCCAGGCATAGTTAACTCCACTGATAGTAGGATGTTGGATCAGATGACATCCCCAGGTCCCTTCCAATGCAAATTATTCATGTATCAATCCAGTAGACCAGAAGTGTGCTGGCAGACATCATGAGTTCATCTGTCAATTTCCAGAGGCCACCAGTTTGTAAATCAGGTCTGACTACATCCCTTGTGTTTCCAAGGCAGTCCATGATGGCTGTAGCTAGGGAAGAGCTTCTCAGCTCTCCCTTCTCAGCCCTCTCTGAACTCTGTGGCTCAGTGAAATGAGCAGAAGTTTGACTCATACATCTTTGCCCTCAACCCATACCCACTATGCTTGCATAGTGTGTCTTATTCAGAGCTGGTAATTCCAGCACAATTCAATAGTGTCTCCATTTGCTGTTTTTGACCCAGATCAAGTTTCACCAGTGTGATGTTCAAAGCAAAAATGTGACACTCTCATGAGACACAGCAAGTGGGAAGTGGAGAGAAGGGTTTTAGGGAAAAGATGCTGAGTTCATCTTTGCTCATGTTGAATGGAAAAGTTTGTCAGATAAAGATGCAGAACTTGGAAGTAAACAAAACTATTGCTAGAGAAGAAGAATCTTCTTTAGAAGATGAGAGTGTATTTGAAATGGGGACCAAGAAAGGAAACTTGTGGTTGAAAATGGTGTAGCACAAATAAGAAGCTAATAAGATTAAGCTGCACGAAGAGACATCTACACCAGAGAGGACTGTGCATGACAGAGGAATTGGAGCTCCTAGTTGTGGAATTTGGAAGATGAAGCAAAGTGTGAGTTCTCAGGGAGCAATTAAAACTGGCTTTGCTGTCTCTTGTGGAATCCAGGGGAGTAAAGACTGGCCTGGCTACCACAGGATGTATGTACACAGGATGTATAAACAGCAAGGTAGCCTTGGGAAGCCAAGACAGCCTTGTTTTTCATCAAGCAAATACAGTGGCACCAAGATAACAGAGACTTTATTTCCTCCAGAACCTACTAGGCCTGGCTAGTTGTCTTTGTCTCATTACCTGTGAAGTGCATATATTAGCATATATTAGCAGTATATGCTAAAGAATATTTTAGTGATCATGCTAAACATATATGACTGGTATTCCACCCAAATCATACTACACATCACCCAGGGGAGAGAAATCTCATAACTCTGGGGATAAAGGGAAGGAAAAAATGACTGTTAAATTGGGAGAGAAAAAATTGGACACCTGTCA
This sequence comes from Turnix velox, assembly GCA_013400935.1. Lineage (NCBI taxonomy): Eukaryota > Metazoa > Chordata > Aves > Charadriiformes > Turnicidae > Turnix > Turnix velox. The sequence goes on along the minus strand of VZTY01002313.1, from coordinate 80,368 downwards.
GACCAGTCAATTAGCTCTGTTCTCTTCCTCCACTCCAGGGTAGAGACACCTTTCTGGGTAAGCATTGTTCCTTTCACCATCTGCTGATGGTGAAAACCCTGGGTTTTGTTGTTGTTGTTGCACTACTAACATTTTTTTTGCTGGCAGTATTAACTTTAGTTAATTAACACTGCTGTAGTTAGTGAATTTATCAATGGCAAATCTTGAATCTGTTACTGTTGCTCTCAATAAACTATTTTTCAATTATTTGTGAATCTGATTCAGTGAAAGTCCTTTGATGCTGGGTCAGTCAAAGTCCCGGGACTCTGACAGACAAGTATCAAAACTGCAGTCCCCTTTTAACACAGCACTAGCTTTAACTTCTGTTCCCTTGAATAAAGGCTGCAGGAGGACCTTTGCTTGTTAGGTTTATTTTCTCTCCTCTTTAAGTGAAGTCTAGGTTAGAGACTAGCACAAATTGAGGAGTGTAGGCTGTCACAGGTGGTGGCATCACTTGTCTTAATTCAGTGTTGGGTGATGTTGAAGCAAAGTAGGTATTGATTGGAATTACTGAACTTTGATCTAAGAATTCATTCTTGAAATCAGAGTCCTGACTAGCCATTTTATTACGAGGAAAATTGACTTAGATGGAGAAGATGAAGGAATACATCTTTCTGAATGACAAAGTCTGTGCTATGAATTGCTTAAAATGCTTGGTCCTTAAAAAATAAATTGCCTCCAAGTTTTTAACTTTTCCTATTAAAAAGCATGGGTAATTTTCAAGAAATAATAAAGCCACATCAAACTAGTAAAATAGAACTTATGGAAATATACTGGATGGAGGAATAATGTTTTGCAAAAGGTAAAATAAGAAAGTGCCAAGGAAGCAAATGCATACATTTAGCGTGATATGGTCTTCATGTAGTCGGTATCACAGAATCACAAAACCACAGAATGTCAGGGATTGGTAGGGACCTCAAGTGATCACCTAGTCCTATAGCTCTGTTGGAGCAGGAACAGCTAGACCAGGTCACAGAGGAAGGCATCCAGGTGGGTTTTGAATATCTCCAGAGAAGGAGACTCCACACCCTCTCTGGGCAGCCTGTTCCAGTGTTCTGTCACCCTCACTGTGAAAAAGTTTTTCCTTATATTTCTGTGGAACCTCCTGTGTTCCACTTTGCAGCTATTTCCCCTTGTCCTAACATATCCTAGTCACTTCTCTAAAATTACAGGCCTGAAATGTATATTCATAAGCTTTCAGACAGTGCCTAGTGCAAAGAAATTACAAAGGTCCTTGATTCCTCTGAGTACTCACTGCAATGTAAATTTTGAGATAACTATGTAAAAAGACCCTTTGATTGAAAAGTCAAATACTGAAAAATTAGAAAAATCCAAAATGTATGCTTTTAAGTCTCAATGTGCAAGTATAACCCTGTACAGCAAGAGTAGTCTGCAGCTTCTGGAGTCCTAATCTGCCAAGACATATAAGGAAAGGTCAAGAGATCTCATGGTAAAGGCCACTGAATGCTTCAAAGGAGTAGATGTGCTTTGTGGTGGTGAGCACATGTGAACCACTGATGGGCATGTCATTTGACTTTGGTTTAGTTGTAGGTTGCAATTGCTGTATTGTGCTTGTGTTGTGATTTCAGCATATTCCTGTCTGGTGCTCCTATGTCAAAAAGGCAAGTAATGCTGAATGTATCAAATAAGTAAACTTGGTGTTAAAGCATTAAGCCTGCCTTGTGTGGAACATCTAAAAGAGCTCACTGAGAGACTTTTGGACTCTGACACAATGAGAGGTTTGGAAATTGTTCAAACAAGGCAATTTCATCCATTATTTATAAATGCATTGTAGTGTCCTGATAACAGATTCTGCTCAGCAATAATATATTTCTGAGCTATGCATTTTTTTTTCATTGCAGCGTTCTAGAACACTACATTTTCCAGGACTTGAATAAGTAGTAACTTGTCAACTTATTAAATAAAATGGATTCAACTATAAATTCAGTATTTGTAATTCCTCTCTAAGGAAAATAAAGCTTTTTGTGAAATCCTTGAGAAGGAAGCAAAGCATTATTAGACTATGCCTGTTTTGTAACAGTCACACTGGTTATTCTTTCACGTATGAAGTGTGTGACCAAAAGAAATAGAAAATAAATTATACCTTTCAGGTTATTGTCCAGATACAATCTAAAAAGATGTGTCTGAGTGCTTGGAATATTTATCTGGGCTAAGAAAGGTGTGATATGAAAGAGGACATTGTTTCTCTGAATGGTTACTTTTTTATACCTTGTTTGGGTTTTTTTCAGCGTGTGGCATCTTAGCTAGACTACTCATTTGGCCAAGTATTTGAAATATATAAATAAAAAATTATTTAAGTCAAATAAATATTCTCATTCTTTGCCTTTTTTCAGTGTGCGTGCACCACTGTATATTTTTGGTGTTAAAACTTATTTTCCACCATTGCTATAGTACAATATAACAATCACAGGTTTTCTTTTACATCTCCTATTTATTGTTCTTAGCTCAATTTAATATGTTCCCTTTGTCCTAGACAACAAGTTAATTTTCTTGCAAGAACTGGATTAAAGGTTGTCTATCCTGAACCAAGCAGGATAAACTAAAGCATATATTAATGAATCATGGTCAAATCAGCATCAGTTTGAGAACTTTAGTATGTTGATTATGTTTATCAACCAAACCACTGTGGTTTACAATGAGGTTGGGCATTCAGTTCACAGTTATCCATGCAAAATATATAAGCTTAATCAAAACATGTAAGTATAAATAACATTACAAAAAGCTTAGAAGCTACAAGGTCCCAAATGCAACTATGGCTTCACAAACTTTGCTTAGAAAAGCAATCACATTACACTGATAACAAGAGTTATCCCTATAGATCATGTCACAGTTGTGGAATGTGGTAAAAAACAGAGATGCTGAGAAATGATGGTCATAGTAATATTAAAAAACCTTTTAGCTCATGTCATTAATAAGTCATTCAGCAAGTTCCTTTCACTTGACCAGGTGGGATATTTGATATCAGAATCTCCTTCTCTTTTTTATTTCAAAGAAATCTTGAAATATATAAAACAGATCTTTATTCATTCATTTCATTTGCTCTGTAGAAAACATCTTTAACTTCACCTGAAATGCGGACTGTATCAATAACACATGTACATATATTTACATATATATTTGTATTTTTTTAAAAATAGACCTATGTAGAACAAGCATAAAAGGCCATTATGATGCTGGAACTGACAAGTGACTTTTCAGATGAAAATACAGCATTTTTTCTTATTTTAATGAAGAAGCTCATAAATCTGAAGCGGAAATATTCACTGGCTCTTTACATGAGCACTTTTATTTTTTCTAGTTATGAGGTCAATAAACCTGTCAGCTGAAGAGAGACTGACTGATGGCCATGGATAAGCAGAATGTTTCCCCAGTCTACCTGGACACTTGATCAGGGATCATTTGCAACAGTCCTCTGTCATCTCTATTACCATGGAAGAAAATCACTGCAAAGCTTGATATTTCCTCCTCTGGGTGAAATGGTTCCATTTATTTCCATGAGCTCTTTTAAGGTCTAGTCTTCTTGTCTCCCCTCATGGAGTATTCTTTTTCAAAGCTTCTTCAAGGCAGCAGTCCAGCACTATAGATCGGTTTTGATTTTACTTTTTCTGACAGGCAAAAGAATGACACTGCTAAAAGCTTACACATGATGCATTGAACTCCATATTAATTATTCCTTACCAGGTAATGTCAGTGAAATGTAATTATCCCTTCATAAGTTAATATGCTGCCTGTTAGCATCTGCCAATTGGCTGCTGTTAGAATGAGTGTGTGTTTGACCATAAATCAGTATGCATTTGCCAATGGCACTAAGTTAGGTGGGAGTGTTGACCTGTTTGAAGGTAGAAAGGCTTTGCAGTGGCATCTGGGCAGGCTGGGTCAATGAGCTGAGGACAATAAGATTCCAAAAAGGGCAAATGCTGGGTCCTGCTCATGAGCCAAAACATCCCCATGTAGCGTTACAAGCCTGGGGTAGAGCAGCTGAAGAGCTGCCCAGTGGAAGAGGACTAGAGGATGTTGGTGGCCTGACAGCTGAATATGAGGCAGCAGTGTGCCCAGGGAGCCACGGAGATGTACAACAATCCTGGCTTATATCAGGAGCAGTGTGGTGAATAGGACATTTCCCTGTACTCAGCACTGGTGAGGTCCAACCTCAAGTGCTGTATCCAGTTTTGAGCTCCTCATTACAAGAAAGACACTGAGGTGCTGGAGTGAGTCCAGAAAAGTGCAACCAAGGTGGTGAGAGGTTTGGAGTAGTCTTACAAGGAATAGCTGAGAGGGCTGAGATTGTTTAGCCTGGAGAAAAGGAGGATGAGGGGAGAGCTTATCACTCTCTACAAGCACCTGAAAGGAGGTTGTTGAGAGGTTGTTGTTGAGAGAGGTTGTTGAGAGGTGGTTGTCAGTCTTTTCTTCCCATAACAGGCAATAGGACAAGAGGAAATGGCCTCAAGCCATGCCAGGGCAGGGTTAGACTGGATTTTAGGAAAAATTTTTACACCAAAAGGGTTATCAAACATTGGAACATGTTGCCCAGGCAAGATACAAAGATCGAGTAAAATCAGCTATTCTTTACCTTTCATAGAATCATATAGTCACCTATGTTAGATGTGAAATATATGATCCTAAGATTACTGAGCAAAAATAAGTGCACTTAAAAATTATCCACATGCTCTGCTTCTAGGGAAAAATAGTGTTGGTGAAGAGCAGCTGATTTTACTTGGTCTTTTTATCATTTATCTGAAGAAAGGAATAGCAGACGCAGGGAGCGTAAAAATAAAGTGCCATCTAATTCCTCGGTAGTTACTGAAAAGAGATTTGCATTTCAGTTGAGCAAAAATTAAATAATCTCAAGTTTTTTGTAGCACAGCTGAAGAAATGTATTTATCTAATTGTGCCCTCCAAACACAGCTTTGTGAAAACACTGAAAAAGAACTTGAAAAGTAATGTGAATTAAGCCATTTTACAGAGATGTTCTTCTGTTCTCTAATATTTTCTGTAATCTAATGCTCACAATGAAATTTGAGTAGCATAGTTTTTACCCTCAAACTTAACTAAAATTGTAGGGGGATCTCAAAAGACAAATAAACCAATGCAGCTTGAAAATATCAGAATTATGTTGTTGTTATTTGTGTTGTTTAAAACTGCACATCAAAAATTAATTCAGAATGTACCAGAATGAAGAGGAAGAAAAGTGGAGCATAATGTTTTTAGAGTGAAATAAAACTGAGTCATATTAACTGACCCTGACCTAAAGAAGATATATGTTTTATTTCAAAAAATCCAGAGTAGTTCATTAAAAGATTAATGAAAATTATGATTTAATGACATTTTCTGAGAAGAGATTACCATGGGGAGCTTTTAGAAATAATGTTTCCTTTACCTGAGCAGACTCTGTGCCTGAGCATCATCAGGGATCTCTGGACTTGTGGCCAGCATCTGAATGGTGCTTTGATTGAATGAGCCCTTGGGCTTAACATACTACTTCCCCCATGCTCTGCTCTACAGGCTAGCAAATAGACCAGTTTTGACTTGACCTGCCATCTTCATAGGGTCAGGAGGTAGTTATGTTGCATGGGCAGTGATACTTTGTGTTTTCCTTCACCAGAAGCTGGAATATATATGCATTTGAGATTATGGGAGGTTTGTCTTCTACATCTGCCCATTCTATTCCCCTTTCTTCAAGGGTCCTACATGCTGTGTGGTTGAGGAATCTTAGAATGGTTTGGGTTGGAGAATGATGAAGTTGAGTGCAGGAGTGGACTCTCCATGGATTCAGCTGTAGCATGTTCAAAGGAAAACAGGAGATGCTACAGGTTTAAGCAAAAGTCATTCTCCATCTTCCAGAGTACAGCATTCTCTGTCTTCTTTCTTACCTACTTTTTCCTGCATTGCTTTACATGGCCATTTCCCTATAAAAGCACCTTCAGTGGCAACATGAAAAGGAAATGTGCTAATTTTTTCCCTTCTGCTGAGCATAGCAGCATAAGAAAAAAGAATTTTAAGTCTTCATAGTTGAGGCAGTGGAAGAAAAGCATCTTCTGCACATCCCTTAGCATGGCTGATGAGCAATCTGAGTATGTATATTTTAGGTTACATAGCATACCTACATTTTCAGCAGTAATCTGTGACTTACCTTGCAGGGGCATGTAGCAATGCTTTGCCATAACCATGCAGTGCAATACATCTTGTCATGCCCCATAGTGATGAAGCAGATCCAAATCCCTTTATGGGATAAGCAGTTGGCATGACTCTACTTAAGAAAATGTTTGTAAAGTGTGTCTCACTGTACTGCTACAGCATAGCTGCAGCCTGAAATCTTGGTTCACATTTGATTATTTCTCTTGACAAGCTTGACAGCAGTGATGAAAATTAGGAGAGTATGTGTGGGAGAGGAGAGAAATCTGTTTATAATAAGGATTTTAAAATAGGAATATTGTGGAAGATCTATATATTGAATGCTGTAAAGTAAGCAGACTTTGCAACTGTGAAGAAAGTAACAAAGCAGAAAACATGAAATGAAAGCAAATTTGACAAAAAATATACTGTAGCCCACACAAGCACTTTGTTACTGATAAATGTCATGAAGTTGAAAAGTCCAGCATGTTTTCTGAAAGGAATTGCAAATTTTTACTGTTATGACATGGGAATATTATGGAAATGAGGAAAAGCAGGGAGAACCAGATGCAGTGTTTGCTATTTATGTACTTTAGTTGAAAGTGCAGAACAGCATCCATTACTAATGTGCCATGTCTATATTATTTAATGCATAATATAACAACATCACAAGAGCATAATATTACTGTCTGCATTAACTGAGCCATACCCAAGGTCTGATCCAAAGTTCACTGAATGTTAATAAAAAGACCTTCAGTGACTTCAATATGTTTGGGATCAGTTAGTACTGAAATAAGGGAATGGCTTAAGCTACTGCTGCTCTAATAGCTTATTTAGTTAACACTTGGTTGCAACTACCTCACAGAAGTGATTGCAGCAGCCCAATGATAACCAAAGTGCTGCATGCTGTGGAAATGTCATTCTGGGTTTACTCACACACTGACACAACTCTGTGTTACTGCTGAGTAAAAAGCATCTGGCTCTTAGCTGCTGCCTGTGAACCAATTGTCATGATCTCTGAGCACAATCAAATGAATTCTTCCTTATGTCTTCACGTTTCATAGAACTGAATCATGGATTTGTCTCAGCTGGGAGGGATCTTTCAGATCAGAGAGTCCAACCATTAACCTAACGCTGACAAAACTGCCACTGAACTGTGTTCCTAAGCCAAATGTCTACCTACCTTTTAAATATGATTCCACCACTTCCCTGGTCAGCCTGTTCCAATGCTTGATAACACTTTCAGTGAAGAAATTTTTCGTAATATCCATCTAAACCTCCCCCAGTACAGATTGATGTGATTTCCTATTGTCACTTGTTCTTTCTACAAACTCCTTCCAGGTACTTGTAGAGAGTTACAAGATCTCCCCTCAGCCTCCTTTTCTCCAGCCTAAACAATCTTAGCCCTGTCATCTGCTCCTTGTAAGTCTTCTTCTCCAAACCCCTCACCAGCTTTGTTGCCCTTCTCTGGACCTGCTCCAGCATATCAATGTCTTTCTTGTATTGAGGGGCTCAAAATACAGTTCAGCTTGGGGCCTCACCAGTACTGAGTGCAGGGGGATGATCACTTCCCTAGTCCTACTCACCACACTATTCCTGAAACAGACCAGGATGATGTTTTCCTTCTTGGTCACCTGGGCACACTGCTGGCTCATATTCAGCTGTCAGTCCACCAACACCTCCAGGTTCTTTTCCACTGCTCTGCTCTCCAGCCACTCTTCCCCAGGTTGGTAACACTGAATGTTGTTGTGACTCAAGAGCAGGACCTGGCACTTGGCCTCACTGAGTGTCATCCCATTGTCCTTGGTCCATGTCATTGTAAGGACAGACTTTAGTCCTGAGATGAAGCCAGCATTTGAGCCCCTCGTTGGCTAACACCTAACTCTTAAAAAACACACTTGGGGCCAGATGCAACTGCTGCACAATGTACAAAGTGTTATACCAAAGATCAAGCTTCTGCATGATTTCTTGTTACTGCCTTTGTTGCAATATGAGTGGACTGCAAATGAAGTTGGATGTGTGTGTTCAACCCAAAATCCTTAATATTTAACCCATAATACCTTTCAGCTCCCTCATGAGGCCAATATTAGATTGGTAGAGCTGCTTTAGGATGACCAAAGTAGGAAAAGAAACATGGAAATCCACCATTTCTTTCTAGTCTGATCCAAGTTCTTATTCAAAAAGAGGGGGGAAAACATTGCATAGGTATATGCTTAATATTCAAGAGAAGTGTGGCCAGCAGGTTACAGGAGAAGTGAAGACTCAGAGGGAACCTCATAGTAACTTATCAATACCTGAAGGGGGCCTGCAGAAAGTCTGGAGTAGGATTTTTGAATAGGGTACAGGATGGCAGAACTAGGAATAATGGGTGTAAATTGGAAGAGGGAAGATTCAGGATGGATAGAAGAAATTCCTTACGGTGAGGGTGGTGAGACAAAGGAACAGGTTACCCAGAGAGGTTGTCGATGCCCCCTCTTTGGAGGTGTTTAAGGCTGGACAAGGCACTGAGCAACCTTGTGTCACTGCCTATGGCAGGGGGTTTGGAACTAGATGGTCTTAAAGGTCCCTTCCAAGCTAAACCATTCTATGATTCTCTGATTCTATAAGGATTGCTGACACATCTACAGTTGTTATTGAAACAATGCTGGCATACAAGCTTGAGCACTGGCCTGGGATGATCTGTACTGTTAAACGCTCCTTACACCATTTTAGATCTCTGCCAACCAGCTCCCTATGAGTTAGTACCTGAGCACTGAGGTCTAGGAATGTAAGAGGACAGTCCTCATACGGCAAAGCCATTCTGGGGCACAGAGAAAGAGCCATCTGGAGATGAGGTGTGATGTAGCCAATGAGTGTCCCTGTTTTAAATCATATAGCCAATAAGCATATCAGAATTATCACAGAAAAAAATCTGTAAGAATATGTAGAAAAATCTGTATGAATATGTAGAAAATTCTCTAAGAATATGCTAGCTGGTAATAATGACCTGGTATACCAAAGAGTTCCTTCAAGAAATGAACTTTATGGTGCAGTTGCCAATGCAACAGAGACTCTGTCATGATTAACAGCATGGTTAGAAAAAACACATTGTACTTTCTTGCTTGCCTACTTTAGATTTATTCTGCTGCTATACTATGCACATACATCTTAGAGAAATGAGAATTGTGTAAAAGTAGTCACAAATGAGAGCTCAGCAATGCTGTTAAAAAGTTCTCACCACTGTACCTTCCCATTGCACCCAGAAAAAGTTATTACACTTATTGTCATATGGAATGAAAAGCAAGACTTTTAAGTGTGTATATAGGATATTCTCGAGCAGGAAATGTGTGACGTCTGAATGTACTTTTAAGACAAAAGGATGCTTAAAAAGGGCCATGAACAAGATAGTATCAGAACCATGGGGAAATATGTGCACTGTTTAACTGGCATCTTTGAGAGACTACATTCAATCTTGTTGTCCTAAATGAGACTTTCAGTGTTAGATCTCAGATGGGAATCTGTACCACTACATAAGACTGCAAATTTGCATTAAATGTAAGGTAAAAAAAAAAAAAGTTCCTTTTCTGTAAGGATCTTTGAAATTTCCCAATTTCCATTTACTAGAGGAATGAAGCAGTGAAAGAGTGGCTATATTTGTTGCTTGAAGTGTTTCAACAGTTGTTAAAACAGTTTCATTATACTAGCTGCCCTATTTTCTTTTTCATAATTTAATATGGAGACAAAATATTCTTTATATTCATAAAAAATATCTAATATTTGTAAACAGTAGCAGAGATCTCATTTCTTAAGCTGTGAGTTCAGCATGCTGTGAGTTTTAATAAAGCCATTATAGCTGGCTACTCAGTCCTCTCAAGTAAATAATTTTTTTCTTTCAAAATGTTAATAGTGACATTTTTATTGTGAAGGTTCTCCTTCTTTGAAGAACTAATATTATTCTCTATAAATCTGAAATATTTGCTGCTATTTTTCATACAAGAGCAGTTATGGAGACTGAAAGGCACACAGACTGCACACGACTTAGTTGTAACTGGAAGCCTCATATGCTAGAGGCTAGGACTTGGTGTCTCACATGATGATGACCAACACCAGCTATCAGTTTATAGGACATCCACTCACTAAACATTACTTGCTGATGTTTGTTAAGTAATTAACATGCCTAATCCTTGTCTAGAAAAATTTGTAACATCCTCACTTCACAGAATAAAGTTCTTTCCTGTGAGGGTGGTGAGACACTGGAACAGGTTGCCCAGAGAGGTTGTGGATGCCCACTCAATCCCTGGAGGTGTTTAAGGCCAGGCTGGATGAGGCACTGAGCATCCCAGTCTAGTGGGAGGTGACCCTGTCCATCATGGCAGGGGGTTTGGAACTACATGATCTTTAAGGTCCCTTCCAACCCAAACTATTCTATGATTCTATGAATCACAGGATGGTAGGTATTGGAAAGGACCTTTGTAGATCATTCAGTTCAACCCTCAGATGGTTTATCTTGAGCAGGTTGTCCCAGAATGAGTCCAGGTGGGCTTTGAATGTCTCCACAGTTGGAGACTTCTGCATCATGTGTTTTGTTTCCTTGAAGAGATACAGGTATCTAAAAACAGGATGCTCAAAAGCCTTAAGTCTCTGAAGTAGCACCATCCTTAGCATAATGCTGGACTACAGAGTTTTAGTGTTTCAGTGACTTGAAAGTGTTTAACCTTAATTTCATGTGCCTGCATCCTTCTGTAGGGAACAAAAAAGTGTCAATCAGCCTTTGATTTCAGAGGGTTGTAGAAGGAGAGGACTGTGCATTTCATTTTATTCAAAACCTGGGGAAACACCATGGTTTTGAATAACCCAGGTGGAATATGTAAGTTTGTAAGCAGTTGCTGTAAAATATGTATAACTTGCATGTGGCTAGGAGTACTCATCTCCCTGAATCTTAGAATATATTTGTGTGGTTACATCACAGTTCACCAAAAGTACGATATATTTTTGGAATAAATGGCTTGTTTTAGAAAAGCTGAGAAAGAGATTCTTCATGCAATGTCATATGTCAGCCCACAGAAAATTTCATAACTGTTTGCCTCCACTGAAATCAGAGATGATTGACATTTCATGTATAAATGGAAAAAAGGCATCGCAATTTAAGGGGAATTACATGCAATTATCAGTTTCTGAAAAAGAAGATAAAAACAGCTAAAGAAAATTACATCTTGTTTGACCTAGAACCCTCAGAAACCTATGTAACTGAAACCTATGTGACTTCAGTATATGCATGAAATTAATTCTGATTTACTATAATAAGTTACAGAAGCTAAAAAATCTATATGGTTTTGCTTTCTTTGATCTAAAATAGTAAAATTGATGATGACTCATACATAAGAACTGTAATTCTTCTGGATCAGTACTGAAGATGCAGAAGTATCCATCTGAAGTTAGGTTTCCAGCATAGCTGTGATACTGCCACAGATAAAGTAAGCAAGCAAGTGCAAACACATTTTGTGTATACAGTAATTAAAATCTGTGTCTGGATCTTCTGAGACCTTGGAACAAGGGCAGCAATTACAGGATATTTACAGCTCAGTTAGGGATGGTGAAACAGAATTTCCAGGTATAGTTCACAAATAAAAGGCAACCATTGTATTCCCAGTGATCTGCTGTGTGATGGGTTTGTTGTACAGCTGGATCCTTTAGGGGTCTGGCACTTACCATCTTGCTTCCTCATACTGCTGAGAATTTACTCAGCAACCTCTGCCCCAGCTCTCCCAGCTGCCTCTCCTGTCCAGGCCTGACACAGGGATTGCTCTTGAATTTTTCATAAAATCATAAACAGTTCTTCAATCACTACTGAGCTCTTCTGCCATGGAGGAATGGAAATAGCCTGCCTGAAGTTCATTCAGTTCAGCTGGAAACTGATCCCACCAAAAGCTTTTGTAAGCTTTTCCCACTAAGTTTGCTAAGAATTCTCAAAATGTTTGTTGTAGCAATCAATAAACCTTTTGATTTTAGTTGGCAAACTTTAAAATATTCTTTTCTTCAACTTAAAATAAAATGTCAGGTGCTCTGCAACTGCTGGAGTTTGGATTATACAGAGCACCTGTATCTCCAGTCATAGGCTCAAGACAACCTCAAAATTCAACTCAAATCTCATCAGGTTTCATGACAGCACAGGATTCAATTATCAGCTTCCCAAAATTTTCTGGTTGCCCCCTTCTAGTGAGACAGGGATGCTTGCTGGCTGGGGAGTGTTGGCCTTGGTGGACTGCCAGATGTCCACTAAGATACTCTTTCATTCCCTCTCCTCAAACAGGAAAATGGTTGAAATAGCTCATGGGCCAAGATAAGGACAGGGAAATCCTGCAGTACTTACCATTATTGGCAAAACAGACTAAACATGGGAGGATTAATTTATTGTCAGATAAAATAGAACTGACAGTAATAAACAAAGATAAAATTTAAAACATTTTCCCCTTCCTCCCACTTCCTCCCAGGCTCAGCTTCACTCTTTCATGTCTAATTCTTCCACCTCCTCTCCCCCAAGCAGCATGGGGGAATGGAAAATGGGGGCTATGGTTGGTACATAACAACTACTCTCTGCTGCTCCTTTCTCCTCTCACTGTGTCCTGCTCCAGTCTGGATCCCTACAAAGGACTTCAGTTTTCAGGATATACTTTCTCTTTTGTGGACTCTCCATGATCTGCATTTCCACTGGGAAACATCCATCTGCTATGTTATGGGTCATCTGGGCCTGCAGGGTGGACACTGTGTTCCTTTCCATAAGCTGCAAGGAGACCTGGTCCATCATGGTTTTCTCCATAGCACCTTCTTCCCTCCTTCTGCTTGTCCCTCAGGGTTCACAGGGCTGTTTCTCTCTGTTTTTTCCTCACCACAGGCTGGCAGATAGGGTTTTGCCTTTTCTCACAGAGGCTTTCTCAAAGGTGCTGCCATTTTGGCTTCAGGGCCATGCTGTGCCCTGTGAAGGGGCTGTTGGAACCTGCTGGAATTGGCTGTGTCCCCCCTCCTCACAGAGGCTGTCAATGCAGCCCCCAGTGCCTGGGCACCTGCACCCTGTTTGTCATTTCTAATTCTCCCCTAGTTCTCTGCTCTTGTCTTGCTGTATTTCTAACTTGCACATTATAGCCCAGGTACTCTATGATCAGTCAGCAAAATTCAAAATTAGCTGAAGTTGACAAGCAAAATTTGAGATAAGTAGGTTACTCTTAATATAGGCATTAAATAACTGATACAGCTCCTGTATAAGATTCTAGTAAAATACAGATTGTTTTGGAAAAGTCAAGCCTCAGAAAAGCTTTTGCAGAAAGTGGTAGCAGAAAAATGTTTCCATTTGTGTCACCACCTGGCACATGCCTGAGAAGAGAGTTAATTTGTGAGGAAAAAGATGGATTTTGTCAGCCCATAGGTCTTCTGTCTAAACCAAGACTCAGATTTTTTTTGTCTGTTGCCCTAACACACTACCCAAAAAATTAAGCACAGAGAAAAAAAATGGCTCAAATGTGGCACTGCCACCATGAAGGGAGGGTTGCTCTGCTAAAATACAGAAAGGTCAAAACACCCCAAAAGTAGTGAAAACAAGGGCTTTCTTTCTGCTTGAAATCTTTCCAGATAATTTTTCAAGCTCTCAAAGAAAAGGCTGCAATTCTCTCCCAAAGTGCCATGATAAGATGAATAATAAATAGACTTCAGCATTTCAGCCCTACAACTGGAAGAATTAAGGGCAGAGAGAGAGAAAGTTAAAGAAAAGAACTGGTGATCCAGGAAGATACTTCACAAGCAAGTGGTAAAGTTAATGTTTATATATGTGTTGTGTGGTTTGGTTGGTTTTCTGTTATAGAGTCTCTGTATGAGCAGATCTTTCGAAAATAGGTCTACTTATTTCTTGTGGTCTCACTAATTATGAGCACATCCCACAAGCATTTTCCTAATTAGCATCTCATGATATTAGCTGAGGTGTTGTGTTGGACTGTGAAACCTTTTGCTTCAAATAAAGGGGAACTTCCACTCTTGATATGCTTTTCATGGTGACTGATAAATGTTGATTCCCCTGGTTTGTTTCTGCAAGAGGTGAGCCTGTGTGACCTCTCTGTGGCTAGAGGTCAGGCTGAGGGGTGTTGCAATAGTTAGTTCAGATTCAAAGAAAGATTTGGCCACTGCTGCCAAGTATTTGCACTTCCATCAGCTGCACTTTTGTTTCAACGGAAAATGAAATTTTTGGTGGGGTGCAGGATGGCAGGACTGGGAGTGATGGATGCTGATTGGAAGAGGGTGGATTTGAATGGATATAAGAAAGACATTCCTTGCTCTGGGGGTGGTGAGACACTGGAGCATGTTGCCCAGAGAAGTTGTGAATGCCCCTGGAAGTGTTTGGGGCTGGGCTGGATGAGGCATTGAGCAACCTGGTCTAGTGGGAGGTGTCCGTGCCCATGGCAGAGGGGTTGGAACTAGATGGTCTTTAAGGGCCCTTCCAACCCAAACCACTCAATGATTCTATGAATTGGAAATGTGGATTAGACCAAACAGAACAAGTTTTTAAGAGGTGAATCAAGACAAGGGTAAGGGTGCAGGAGTTAACAGAGCTCTGTAAACACATAATTAATTGTACACCGTCCTTTTTCTGGTATTTAAAAAATAACTAGGAACAGAAATTACATCATTCAATTTCTGGGGGTTCATAGGCTGTGTTAATAATAAACACTCTACAAGTAAAGCAAATGTTCAGACTGGTATAATTTAAGATGTAGCATTTGTTTGTAAACATTAGTAGATTATTCTCCACTTCTCCTTCACACCTCCCAAGCACTTCAGTTCAGCTGAGGAACAGCAGCAACACACCAGAGCCACAGCTCCTCACTCAACATTGAATTTTCATCATCCTTCTGGAAGCTCAGCTTTCCATGGAGCAGAAAACACAGCAAACCTCCCTGGAGAGAAATTAGACCTTTCAAAGAAAACAAAGCCATTTGCTCTCTTTTGAGTGCATCTACCTTGTTATGCAAGTTTGGATGAGTAGTGCAGCCCTGGAGTGCATTTCCCAGTCCTCCCTAATGATTGTGTTTTGATTCATATTACAGAGAGCTCCCTGAACAGATCTGATTCCTTTGGCTTGAAATGAAACTGGAAGGTGCCAATAGATGTGCTGCTTGTGTGACCAACTTCAATCTAGCTGAAGGAAGACATTCTCAAATGAGTACTCTAAGGATGGAAGGCCCTCAGATCCAGACACTTTACAGATTTGCTCTCACTGGTTTGGGATGCCTGCTAACATGAACATAGCCTTTGTGGTGACATGCCTTGTGCTCTCCGAATTCAGCTGATATATTGTGTGCAGTCAGTTCAGGGCTTATTTCTCATAGACTAAGGACATTTTTTGTGATCTTAGAGGACAGAGGAGTGACTGGTTAGTCTCCGTCTCTTCCATGAGCATTGAAATGTTGGAACAACATAGGAGTGTGTTTTATGGCATCTTAAGGGGATGTGCAGTGTTTCAGGTTGGACAGAACAAATTACATATGGAAAATGCCAGGGCCTATAAGTCAGTAACATGTAGCCAACAAAAGAGATGGCTTTTTGACTCAGGGCTAACCCTGGTGGCTAAGCTGTAAATCTTGGGGAAACCAAAGATCCTCAAATCCTGCTGCAAAACATTTTATAATGGAAAAATGCTCATTATCTTAAATAAAGGTCTCATCACTTCTTGCCTTACCTTGCAGAGTTTAAAATAATACAGCAGAGCTTGCTGATTTTCTTCAAAAGAAAATGCTGCTGTGCTGAAAGCATAATTGGACCATTACTATCCAGATAAATTAGTGCACCAGGTAGCAGCAATCGAAAGGTGGTGGGATGGTGCTGCAACAGAAGTTGCACTTCTCTGCTAGTTAGAATCGTCTTTGTCACAGGTTTTATTTAAAAATGGACAATACATGAAGCAGACTCTAAGCACTAGCTTTTTCATAGAATCATAGAATAGTTCGTGTTGGAAGGGACCTTAAAGATCATCGAGTTCCAACCCCCCTGAACAGCTGGCAAGCCACAAATATTTAAACATCAAATAAGTGGTCAAGTTTTCCAGAGAGCCCAGATCTGGAGACTGCTGGATGCTGGTCACTTTAGAGCATAAGGGACTATTAGGTTTCTGTGAATTTTGAAGTGTTTGCAAAATAGTGCCAAAGACATTCTAGCCTGAGGACTTGCCTGAACTTCCAGTTCTGGGGCCCTCTGTTCAAGAAGGACAGGGAACTGCCTGAGAGAGTCCAGTGCAGAGCCACAGAGATGATTAAGGGATTGGAGCATCTCCCTTGTGAGGAAAAGCTGGGGGAGCTGGGTCACTTTAGTTTGGAGAAGAGGAGGCTGAGAACACTGGAATAGGCTGCCAAGAGAGGTTGTGAAGTCTCCTTCTCTGGAGACATTCAAAATCCAGTGAAACACTGGAACAGGTTGCCCAGAGAAGTTATGGACACCCCCTCTCTCGAGGTGTTTAAGGCCAGGCTGGACAAGGCACTAAGGAACCTGATCTAGTGGGAGGTGTCCCTGCCTATGGCAGGGGGTTGGAACTTGATGATCTTCAAGGTCCCTTCCAACCTGAACTATTCTGATTCCTATGTGACCTGGCCTAGGTGTTCCTGCTCCAGCAGGGGGATTGGACTAGATGATCTTTTGAGATCCCTTCCAATCTCTGATAGTCTGTGATTCTGTGATATCATTCCTAAGTTTTCTTCTACATTCTCTTCTAAGATCAGCTTTTCTGAAGCAGTTTGCATACATAAACAGCAGTTAGGAAATCCTGGTGTGGATCTAGCCTGGACATTGACAGGGACAACACAGGATCTCCAAATGCAGCAGGGTTTTTTCTAGATAAGACTGGCCTTTTATGTCTTATGAGCTGACAGATTTATTTATTTTTATATATACATATATACACACATATATCTTAGAGCCTGTGCAGAGCAAAGCAAGTAGCTATTTTTACATCTTCAAATCACATTTATCTTAATTTCATATTTAATTTCCTTGTCTAATTACATGTTTTGTAATATTAAAAAGATTATCCATTCCCTAACAAAGCTTTTGCTCTATCTCATTAGTCAGGTAGCTCAAAGTCATTATGAGACTTTTGAAATAGCACCATCATCCTACTGTAGTGCTGGGTTATTTTATTTCTCTGCCCTACTGGAAAAATGCCTTTTCAACATTAGTAATTTATGTTCACTTATCTAGCCATAAAAGTAAGAATTTTTGGAACCAAATTAAAAATTGGTGTATGAAAAATTTATCTCAATTCTAATCCTCTCTTGTGAAGTCATCTTGCACATCATTCCTCCTCACAAATACTGTAAATTAACAGGAAGCTTTTTGTGTTTCTCTCACAGTAGCCTTTAGAACAATGGAAGCAAAGCAGTGGTATTGTTTTCTCCTTAGATGTCTAAGAGAATATGATAGCATTAGATGAGATTGTTAGTTATGTATCACAGGTATTTGTAAGCTGCTTTTTAGCTCAGCATCTCAATACTTAAGGGAAACAGGTGCTTTTTCAAGTGAGTAGTTGAATCGTCTCCTTGAAAAAAACATCAAGCCAAGTCCACGTAAGTGTTGGCTGGGGGGAGATTCTGAAAATGGAAACCTTTTCATCTTAAAATAATGTAGAAAAAGCCTGCCATCAAGGCAGTGATATTTTAGAAGAGCAGTTATTGCCTGCAGGAGTCACCCAGCAAGTAAAGAATATGTACCGCAGTAGTTTTCTAATAAAATACATGCTCACGTGCACTTGTGCTGTTCATCATCACTGTGACTACAGTGTTCCTCACAGTTCAGCATTTTTCATTTCAATTTTGAAATAAATCAGGGATGTGACAAATCCATCTCTCCTGATTTGCCAGAACCTGCAGCTCTGGTAAGCACCAGCTGGGGTACTTCTTGCCATGCCACCCTTGCCGTGGCTTGTGTCTCAATTGAGTGGGGAGGGCTGCCAAGCTACCTTTCAAGGACCTCTCAGATTCTTCTCAGCTCCAAAAATGAAGGCCTATGTGGGAGATGAGGTTTCTTTTTCCTTCCTGACCTTGCAGAGTGGGTTTTCAGAGAGGCAATAGAGTATGTGGCTTTGACACCCCTGGCTACTGCAGGTTCCCGGAAGGCAAGTAGAAATGGGATTTTGATCCTCTGAGACAAAGTTGTTGATTTTTCCTTTTTGGTTCTTTTGATAACAAGCCTGTGCTCTTCACATTTGTGAGTGTGTGAGCAGCACAGCCACAGCACACGGGACTGGTCCTAGAAGAGGAATCAGAGACTGGGATAAGTTACGGGAAAATATCTTGGTGGGGTAAGAGCCTCGAGTGTGATGAGTCTTTGAAAGAGAATATGTGCACTCAGAAGGTCAAATTAAAAACTCCTGGTTTCTGAGAAACCTGGTTTCTGAGAAAACTCCTGGTTATGAGAATAGCTTAAACCTTTTCTCCTCAGTTACACTGACTGTATATAGCTCTGAACTCAGCACAGTTATGCAAAGGAACTGTAATATTGTACAGCATAGAGAGATTTTTAGCAGCCCTTCTACCACTTGCTCCCAGGAATGGATTCTTGCTAAGAGTGGGTATAATGTGAAAAAATGGTATAAACAGGAAGCTATTTCAAGCAATATCCACAATGGTGCAAGCTGAGTGTGTATCTGGGAATACTGGAACAAATGCATCTAAGAAATCTATATGGAAAACATGTTTTACTGCATACTGAAATGTATTTTAAAGTAATGCACATAAGTAATGTAGATGTTACACATTTCAAACACTTCAAGTGACAGAGATAAAAACAGAATTAGAAAACTGTGATATATCCTCTTGCTCAATTTAAAACATTATGCTGAATAAACAGAAACATCTCTTATTCCAAGAATGGAGCTTTAAAAGTGGATTACATGCTGCCATCATTACTACAAAGTCTTATAAACATTCTTTTAAAAATAAGTTGTCTCATTGATACTAATCACTAATCTCAAAATTTAGCTTCACTAATAAAAGCAAGTTTTTCTCTTTTTTCCCTCAGCCTTCATATGGAAGTTCATTGGCTGCAGATTGAAATTCAGAACACAGTTCAAAACCAGTTCTCTTTCCTTCAGTAGCAATCCTATTGTCATGTTCCACATGGCATTCAGAATCATGGGCTATACCAGAAGGAATATAAATATCCAGAGCTATGTTAACAATAAGTCCACTACTTATTATGCTACTAGACTTAGAAAGTGCTTTGGTAAAATATGTCTTTTTAGAGCAATTTGCAGTTTTTGTAACTCTGATGTGGCTCCATTTCTCCCTTTGTCAAAGCAAGTTCAGAGTCTTGTGAAGTGAAACTCCTTTCATCATCTCGAGCATCAATAGCATGCCTGACCTGATGAAGAACAAAGGGATTAATGATGTTCTGAAAGTTAACTATGACTCACGTCAGTATCCACAATGTTGTATCTTGTGGGGAAGGAGGAAATAGTCAAATATAAATAACATTTCATTGCATCTCTTGGGGCTGCACAATAGTCACATAATTTCTCTCTATTTAAGATGTAGTGCATTTCACTTGATAGTTTTAGCTGATGCTTTCATATTGATTGATATATTTCAGCCAATTTAGTTGCTCCCTACTTAGAAGCAATTAGTGCCACTTCCCAGCACAAAACACACATCGTGGGGCAGGGAGGAGGACTTGTTTGAACCTGACAAGCTTAGAAGCATCCTGTGATAGAGACAAATGTTCCACATTTTAAAATTGTATGTAATTGATACTATACTCTAATACCTAATGAACCTGCATGCTGGTGCTGCCTGTATTTTCTTTAAAAGAACCCTGACCAGAACTGTCATGGGAGCATCGTACCCAAGGAGCTCAATCTTTAAACAGAAGGCACTTTTAAAACAGAAGCAGGTGGTCTTTGAGCAAATTGATGTTCATCAGAATATATCCATCCTGGGGAAGAGGCAGAATGTTTCCTGAGGGGAAGCTGGGAGGGGAGGCAGATGTGTACAAACAAACCATGTGATTACAGCAAGTCGAGGGATCTGTGCTATTGACAAAAAGTTTTATTCATTTCTTATCTTCCCAAGTAGAAATTTCACTATTGACATTAAGGGACTACTTATTAGATCACTTTGTAAAAATGACTGGAAATGAATTCAGAACTTTATTGCATTTGTGTAACAGACTGATAGTGAGTACTTGGTTCAGATAGCTTGTTTCTTTCAAAAAAAAAAAAAAGGTCAAGCCATTGTGAAATTAGTCTGATTCACTACAGAATTGCTACCACTTCCCAGCCCAAGGTGCCATATTTCTAGATGCACCCTCACCAAGGTGCACCAGTAGCTGCTCATCAAATAATGTGACAGCTCACCCGATGACTCTTGTTCTTCCCTTGAAAACTTGCAGCAGACAGAAACACATGGAGTAAGATAGCTGGTGCTCCATTCTAAATCCCTTTAGTCTCATATTTCTGGGCACAAATGTAATATTATACAAGTTCCTATGGAAATTTATTCATTTGGCTTTATTATCCACTGAAGGAGATTTCACAAGGTTCTGGAAATCCAATAAACCTCCCATTTATAAGCCATGGCTTGCAAATACTTAGAGATGTGCTCCACTGGAAAAAGCATATTACTATGTTAATGGACACACACTGGACTTCTACAAGATTTCAAAGTCCTTCCTGAATTTTTGTGAACAAACAAGATGAGAATATGGTATTATGTAGGAATGTCACTATTATAGACTCTAATCTATCTTTAACCTGAACATGCATTAGGTTAGAGTTGGCCCCTTTTCTAATTCTTACTTTACATGTCACAATCACTGTGCTTGTTAAAACCATGCAGGTTCTGTTTCTCCTTCCTGACAGTTACATTTTTTGAACTATATAGTTACATATTAACATAATGATAATGCAATTGCTTTTGTGCTTACAAGCATTACGTATAATGTGGATCAAGAACGATTTAATCAGTCTCTTTTGTGTAAACATTATTAAAATAACTAAGAAAATGAAGTTTGGACAGTTTGGTAATGATACAATCAGGAGAAATGTAGTTCTTGATAGCAACACTTGTGGCCATGCTTGAGAAGGCTAACTGGATAATGATAGAAATCAATGTACAGCATCATGGAAATGGTTAATAAACTTTGAAAAGTTATTCAGAAGTAGAGTAGAAGAGGAGCAGAAGACTGGAGATAATTAGACTGGGAAATGCAATGCAATATAGCAATAAAGGAAAGCTTATGCAATTCTGATTACACACTGTCACAGCACAGGGAAGTAATAGTCCCTTTCTGTTCATCTTTAGTGGGCTGACAATCTGTATGCTGCAGCCACTTGTGGGGTTCTGCAGCCAAAATTAAGACAAAATAAAATTGAAATTACAGAGCCCCTTGACAAAAATGTTTGAGAATATTTTACTGTATAATGTACTACTAAAATTAGTCACTAGGGACAATTAAATGCAGCATTAAAACTGTCATTCTTTAATCTGCTTTTACATTTTGATTAAAAATCACAGATAACAACGTGAAGGGTATTCTCAAAGCAAGGGGTGTAATTGACAAGATCCCTCATACTCATTAACTGAAAATTACACTTACAGCAAACTGAATACCCATCTGATACAGACTACAGACTGCTGTCAGGGCACTATAGCTCAAGTTCAGTGAAATGTACTGTATTTTTGCCTTTGAGGATGTCAAAAGCTAAAAGCAGGATTTAAAAAGTCAGTATGATTTTATGGAAAGAGTGGAAGAGCTGCAGAATTGGCCTTCCTGGCACACCTAGTCACGTACAGGTTACTATGTTGTGAATTAGCTGCAATCCAGATATGATTTGCTGGGGTCCAGGTTAACAAAGAATTGAAACAGTCAGATCAATAAGTGACAAAAGCATTCATCAGCAGCTGGAAATCACTTTTACTGATCTGCAGTGAGAGTTGGCAGTATTTGAGTAAGAGAAAGATGTCAACAAATTAGAAGAAACTGGGAAAAGGCTAACAAAGTGATTAATGCGCTGAAGAATTGATTAATGAGGAAAGATTAAAAGACCTGAATGTGTGAAGGTGCTAAATGACAGCTTGTGTTTTATTACATTATCCAAAAAAAGGAGAAAAATTGTTTGGAATGGATGAGTGAGAACAAAGAATCTGTATGTAGTGACTTTGCAAGATGGGCACACCACATGGTTTTGAAGCTTCCTCTACTGTGCCTGTCACCTTTTGAAAAATGGTCTGCAGAAGATTTTAGTGTTGAGATGAACCAAAATGCATGGGAGAGGTGTGAGTTTGCAACTGGGTTTTGGAAGGTGAGGCGTTTGTTTCTCAGTTGCTACAGAGTCATTTGAGTTCTGTGACTAGAGCTGGAAAAAAAAGACATCTCTCCATGCCCCAGCAAAATGGACTCAGGAATATTTCTTGGACTGTGGGGACATTGTGACAGGAAATTCATGGTCCAGCTAGTGTAGGGACAAATATGTGATTCTATTAATAAAGAGATGAGCTAAGAGCACATCACTATGAAGGCACAAGAAAAAAATGTATCTCTAGCATTTGGGGCTTGGGAGTGTCTTTCACCTAAATAGAGATATTCTGGGAAAAGGGAAGCAGAACTACTGCAAGAAGGAAAATAGACCTATCAGCGAGGTGAATGGGGATGTGAAAAGCAGAAAGCAAAATAGTATGTATGTAAACATCTGAAAAAGGAGAGATTGAAAGAACAAGTGGGAAACAGAGGAACTACAGGAGTGAAGTGTAAGATGCAGAGTGGCATAGCCAAACAAGAGAGAAAGGTCTCAGCTTCCCATTTTCCCATTTAAGCCATTTTCTGCCTTCTCTTTCCCACCTCCCAGGAGCAGTGGCATCAAGCTGAGCTTTCCTGAGCTCTTGCCCTAGCTCTACTCTCATTACTGTGCCAGCAATTTTACCTTAGCCTAAACTGGCTTTTTTTTTTTTTCCTAGCTTTGAGCAGTGTTAAATACTTGGATCAGCCGATGGTGCTTCTGAACCAACAATGAGACGTGTGAAACTTTAACAGAAGACAAATATTGATCTGAAACCAGTGTCACATATTCAGTCCTAGACTGGAAAGAGCAAGACAGCACTGTGCTTAATGCTCTTTCTACACAGCAAAGAGCCAAGAAAACTTGTCCAGAATTGTGTTTGTATGGCAGGTGGTGAATGCTGCAAGATAAGCCCATGCATGTAGGGTCTGTTGGATACACTCCCATGTCCTACATGGTGATTTCCTTCTTAATCCTGGGCCACACAGTTGATTGCTGAAGCACACAGGAGTAACATGGAAGAAATTCTGTGGCACTGAAAAATACTTCTAATGTGAATTAATATGAGATTTAAAGCAAGTGAAGTTTTCTTGTTTTGTTATTATCAGAATGCAGAGGGATTGTATTCTGAAAACCCTTATTTATATTTTCCAAGATGTAAATGTTGAAGGTGGCAGATTTAGGCTGGTGTCAGTTGAAATTTTGGGCACAGAAGATGAGTAGACAAAAAAATAGATAAATTAGATTAATTATTAGACAAACTGAGTGATTTTGATTAAAAAATCAGATGTGAAATAGTTTATATGACATGACTCCTGTGTCTTGAGGTTTTTGCTGAGGCTGATTCTAGGTTTGGTTAGACAACAAGGTCTTTGGTCCAGAACAAGAGGCAGTGGGCACAAACTGAGGTCAGGAGGTCAGCCTTGAACATCAAGGAAACGCTTTATTACTATGAGGTTGACCAGGCACTGGCATAGGTTGCCAAGGTAGGTTATGGAGTATCCATCCTTGGAGATGTGCAAAAGACATCCAATCAGAGTCCTGGGCAACTGGTTTTAGATGGTCCTGCTTGAGAGTGAGGTTGGACCGATCATCTCCAGAGGTCCCTTCCGCCCTCAACCTTTCTGTGATTCTTTGAATAGTGAATGCTGTTCCAATTTATGCTCTGGTATTTTTTTGATGTCTTCTTGTAAGCTACAGATGTTGGAAATGTTTTTTTTGTTTAGAATGAAAGTTGACATCAATAAATACAATTCTCTGGACAAATACCTGGCAAGGGCAGGATTCTGCTGCCTGATGCATAGGAACTCAGGGACATCTGAGAAACACTTTAATGCTTTCACTAACTTAGAGATTTCTCTTCTCCATGTTGTTCTTTGATCAAACTCTCTCTAAATTAAAACAGTGCCTGTGAATTAATTGTATCTGTATTGTATTCAGATCTCTGGCAAATGAAATCACTCTCACTGCTCTGGGATCTTCTTTTTGCTCTTGCATATTCCCTGCTTCCCTTTGGTTGTGCATTTTTTCCTACAGTTGCTGGAGAAAAATAAGGGAGGGCAGAAACTGTGTGCTCTAGCAGCAGACTGAGAAACTGCTGTTGCTGTTCAAGAGCTCACCAAGGATGACAATTTTTGACAGTCTGTAGAGCTGTAGAGCTTCCTGCTTTCACAGGCGAGCAGTTGGAAGTGAGCAGAAGTTAAATTATTGTGTAATTGCGATAAAGTCACATTTACTTGCCAAAGGTACCAAATGTGACAGTTTAGTGTGATCTCAAAGACATAGCAGTTCTGTCATTTTGTTGGGGTGGCATTCCCTCTGCCTGTAACAATTTGTGTCACTGAAGCAGCTTGTTTGAATTCTTTTAGTGTTCCTTTGCTTCTTTCACTGGCAGTAAAGTATTTAGGGTTTTTTTTTTTGTGTGTGGGTTTGGTGTTTTTTTTTTTCAATATATATATTAGAGAGCAGAATAAGAATGAATACCCAGCTGGCATTGTGTGAATTTGCCAATCAAGCATGACTGCATCGCTCACTTAAGGCTGGAGATGCATCCAGGCAGATAGTACAATTCATACGTGGCTTTTCTACCTAAGAAATGACATGTCATCCATCCCAGGAGTCAAAACCCTGTGAGATTTACTAACAATCTAACTGGACTTGTTAAAAATCTTTCAGTACAGATTGCCTAGTTAAGCTGAAAGACATGGGGAACTGAAACAAAGCTGCAAATTCTGTTGGGAACTCACCACATCTGACTACTCATTGCCCTGGAAGGAGAATGTTTAAAAGCAGAGAAATGGGGTTACGCTTTCTCAAAGTTTATTCTTGTATTTGCATATACTTTCATTATTGTGAAGGTGGGGATGCTGGGAAGGACTGTTGATAGAAAGGAGGCTCAGGATTCCATGCAGAGATGACTGCATAGTCTTGAGGTCTAGAATAACAGAAACGAGATGAAATTCAGTAATGGAAAAGATAAGGTTGTGCACTTCGACATTTATAAAAAGCATTTTTATTATAGACTGTAAATGACAGACAAATAGGAGTTGCCTGTATTAGTCACTCACAGCATGACCCCGAACCATCAGTGAGATCTGGTCATATAAAAAGCAAATTGGCTGTATGAGATGAGACAAGGTCATTTTGGAAGAAATCAGGAGAGATTACCTCCATTGCGAAGACTGGCAATATTCTGTGAAAAACTGTTACAAATTGCATGTTGGCTCTATGCTGAAGGAAGCTGAATTCAAATTGTATCCAGTGCAGAAAAATGTGTGTTGTAGGAGACTGACAAAGCTTACTGATAGGCTAGACAAGTTAAGAGTGGCTAAGAAGGGCAATGAAAAGAGAAATGCCTGACAGGAACACTTTGTAGCACAAAGACATGTGAATATGAACTAGTCTTGAATGTGTTCAACCTGGGTGTTAGATGGGGCTTTCTAACATACAGATGAGGAAAGTTCTGCTCAAGAAGTGCAAAAAAACCCAGCATATTTAGAATCATAGAATGGTTTGGGTTGGAAGGGACCATAAAGGTCATCTACTTCCAACTCCCCTGCCATGGGCAGGGACATCTCTCTGCTGGACCAGGTTGCTCAAAGCCCCTTCCAGCCTGGCCTTGAGCACTTCCAGAAATGGGGAGTCCACAACTGCTCTGGGTGAAGTGTAAGATGGATCTAGTAGTGTTTTTGGAAAGGGTTATTTGTAATATTTGCTCCTACAGCAGCAAACTTCTACTTTCAAACCACAAGATCTCAGCCAGTCCCATGGCCTAAAGATGCAGAAGGTTTACCTGCTTAGTAGCTCAGATTGCAGCATGCAAACTTTAAACATCCTGCCCAGTGTGCCTGCAGCAGGACAGGCTCCATGGAAGTCAATGCACCTCATCTTACCAAAGAGCAGAGCTCTCCTGACATCCAGCATCACTCCCAGTAAAAGTAGAAAGTAATTACAGCAGAACTTCTTGGCAGAAGCAGTTAATGTTGAACCCCACGTGCCCAAGGGAAATTGCTCTCAGTGACAGAGGACCTTCCCATTTCATCGCTGTATTTAAAAGGGCAACAATTTGACTTTACATGGCTGATCACGGTGCCTACCCAAAGCTCACTGCTGGACTTATAGCCCAGTTTTTGACTGCTCTGGTTAAGGAACTACTCCAAGGCCGTCTCACACAAGAGCTATTCCTTAGAGCAAGCCAGGTGACCTCACACAAGCGCTATACCTCACAGCAAGCCGCTGGCACCCAGCGGCAGGGAGAGCAAGAGAGTGAGCAGTTCTTGCTCCTGAAAAACGAGTGGCTTCTAGAGTTGGATGAAAAAACTTGCATGAAACCTAAGTGACAGCCCAGGCAGGGAAGGTTCTTGTTGAATGTAAAGCGTTGCCCCGTGTTTTCCCTGTGTGAAAGTGATAACAGTGCTGTCAATTTACACAGAGCCGCCAGCCACAGGGCAGGATGCGCAGGGTCCGCGCTCCAGACGCGTACACTGGCACCCTGAGCCCCAGCAGCACCGCTGACCCTCTCAAGTGTGTCTCATCGTTAGCGACTGGAAAAACCAGTAAAAGCGCTGTGTTACAGAAGTCCCTGCCTTCACCGTTAACGTGTTTATTTACTCGGATGGGTACCAGTGCTCCCGCCACACCTGCTGGGCTTCCCTCCTGTAAAATTTAAATGCAACCTCTACACTTAAAGCAGAGACGGTCTCTCCCCTTTCTTTCCCATCTTCGCTCAGTGAATAACAAACCATCCCGTGGGATGACAAAACGGCGGCCCTCCTTCCTCACCACCCCACCTTGGGACCCATCAGTATAACCCCCGCACGCCATCCCCGGCCCGGCCCCCATCGCTCCGCGCTGCCCCCGACCGACTTCCCGCGGGGGCGGTCCCGCCGTACGGGGCGGACGGGCGCTGCCCTCTCCTGCTCACCGAGCCAGGAGAAGCCCCTCAACCTCCCCTCCGGTCCCGGGGGAGGGGGCTGCCATCACGTGTGCTTCCACCCCTTCTTCTCCCTCCTCCTCCTCCTCCCCCTCCGCGGCGGCAGCACCAGCACCAGCAGCCGCTTGGTCTCCTCTCCCTTTGTTGCGGGCGGAGCGGCCGCCGCGCACAAAGGAGGGGAGAGCGACCGGGGCGAGGCGGCCCCGCCGGCGGTCAGGAGCGGGAGGCGCAAAGCCGGGGACAGCCCCCCGCCGGGCGGGCGGGCGGAGGAGGCGGCGGCTGTAGCGGGTGTGTGCGGCCACCGCGGTGGGGATGCTGAAGGTGTGCCTC
>VZTY01002313.1:0-35368 GCA_013400935.1 Turnix velox | reverse complement strand
GGACTTTAGGTTTGGGTAAAAACTTAGTTGTAGGAAAATATTGGAGTGCTTTTTTTATTTTTTTGGTGTAACTTGTATTCGATGAACAACTTCCACTGCTGAGAATGACTGCGTCCCACTTGAACTGCTTTGGGAAAAAGAGAATCCAGGCAAAAAGAAAAGCCCAATTAGTGAATATGTCTGGAAAATCTGATTTGAGCAAATTGTCTAGCATTGCAGAAGGACATAAAAATTACATTTGCTCAGACAACATTAATTCAGGAATCTTCTTGTTTCCAAGTACTTGATTTGCTCTTTTATTATGGCTTTGCTTATCGTTAAGTTCCTTTTAAAAAAAAAAAAAGAGCAGCCCTCCCTAATAACAGCTGAGGAAAATACAGACATTTTATAGGATGGATTGATTTTTAAGTGTCTGTGAGGAAGGTTAAAACAATTATATCCTGGCAGAGACCTCTCACTTGGGTTAATGGCATAATGGGTACCACTGAAAATTGCTCTCTGTCAACCAACTACCTGAAAAACAGACACAGAATTTTTCTCTATGCTTACTGTAAAGTGAAGACCTAGCAACCCCAGGGTCTCCATCTATGCCTGGGATCCTGTGTTTTCCAGTGCTTGCTTTTTCACCATCCTTGCCTTTTCCACTCTGTGGTCCCTTTCCTCTATCTTCCCTCAGGGTGCTCTTTCCAGCTCTGTTGTACCTGACAGCAGTCTGCTTCTTAAGTCAGTTCTCAGATATCACTGAGACCATATGAATATGGCATATATGACAAATATACAAGATTGCCAGTGCTAATTTTTGATGCTGAAGCTACAGCTCACTAAGAGACCACAGAGAATGAACGTATGGAAGGGGGAACCTGCCATATTTTGCTGGTGGTATGGAACAAAATCATTCTTTTCTAACAGCTTAAAATGTCAGGTGGATTGAATGTATTTTCACTTATTACATTAACTAAAAATGCCCTTCCCATCTATGTGTATTATTGCAACTTTGTAGTTAGCAAATTGTATTATAATCATATTGCCAGGGAGATTCCCTGCTGATTTCCAGTGTAACTGAAGTCCGTCAGACAGAAAAAGTTTGTTCCTTTTTTCAGACTTCCACATAACCAATATAGAAGCACTGCTTATGATTCATTTTCCTGTTTAATTTGCTTTGGTTTTGGTGTTACACTTCACTAAATATATTTACTTTTATTTCTCCCATTCCACATGATGGAATTCATCTGCAAGAAAGGAATTTTAACTGCAGGAAAGGTTTTATAGACAGAGCCAAGTGGCAAAAAACATGAGGCAGGAATCTAATGCAAGATGTTAAGCACTTTCTTTTCTCAAATTGAGGAGCAATTAAAGCCCTTATTCTACTGAAGAACTTCAAACCTGTGAAGTAATATGGTAGTATAATGGGAAGCAGCTCTTAATGAGCTCATGCAGTTGTTGCAAGTTAAAAGCAGTTGCATGTTTGGCTAACAAAATACTGGGAATACATTATCATTAAACGTTGGTGATAATGCAGTCACAACAATAGCAACACACAAGTCTCCCAGAGCTATTAAATTTACTGTATTTTCAATAAGGAGCAAAAACATGCAAAGAAAACAAGACGTGGCTGTAGGAAAAAAATACCCCACAGGTTTAAACCAAGAAAGCATGGTAGCTAACAAAAAAAGAGCAATCAAGTTCACCTTGAGTGGCACAAACAAAACAACCCCAGACAAAGCAAAACATAAACCTTTTGTCTCAGAGGGATCCTCTTTTTCAGAGTTAGCATCTCTGGAAACATGCTGGGTGGGAGATTTTAATCAACTAATCAAGCAAGTAATAGAAACATTAATGATTTCTAACCTGCTGAAACTCAGAGTCTCTCGGGGTGTGCTTCATCACCTGAACTTACAAAATCTACATCTGCCAACTTGGCTCGCGAGCAGAAAACCAGAGGAAAACCAGGCTATTTCTGAGAGCTGTGTGAACCCTCTCCCTCTTCAGCAGAGAAGTTGATTTGAAACACTGTGTAAAATATAAATTATTCTCCCCCCCCTTCTGTTTATGGAAGCAGCCTTCCCAGGCATTTGAGAGTAGAGAAGATGAGGACATGGTGTCTTTATTGTCTTTCTACCTGTCCCTCCTTGCAACCTGACATCATCTGTGTCTTTTCCCATGGTGTTTTCTGCCTGGCACAGGCCACAGATGAAGATATTCAAGGGTACGTGTCCCTGGTGTACCCAACTTGTTACTGGCATGTCGTGCCATTGACCACTGCCTTTTGAGCACGGCGGTCCAGCTAATTTGCAGCCCATCTGTTTGTCCCACCTGTATTTCCTTCACTTAAAAAGGAGACTGCTGTGGGAGATAGTCAGAAGTCTAAATATATTTTACCTCTCTTGCTCTCCCTTCAGACTCTTCCTTCATGGAAGAGAGTGAACTCTGCTGAGCATGATTTGCCCTTGAAAAACCCATGCTGGCTGCTCCTGCTAGTCTTTTCTCTGTCTTTAGAGATGTGTCATGAGAGGATATTCTCCAGGGGACTTTCCAGGGCTGGGGTGAGAGTGATCCACTAAATGTGGGTCCTTTTCCCTCCCCAAAGATGGAAATAATCTTAGCTTTTCCTAGTCATCAGGGGACTTCCCCTATGACCCTGATTTTTCATGGGTGATTGATAATTAGTCAGCTCTGTTAAGATCCTTGAGTGAAACCCATCTGGTCTAATGGGTTTCACCCCCAGTTTCTCCAAGTAGTCTCTAACCTTTTGCTATTTAGCTGTTGACTGGCCCTGTCTTCTGAAGAGGTTGATACTTGCTTGTACTTGGGAGCAGGCTTTGTCTTCAAAGACTTGTAGGAGAGGACACTGAGTACTTCAGCCTCTTTGATGCCTGTTGGTTGCCTCTTCCCTATACATCAGCAGACTTATATTTTTCCTCACCTCTCTCCTGCAAATAACATTCTGGTAGAATTGTTTCTTTTTAACCTTAATGCCCCCTGCAAGCTCCAGGTGGGCTTTTGCCTTCCTGTATTTGTGCTGGAGTGCCCAGGTAATGCTTTCAATTCTCCTCTTGCCTCACCCATCTTTATTTACACTTGTGTGCTCGCTTTTTGTATTTTCAGTTCATTAAAGACTCTTTTTCTCAGCCAAGCGGGTGCTCTGCCAGAAAGGTGAAGTCAAGATGGGATAATCGGGGACATAGAAAAATGTGCTTAAGAAAAATACAGCAGTTGAACAGCTTTTCAGAAGGAGATAGATTTAGGACTTTAAAATAAGACATAATGGTGTCCTTGGTTGTCCAGGGAAAGGACACTGAAAATAAGAACAGGGTGGGTGAAATGCCAGACTGTTCATCCTGCTTTTCAGTAATTTTTTCATTTTGTGCTAACCATCTTATTGCAGCATCATTGCACAATTCCCTGTGTGGAGTCAGAAGTGGAGAGGATAGTGTCTAAGTAAGGGGAGTTAGAGAGGGTAATTGTCTTGATGTCAGAAAAGGTGTGGCAGAATGGCAGGAGAGGAAAGTTATTCCTCAGAATTTGAAGATTAAAAGATCAGAAGGATGAGTTCATTATCAAACCTGGGTTGAGTGGCTGAGATAGGCTTAAACAAGCAAGAAAGGAAAGGTCTTCAGTCAGAAGTGAAGGAATTTAAGACTGCTTGAGTTCGAGGTAAAAGCTAAAGAAAGAGGAAGAGGGAAACATAAGAAGGGGATTTTGAGATGTCAACTTGTAAAGGAAGAGTAAAAATCCTGCTGGCCTCAAAAAAGGAGAGAACACGCACCCACAGGGTGAGAACAGGAACCTTCCCTAGCTATGGGGAAGCAAAACTGGAGCTTTGTGAGAGTAGAAGCTGTGGGTGGCTGTGAGACAGGGGACAGGGAGGGGACATGGTGCTGAGGACATGGCAGGAGGGGTCTAGGGCAGCAATTTTCAGCAGGTTTTGAAAAAGCAGCTGGAGAAAGGGTGTTGAAAGAGGGAGAAGCAAATACGGGATAGTATTGTATCTAGCTGAGGAATTGACTACGTGAGAGAAGTACATTAATAGGAAAGGTAAGTGTTGAACATGGCTGGAAAAGGTAGAGAAGGGAAATCAGTTCATCAAACATCTTATTTTCTTTTTCTATCTTTCTTGAACTCAGAAAAACAAACCTTCCCCCTATTGGTGTATCCTAGTCTAAATCCTTTTATCATTTGCTGTGGCTTCCACTTAAAAAAGAATACATATATATATATATTTTTAGAATTTTTTTGCCTTAACAGTCCATGAGGAAAAATGACAGATGAAATCCCTAATCCTGGAAATATGCATGTGCTTAATCCTGCAGTCATATACTTATGTTCTTAACTGTTTTGTTAGATCAGAGCTGGAGTGCTCAGCTGCTTTCAATATTGAAGATGTTTTCAAAAGGATTTGGTACTGTTTCGGATTTAACAGATTTGGATATTAGATCAAGAATACTTAAAAAACAAAACCAAAACCCCTCCTCTCTGAAAGATACATGGTATCTATGTTATCTTCCTTCAACAGTAAATTCCATATATTTATCATTCATGAGATCTTCAAAGCTGATGTTAGTTAATGTTTACAGGTATCTTTGAAAATCTCCTCCTAAATAATTCCAGGAAAATGTTTGTTCTAACTCAAAATTAAGACATGAAATACAGTGACTGGATCAAGTCCTTAAATTAAAACTGACTAGGTATTTTTTCAGGTTTGAAATTGGAAATACAGAATGTGCACAAGCTGGTTTTAGTCTTTTAATTCTCATACCTAATTAATAAAAAACATTTGATTAATAATTTTTAATTGAGATTGTATCATTGGAACATTTAGTTATGCTGTCTAGTTAAAAAGAATTAAATTCTATTTTCAGGGTTTTCTAATTTTATTCCTAGAGAAATATTTTTTGTTTATAGATATGGAATAATCCAGTCTTGTGCTTTTTATTTTATAATCTCTGTGGAGAAAAGCATAAATGAGGGAGTAATTTTATACCTGTGACTTAAAAAAATAGGTCTTATTCCTCTCTTCTTTTGCATAGTTATTATCCAACATAAATATGATGTTATTACACTGTCAGAGCTTAATGTGGACATGCTGATCTTCATTGATTTTTATCTTGGCAACTGCAAGAGTTTCTGTGATGAACTCTAGTATCCTTATCTAAGTTCTCAAATCATTATATTTACCCGTAGGTGGGTTCTTTGCATATTTAAAATTATAATATAAAGTTTAAATCTGTGAGTTGGTTTTGAAAGACAGCCAATTCAGCAACTTAGTTTTCCGTGTGTTAGAAGATTTTTCAGGAGATTAATGTCATTTTCTGACAGGTCTTGTAAGTAGGGGACTTGCAATTAAATGCCATCAGTACCATCTTGGTGGCTTACTGAAAATAAGTTGTGCAGGTGCAAGAGAATGCACGTTTTGGAGAAAAACTAGTTAGAGCAAAAAACATGGAAACAAATTTTTCTTATACGAAACCACAGCACTTTTGTGAAAGGTAATTTTTATGGCTGTGT
This sequence comes from Turnix velox, assembly GCA_013400935.1. NCBI lineage: Eukaryota > Metazoa > Chordata > Aves > Charadriiformes > Turnicidae > Turnix > Turnix velox. Next base: position 29,863 of record VZTY01002313.1, on the reverse strand, counting down.
TTGTGAGACATACATGTTATAGGATATAGATTCTATTTCATCTCCAAGTTAAATGAAGTGTCCTTGTATTCTGCACCAGAAGCAACACAGCCCAGTGACTGATTCATCAGAATGTCTTCTAGCTGAGTGTTTCTCCCTTGAATACATCTTCCAGCCTATAATAGGACCTACTAGCTTTTGAAAAGCTTTGCTGATCCATCCTGGAAGGAGAGAGGAAGATGATGAAGTTGTAATGAATGGCTATTTTTCTTTCCATAGCATGAGGCCACCCACATTGCTTTCTGCTCCTATAATTTGTACTCCATGCTGTGAGGAAGGCAAAACAAATGCTCTGTTGGTGTGCTTATCTCCCACATTTGTGTTAAGGTTGTCCTGGGGACAATATGATTTAAGTTGTCTGACATTCAGATGTTGTTTGGGTTTGCCTGAGCAACTGACAGATGAATCTGCAGTGAATTAGTTCTAGACACAGAGCGTGTGCATTAAGTTTGTAATATGATTTTTATAAGGTTGGACAGAACACAAAGCCTCATGTCTATGACATCACTGTCTCCATGTAAATACCAAAATGTTGCAACATAGAATCATAGAATGGTTTGGGTTAGAAGGACCCTTGAAGACCATTTAGTTCCAACCCCCCTGATATGACCAGGGACACTTCCCACTAGACCAGGTTGCTCAGTGCCTCATCCAGCCTGGCCTTAAACATCTCCAGGGATTGAGGGGGGCATCCACAACCTCTCTGGGCAGCCTGTTCCAGTGTCTCACCACCGTCACAATAAAGAACTTCCTTCTTATATCCTGCTGAAAAAAACTACTGTTGTTCTAACCCTTAGCAGCATATATTACTGCTATTAGTATTACTAATGCTAACAGAGTTACTCCTGTAAAAATAGTAGGCTGTCAGAATTACTCTGGTAAAAGCAGTACATATTCTCGAGCAAGAATGTTTCTGACCTTATCTTGGTAAGAAGTGGTCTTGTTGTCCTTGGGAAACAGCTTGTTGCAAAATTCAGCAACTATCCCATCCTTTGTCAGAAGCCTCATGCATGAGAAACCCTCCAGCATGTCCAGCTTTTCACAACTTAGAGGTCAGGAACTTCTTCTGCAGTCCATCACTTAATCTCGCGGATTGTGGGTTTTTCCCCTACTGTCTTACTTTTTACCACCCTTTCCCTCTCCTCTCCCCTTGTCTTCTCCTTAGCTTTGTGATATTTCAGTGTTTCATAACAGGCTTATGGACAAAGGAGATAAAGGCAACCCTTCCACCTCATCTTGTTCTGCTAATAGGTTGCTGTGACAAGCCTACAGCCATGGTATTTCAGTACCTGCCTAATGCACATTAAACAGAACGATAGCATTTGTCATATAAGGATCCTTCCCTTTTCTCTCTCCATCCCCTGGGGAAAATTGGATGCTGATTATATTGCTATACTTAATGATTTTATTAGTGAAGCAAAAGTTGAGGAGTAGGACAATTCAAACGGGGGAAAAATTGGAGGAGCAGATTTGTCAGGACTCTCAGGCACTGTAAAACTGTCTGAGGCAGAGCCCAGCTCATCTCAGCAGAAAATGGATGTCTCCCTAGGGATGGCACAGTACACTGTCTCTGCTCTAAGTGCCATCACAAACCTCATTGTTGAATATGCAAGGGACTATGAATTTCCTAGTGTCTGTGTATTCAGGCATGCTGTGTTCAGCCAAGTGCCACCTTCATCAGAACTCATCTTCCAAGCACTTTTCCTGTGTTCTCTTCATTACTGTTATTCTACTATTTCTTGGCTTTACCATTCTTGCGCAGAAGCTGAATTTCTTGTGGCAGCACTAAGACCTTTTACTGTTCATTAGGTACATCAGAAACATTTTTTTCATGCTACATTTAAGTAAAAGTGACCTAGCAATCAAGAATTTCAAGCAAGATGTAATTTCCCAGTGCCAGGAACAGAAGGGGGAAGACATGCATTTATGTCCTTCTCTGAGAAGCATCCTCAGCCCAGGATGAGTGAAAAAGCAAAGTTGTGTTTGGATCCATCACTTGTATCCAGTGTTGCCTTAACTCATTCTGGATGACACATTTAGTCCTACTGCTCAGGCTGCAGCAAGACATTATTAATGACATCCCTTATCCCCCTCTGAAGTATGTGAAATACGTGCAGATGCTTACAGCAGTCAGCATATATTGATTGTGGCTGTACAGGGAGGATATTCATACTGATAGGATTTTTCAGATCTCTTGGTCCAGCATGGCCATATCCCTTTGCTGCCTCCCTGGGCTTGTTTGGTTCATGAGCAAGTAAGTGCTCCAGACAAATTTGACTTGTTGTTTAGATCCACTTTAGAAATCATTGAGTTGCCGTCTCTTGGAGACACAGACTTAATTATGGAGGTGTTCTGGTTCCCTGCCTGCTCAGAGCTGTTTGGTACAAGTATAAATAGCAGGCTCTATCTGGGTACAACAGGAGGAGAACAGATTTCTTAGCATTTCAAGACCAGTTTCAATGAAGATTTTAGCAATAAGTTTGGCAAGTTTTCCTACTGTTTCAGAAGAAAAACTGAGGAGTGCCTGTTCCTATGCTCTGAACGCTCTGCCAGTTCTTTAGAAGTACAAAATAAGAACTTACGTCTTTACCCCCACAGAGGGGTCAGACAGAGAATCATAGAATGGTTTGGGCTGGAAGGGATCTGAATGATCATCTGGTCCCATCTCCCTGCCATGGGTAGAGACACCTCCCACTAGTCCAGGTTGCCCAAAGCCCCATCCAGCCTGAGCATCTTCAGGAATGGGGTATCTGTAACTTCTCTGGACAACTTGTTCCAGTTCCTCCCCACACTCACATGTATGCCCTGGGGGTTGTTCTCCAATAGGGCTTTGAATACTCTGCTACTCTGCAAAAACCTTCAGCCTGCCCACAGATCACAAAAATCACCAGTCTTCCATTTTGCAATATCATTTTTAGGGAATGATAGAATTGGTAGAAGGGGATAGATTTCAAACACAGGCTTGAATTAAAATATAACATACTTTAAGATAAAAACATTCAACACTTCAATTCATGTTTGTGATGAGAGATTTAGATATCTACTTTTTTTTACAATGTACTAAACTTGCTTTCACATTTGTACGTATTTATATAAATTAAATGAAAAAATAAGACACTGCAATTTGTGAATTTAATTCTGTCCACAGAGGACTTAGATGAAAAGTGTCGTTTGCTTAGCAAGAAATGCAAATACTTTCTTTATAAGAAGTATAATTTAAAAAGGACAAACATTTACTAGATCAAAATACTAGATCAATTTACAAATATGTGTAGTGAAGCATCTCTTTTTTCCTAACTGTTCCTTGTAATGTTGTTGTCATTTCATGACGTAACAAATGGCAAATCTACTAATGAATTCAGGGAAAAATGTATTTTTGCAGAAATTACATTGCACAGCAATCCTGTGAGCTTATATTTATTGGATAATTAACATATAGTTCCAGTTGATATAAATCATTGTCTGATATATAAGTATTAGATTAATTCAGTTGTCAAAAGAATATATGGAATGATGCTCACTGAATGATATACTGCAGATTGAGTTAAATGTGTGATTACAAAAATGGAAGTATTTCAAAAAAGCATATGAAGCATTTTTTATAGGGCACTTGGTTTTCAAATGACCTTGTAAAACTAATTGTTTGTGGAAAGCATGTTGTTCTGTGTGTGAAATCCTGCTTACTAGTCTGTTATTTTATCTCTTTAAAGGCAAATTCAAAGGGAATTTGAAAGATTTTATCTATTTCTTCCACTTCAGCCTCTGACTGTGGATATTTTAACACTGGGATTTTACGTGTTTTTTTTGAAAAGTATCACCGAAAATATATGGTGAAATGGAAACGCAGCATTATTGCAGAGCAGCAAAATTCTCCTGCAAATAATAGCATTTGAATATTAAATAGTTTTTATATATTGCAGCTCAGATTAAAGCTGGTTTCCAAACAAGCTTTTGTTAAACTCATTGAGAGCACATGGTTGTGTGTATTACCTTTTTCAAGCAAAGAGAAATTACATTTTTAACTCATCACAAAATGTAAAATGGGAGGGGAATCATGTGGAATTTAATTTTAAGGCCAGAAGGGACCATTATGAGCAAGTAGCTTAACCTCTGCGTGCACATGGCATTGACTTTCATTCCATAATTCCCATGTGAAGTCAGTAATTTCTAACTGTGCATGGATTTTAGGAAGACATCCTAAGCTTGACTTGAAAAGACTTGAAAAGGCAAAGCATCTGCCATGCTTCCAGATACATTGCCTCAGTGGTTACTACTCCTCAGTATGAAATCTGCTCCACACTGTGGCTTTGCATTCATTCAAGCTTCTGCTACCAGCAGCATCCAAAACCTGATGCTCCTTTGTTTCCTAAATTAAAGTGCACTCCACTGTCAGAAGCCATCTATCTGCTGAGGTGTTTGTATACAACATCCTCAGCTTTGAGAGTTGTACACCACATTCAAGAGCTGTATACAACATTCTCAAGAATACAGAACATACTCAAGAATTTTGTATACAGCATTCTGAGCTTCAGGCTGAGACACAGGCCACTAGAGCTAGAAATAAGGTAGCTTGGTTCCATGTCACTGACAGTTGAGATTTAAGTGGTTGTCAGTGCCTGTGGATTAGTTGTAGGTGTTGTCCCAAGCCATACAGCTCTAGAGATCATCATGGTGGACCGTCTCTGGGCAGCCATGTGCAGTGTATATGTGAATCTTTCTTCTAACACAAGCGAAGTTCAAGAGATGTGTGTGGTGGCTTTGTCCCTCAAATTTCTAAATAGTACAGGGCAGAGTTCTGCTACCAGTCCTAGGTGTGGTGTGACCAGTACATCATTGCCTGTCTGAGGAAAACTTTTGCAAACCTCCAAGTCACATTTGCTGCTCAGAGGTCTGGGGACCCCAGCAGTAGGGTTGGGTGGGCTGTGTCTGGCTGAGGAGCCAAGGCTGGTGCTGCTGGAGAGGGAACTGTGGTGGTGGCAGAGTAAGGGCACCAAGAGAGGGCTGGAAGCCAGATTCTGCAGCTCTTCTCTGCTGGGGTGAATCTACTACAATGGCAGGAAGATGATGTGCATAATTCCAGGCCTGGAAAATGTCATCAATGCAGTTGAGTAGTCCATGTTAAGCAGAGTTTTGATTTATCTTCTCTTCAAAAACCAAGGGCCATTTCCTCCCTTACAGGTGTCTGTGGCAGAGGAAATCTGCCCTTTGCAGAGAAAATGAGCTCATCACAAAAGCCATGGGTGGTGAGGTACAAATCACTTTTGTTGGCAAATGAGTAATATGATGAAAGCATAAAATTCAGGCAAGTATGTCTGAGGATAGTGTATATGTAAATATGTACTCAGGCTTTTGAAAGGGCCAGTTTCACAGAGCTGATATTAATTAAACTCTGAAGAAAAATAAATTTTGCCTTGCATTGGTATTGTTTTAAGGTTTAGATTTAAGAAATGGAAAGTTTTTATAGTTTACCAAATGCTCCATGTATATTTATCCATCCACAGTCTGGTGTGAAGGGGAGAGAAGTGATGTTAACAGGTAAATTAAAGTTTTTACATGCAAATTAACAGGTCCATTTAACTTTATTTGTGAATGTATATGTGTGTAAAATCAGAGTCAGGGACTATTTGTTGCAAGAAGTCACATAGAACATTGTGTCTGTGTATATACACAAATATAAATGCATATGTGTTATGAAATGAAAAATGATACAAATTCAGTATTAGGACAAGTAGTGTGTTGCAGAGGGAAGCAAGAGGACACAAATGAGAAGAAATCAATGCCCAGCAGAGGTAAGAACAACTCAACGTTTTCTAGGCACAACAGGATGAAAATGAGCTTTTAACAAAGATGTTTTTTCATTACTGCATAGGAAGAAAAGAAAATCACCAATAGCTGTACACAAAAGCTCTGGGGAAACATTCAATAAATTTTTTTTTTCTGAAATAAAAAAACCAACCCAAATGAACAAGAAACCAAAACAACAAAATAGTCTGCATGTATCAAGAAACAGTGAGAATGAGAATGAAGTAGATTTAGACTTGACATAAGAAAGAAATTCTTTACAGTGAGGGTGGTGAGGCACTGGAACAGGTTGCCCAGAGAGGTTATGGATGCCCCCTCTCTGGAGGTGTTCAAGACCAGGCTGGACAAGGCACTGAGCAGCCTGATCTTAGTGGGAGGTGTCCCTGCCTATGGCAGGGGAGTTGGAACTCTAAGGGATCTTTAAGGTCCCTTTCAACCCAAACTTTTCTATGATTATATGAAGTATTTTCCCTTTCGGCAGTAAATGGGAAGAATTTTAAGCTGTTGATAATCTCCAGTTAGGGAACATAGGAGTTGTGCCAATTGGTATGGCTGACCTGTAGTAAGTGAAAATTGGGACAATTCACCACTATTTAAAAGTGCTGGATAGTATCCTCCCTTAGGACACACTTATTAACCACGGTAGGATGATTTTCTGAGCAGTGCATTGGCTGGAGTTGGCTGGGAATGTGGATGTCGCTAGTGCTGGTGAAGAGGGCAATCTGACTGGTTGCAAATCAAGATGAGCTTCACACCTTTTAATCTAGGAGAAAGTGTGCAAGCTGAACAGTTCCATAATCATGTAAGCAAGACTTTGCTTTCCAGATTTTGTGTTTATTATTCACCCCAGATCTCTTGGTAGACTTCTTAGGGGGTTTCCCACTTTAGTGGAAGTGGAAAGAGGAGTTAGCTACAGGTTTCAAACTTATTTGGTGACAATCATTTTCTGAGGCAGTTTTACTATGACAAAGCTCCTTGTTCCGCAGACATGAATAATGTTTTCTTAGTTTCTGTTTTTCTTGCTGTTGCCGTGACTTGTTATTATGGTATTAAGATCCCTTTGGGAGTTCAAGCAAGACTAAGCTACCAGGCAAAACAGATCACTCTTGCAGGTCAGCCTGTCTCCACCATCATTTATCCTTTCATCTGTTGTATGACCTGTGAACTTTATTTGGATAAAGACTGTATTTTCTCTCAGACCATTGATAAAAGTGTTGAATGGTGTCAGGCTGAATATAGGTATCTGAGCATCTCATTGAAAATGCCCTTACAAAAATCACAATCCCTGATTTACAATTACTGGATTTTAAGTCAACAGATGTCACAGGTATCTGTGTATGTTTTTTTTTTTAGTAATTCTATATGGAGTGTTATGCAAAAGTCTATTTACTGACAGTTACCCTTCACAAAGAAACGGTGATCTCACCAGAGAACAGTATCAAGTTTGCTGTCATTAGCAGTTGATTCACAATACCAAAAATAAATTAAGAAATTAAGAGATCAGCATACTCATTTGATTTCCCATCTGCTCTTGTGTGATGTTAGCCAGGATCAACATCAGTCTAAAACTGTTATGGGTGTATGATGTGGTATTATTTATATGAAGAGCTGCACTTCTTATGCAGTGTCTCCTCATTAGCTTCCGCTCTCTTTAATTTTCATTCTGCCAGAGAGAAATGAGACTCAGCACTGGATTCAGCAAATTGAGATAATCCTTCCTGCTGAAGAAGAAACTGATCAGAAGCTACTCTGAGTTTTCCCAGAATTAGGATAACATAGTTTTTGTGGAGCAGCAGCAACAATGCTTGCTCAACCAACTGGAAAGCAAATGGGCCCAGCTTTGCCCATCACTTTTATTCCAGTCAGCATCTCTATTGAAGCAGTTAGTATGTGATGCACAATACTCGAGGGGGGAGGTGTAGAAACCAAAGCCTTGCCATCAGATTGGTTCCTGCAGATGAAAATCAATATTTCTTGCAGAATTTCTCAGCACGATCGGGGAAGTGACAATGCAGGTATCGTCAGTTTAAATGAGAAGAAAGGAGTCATAGCAGACTATTGAAGAAGTGCACACATTAAGACACAGCATGTGTCCAGATATGTCCAGAAAATATGGTGCAGCTTGGGCATCTCTCCAGGCATCAAGGAGAGAGACAGAAAACCCAACCAGCCTTGCCCTGCAACTGAAATTAATAAATCTCCCAGCAAGATATGATGTCCCCTGAATTTTATTAGAAATGGTTTTCAGCTGCTTCCAGCAATGTCAAGGACTTGTCTGAGTTTCTTCATGGCATAGTAGCTGGGTATTGTATGGGCCTCACATTTTAACTTTCACAGTCAAGTTTGAATAAACTTGCATTTCTAGCTAGGCAACAATCTCAGGGTCTCGTCAAGCCATCCAAAAACAAGCCCTCAGCAAAGGCTGGAAAGTATATGGTACCTAAAAGCATGGACTAAACTAGCCAGAGACAACTTCAAGTCCCTTTGCTGTAAGCAGAACCCAGGCACACTCTCCTCAGATTTAAACCATCCTCAGTTGCTTCTTCTGTCACTTAAAAAAGGAACTACAGCTCTGCAATGCTGACAACATCTGGGATTTTGAAAGTCTCAGCTCTTAGAAGTAATTGATTATACAAGACAGTTGGTAATGGCAAAGAAACTTTGGGAATGTAAAAATGAAAAAACAAATGTGGAGGACTTTAACATTTCATTAGTTTGGCTGTAATACAGGGAGCCTGCCTCAATGATTTTATAAGCTTAAGACTGGCAATACTGGATAATGCTGCTATTTTTCTTTGGTGTTGTCTTTCTTGATGATACCTACTTTCCATGCCAGTTTCATACTGGCAAGATACATGTACTCTCATTTCTGGAAATTAGAAAATGTGCAAAATTGGGGAAATGGATTTTCTGATCAATTCCTGTCCTGGTAGATACAAGTGACATCACGTATCTCCAGGGCTGGAATATCACATGAACTGTTACGCTTCACATGGGAGGGAGGGGTTGTTTACATCCAGTGTTTGTGGGGGTTTTGGGGTTTTTTTCCTGCAAATAACTGAGTGAAAAAAAAAAAAAAATCTGGTTTGATTAGAACTTTTATTTTTTTGATAGGTACTTACCTGCCTAAGTCCTTTATCACTAGTTTTTGTTTTCTAAGCCACATCTGAGCGCAGTCTGATGAAAGGTCTTTGTGCTCCTGTCTTGCAAATGTAAAGAATCAGCATGTTGTCCCTTTAAGCAAAGACTGGCTTTTGCTTCTCTGGCTTTCTTCCTTTAGCTTTGATGGTAAATAAATGAACTCCTTGGGGTCTTTTTGGAGCAATATGAGACTTGTAATGCCAGAAAGCTGCTTGGAAAGGAATGAGGCTCTGAAATGAGTGTTCTCCATTACACAACTGTCTTCATCAAAGTAGTAATTATGATTCTTGCAAAAAAAAAAAATTAAAAAGCCATGAACTGGATCAAATCTTCTCTCTGTTCCAAATAACAAAAATGTTACTTTTGACCTCATTCAAGCCTCACCCTCCCCAGCCTTCTGTATCAGTTTACATTAGTATACAATACAGCACAGAGAAATTAGTCTTAAGTGAATATTTAGATATTATACAAGGAATAACCTGTCAGGAAAATAAGTTAATTATAAATGCCTCTCCTGCATGCAAGTTATAATTTAGGGGGTTTGTGTGTAAGTGGAGTAACAATAAAAAGAAAGGCACTGTGCACAAATTAGCATTTTAATTTCTGCCTCAAAAATTGACCACTGTTGAACAGAAAGATTTTGTTCGCTCCTTCATCATGTCTATTCACTCTGGCTTTAAAAAAAAAAACAAAACAGGAGTTTCTTTCCTTCAAAGCTAACAGCTACTTTGAGGGGGCATCTAGTAAAGATATTTATAACTATCCATTCAATAAACCAACTATTCTGGGGAATTTTGATGTCAGAAAAACCTATGTGAGGGCTGCCTGGGCATCTGAAAAGAGTCGTCTGTGAGTCAGAGCAGGGGACAACCTGCCAGAATCAGTTCAGTTCCCAGCAGCACGGCTACCTCACCACTTGGCTCCTGCTGGATTGATCAAAACAAGAATAATCCAAGATTTCTTATCCAGGACTTCTTACCCAGCACTTCTGCTGCAGTTACTACTGTGGACAATTCAGAGAGGCATGTTCCACCTCACAGATGGCTGTTTCTGGACATTGTTAGATGAGTTGAAGGCAAGACGTGATGAGTTACAGAATGCTTGAAACCCCTAGTTTGCTCAGGCCATCTGCTATTCATTTTATTTATCTATAAATAGACTTAATACTTCCATTGACATCTTGAGGAGGAAATGTATAATATTAAGAGAATGAAGTTTTCAAATAGGAGGCACAACTCTTCCCATGTAGGATTTTGATAAGAAATAGATAGTACTTGCAGCAGTGGGTTTCTGTAGATGCAAAATTCTTCATTGTAGGCAAGCTGATTGCCTTGAAGTTAGGAAAGAGGAGTCCAACTCTTGGAAGTGCATGAGAGGGTGAAATACCACCATGAGGTCCCTGATCAATGTCTTCCCTTTTGGCCAGAGCAATGTCTGTCAAGGAGGCTTGGGATTCTAGCATGTTGTTTTATTTGCACTTAGTCATTATTTGCAGAATTGAGCACCTCTATGCCAGTTCTTGGGAAGGTGATGGGTGTGCATCAAAAAATGGAGCAACTATGAGAAAAAAGGCCCGAGGGGATGGCAAGATAAATTCAGTATTCAGTTAAGCACTTAATTTTCACTAAACAAGAAGAATAAACCATTCTGTAAATTTGCAATTTGAAATTCTTGGGTTTTAGCAGCCAGTATTTAAAGATAACTCTCTGAAGTTTAAATCTCAGTGTTGAAAAACGATACACACTAAAATTCAAAAACCATGTAAATAAAAAAGGCAGATTTTAATGTATGTTCCATATCTTTCTGAAACTTCCTACAGGTTTCCTTCTATCCTCATAGGTAGTCTAGCCATAGTTTAATCTACTTACTAGAATTTGAAATCTCTTATACATGCCAGCTGAGCTTCATTGTGTCCCCCTGATGATGCTTCTATGTACCTCATCTACACTGACCCTCAGGCAGAGAACCACATCGTACCCATATCACTCAGCAGGAAATAGGAGACTGTGTGCAGAATTCAAATCTTACTGATAGGTTTATCAGTCCTTCTCCTTTGTAGGAAAAGGATGCATAGATAGTACGTTTCAGGACAAGTTATATGCTTTTTATTGAACTCAATAGACATGTCATAAAAACAGAAAGAGCCCGACAATAAAAGCTGAAAATAATGATAGTTTAAAATGAAGTTACTCTTGTTAACACCAACACTTAAGGGTATTTGAAGTGCTGTGGAACTTTTACCTATTAAGGTGGGCAGTATCTACTCTTTCAGCCATAAACATGGTTAAATGTTTTGTTTGTTTGTTTTAAGTGCAGCTTTATATTAAATCACCAAAAAACATTAAGCATATAAAGAGGAATCGTATAAAAGCTCAGCCTGTCACATGTTTTAGTGCTTGTGCTATTAAGGATCTTGCCCTTTTGACCCAGAGTCATGAAATACTGAGTAAATGACACCCAATCCTTCCACTCTTTGGGAGGGGATGACAGTCACTCTCTGACCTCCCACAAATCCAGTCCCCTCTTTCTGACCATCACCACCTTTCTTCCGAGGCCACTCATCCCCTACCCCCCAACCTGTCCCCACTCAGCCTTTCTGTGACCCTCCATCTGTCACAATACCTGATGCCTCTCACTCACAGACCCCTCCTTCCCTTCACTGCTGCTGGCTCCATTGATTTGTGCCTCATTTCTGCCTGCTCTTGTCTTTTAACTCTGGGCTGCCATTTTCTTCTCTCAGCCCCGTGTGTTCAAGGCATCCAACCCTGGCTGATGCTTGGCATATATATGAGCCATTGTGCCTCCACAGAAGAGATCTCAGCACTACCCAGGGACCCATTGCTGAAAATATTTTCTCACTTTTTCCACTTTCTTCTGTCGCAGCTGGCTGTCTGTGCTCTCAGGTCATACATCCACATGCCTTTCTGCAAAGTAGGCACTGGTTCCTTCTGTCCTCAAAAAAAAAAACCCCTTGCCTTCCCTACAAATAGTCCTTATGGTTTCTGATACCCTGATGACTGCCTCACCTTTCCCCTCTTACTTTGTTCAAATACATCATTTTTTCTGCATCCTTCTTTTGTGAATTTCTCTCACTGGGGCTTCTAATGATCTAGATAAAAAACCTGGGCTGAACTGTGCACCTGCCATCACTTGCTTCACTGTATTATCTTAGACTTACTGTAAAATGTGCTTTTCTTAAAAAAAAAAAGTATTTTCAGAATATGGCTCTCCCCCCCCCAGAAAATGTTTGTCTTCTCATCATCATGCAGTATCTTTTGGTACATGGTCCATCCATCCCCCTGCCTCCAGCCAGCTGTATGTATATTATGCTTTGATGGACTTGGGATCAGACTTTGGGTCACAGAGTCTTTATCTCAGCTCAATTTCCTTTCTTTCTTACCAAGTATCCGTCTCCTTACCTGAATTTTCCTTTCCATCTAGTGTCCTCTGCTGTTCTCCAGTGCTTTCTGGTGGTGCTCTTTTTCAAAATGAGAGCAGAAGGCAGCACATGTGTAAGAGTTAGCAGTAAGCATTTGTGAATGGGCTTCTGGAAACCTTCCTGGGCAGCTCATCATAGTTGGGTATCTGGATCTCTTCAGGCTTGGTGTGGGCTTCTCTTTATTATTGCTGTTTCTTAAGCACAGAGCTTTCCATAAAATACAATTTCAGGAAGCTCAGTGCAAGTCCATTCCTCTCTTCTGCTTGTGTTCTATCTGCAGGTCTGCATTGTTACTACCACCTCCGTGCCTGGCACATTTAGGGTTGGTTTAAATCTTGATAGTTGCTCTTGAAAGACATTTACTCATCCTGGCTTTTTGTGCCTATTGAAACAGGGGAAAAAGAGAAAGAAGATAAATGTGTTGCCTTCTGTTTTGTTTATTGTAACCTATATTTCCTACTTCAAGGCTTTTGTCCTTCTGTCCTCAATCAAGATCCCCTTTCTTGCCTGTCAAGATGACCTTATTACCTCCCGCTCTGAACCCTTGTGCTGACATCTTTGGCTGCCTTCTTGTTTAAATTTTTTGTTCTTTTGTTTTCAGGACCTCCCGTAACTCTAACCCATGTAGGTTCCTTTTCATTTTATCCTGCACTGAGTCTTCCTGCTCAGACACTGCTCTCAATCACACCCTTCTTTCTCCTTCTCACTCAGCCCTCTCCCCTGGACCTAGCCAAGTGTCTCAACTTAGTTGTCATTGATTATAACCATTCATAAGAAGCCCTGCTGCTTTTTTTCACAGACAAAGAAAGACTTCTTCCCCTCCCCCCCGCCATGCTTCCTGCCATGTACTGTCTAGAGGCTCCTCATGGGCTTGCCCTAGTCACCTTGTCTGTCACTCATCTGCCACTGCTTGGCAGCTCCTTGTGGTCAAGGTGCGCTGGGAGTCTTGGGATGGAAAGTCTTGGGGAGGGAAGTCTCTTCCTCTGCACTTCAAGGTCTCTGTAAGAGGCACTCAGGAAAATGGGAAAGGAGTTTAAATAATTAATAATGCAATTCAGGCAGACAGATGTCAGGGGTCATTCTGGCTTCAAAGTATTACGTTGTCTCTAGGACAAAGCTGATTTCCTCACTGTCTGCTCTAAGTTCTGGGCCAGGACACCACTGCCACTGAGTGGTATTTCCCGACTTGGAGCCTTTCAGTGATGAATGGCTTCCCGTACACTTGGAATATGCAAATTGTATTGTGTGGTTTATAGTTGGTTCCATCTACATTTACAAATCAGAGTTCAGTGATGGATGATCATTATATTGAGCTGAATTTATATAGTTTATATTAATATTTTTAGATTCTTCTGTTTCGTTATGCGTTTTAGTCATGTTACCTATCTGGGTGGAATTCAGTGTCTTAAAACCCTCAAGTAAGTCCTAATATTTTTGAACTTTTGTGAATGTATGAATGAATGTATGAAAATCAGAGACAAAGCTTCTGATTTTCCTCAAGTTTCCCTGTAATCCCCACCTCACCAAGGGTCTGCAGTAGTCACCTGCAATTCTGATGTTTTGCTGGTAACTGCTCCTATGTTTTTGCAGCCTGAAGGACAGCATGTAAGGATATATTGAACTGTGTTTTATTTTTTGCTTTGTGTCTGCAGATCCCTGCTTGCCTTACAGAGGAGAAGGCTTGGTCGAGCTGCCACAAGGTGGCCAGTGGGTGCCCTGTTCATGGGCAAACCGGTCACAACCAGACAGTCAGTTTTTCCATTACACAAGCAACATGGGCAATGAGTCTGGATCGAGGACCCCCCTCTGTGTTTTAGTTTAGTGTAGTGTCTGGCTACAGTAGCCAGACACAAAACCTGATCTAATCTTGGCTTTCAGATGTGACATTGTGCTTTCAGGCCCGGGCAGAGCATTGCCTGAATTCACTGGGGTAGCTGAATCTTCAAAACTCTTAGTGTTTTGCATTTTTAATATCATATTATCATGTACATGCTTTATCAAATGCAAATTTGGTCCTTTGGATTAGTTTTTTATCTGTATTGAAATACATGATTTAAAGGGCTTCAATGCTAGGCTCCACGGTATTGAATTGGAAACTGATTGTATTTTAAAGTGGTAATTTTTCTGAGACAGGATGACTTTCAGTATTATCTAAAGATGAGCTATCATTTTTCTTTATTTTTGTATATTTTTCACTTGTAATTCTATGCTTTGCCAAAGGGTGAAACAAAACCTATATTATCACTCCATGGATGCTGTCCAGTTTTGTAGAGCTCATTCAAAAAGAATTCCTTGATGAAATTATCACTAAGTCAGTGGCATAAGTGAAGCTTTTTACTTACATTTTCTACACTCTTTTCTTTTTTTTTCATGGATTAGAAATAATGTTTACAAGAATGTACTAATTTCCTAACTGCCTGTGCTTCTTGGAAAAATATTTGTCAGTGACTTGGGGTTTCTGAGATAGCTATCATGCTCAGCTGCTTAATGGTAATCTTTTGCATTGTTTCCCTCCTTATTTATTAAGAATCATAATTTGTCACTGGTATTTCTTTGCCCCTTCACAGCCGCAGTATACTTATGAAAGCCCTTTTGTTCCCTGTAATCACTTTAGCTTGGATTAAATGATTTTTTTCCCGCTGCCCTTATCTTTTCTCTGCAAGGCTTAACCAACTGTAGTTCTTTCATTTTTCCCTCCTTCTCTGCTTCCCTTTGCACTTGGATCTGTTCCTATGGAAGCTGCATTAGTTACTTCCCATCCCTCTTTTCTGCAACTGTTGTTTTTCTGCTTTGCATTCAATATTTTCCAGCTTTCTTCCCGACTCCTGGATTTAAACACTCCTTGCATCAGAGTGATTTACAGTAACACTTACTATTTGAAAACCAATTTTCATCTGCAAAGGTCTTTGTAAAAATTAATTGTGGAGTACTAAAACATTCCCCCAAGGCACTCTCATATCAAATCCTGAGCACTATGTGGGCCTCCTTCTGGCTCTGAAAAGGTGGAAGTTGGTCTTGAATGTTGCCCTTCAGTGCTTCCTTTTATCAGGAAGGTGTGTCCTTAATCCTCTGGGAAGAGCTAGGTCTAACCTGAGTTCAGGGTGAGCAGTTGAACAAAAATGCACAAAAAACTCGGTGTCTTTCAGGAGAGAGTGCCCCTTAAAAGCTCAGTTTCAGAGTTGCTTCTGGAGCCAGAAATAAGTGCAAATAGCAGAATGAGATGAAGATAAATGTTCAAATAATTTACCTGCTTCTGTAGCTTTTGATTGGGCTTTGAAGTAAATGTCTTAGGCATTGATTATTTGCTTTTTAATGATCTTATCAAGAATGCCTTTTAGAGATGAAGAAATGCTTTTGAATGAGGATATGAATGGCCACAAATAGATCCTCTCCAGTATGAATACCTGCCATTCAGGCAGGCTGAATTGCTTTTCAGAACTGAGCGGTTTCTCTGATCAGTTGCTACAGTTGGGAGCTGCCAAGAATACCAATAAAAAGGCAGACTTTCCAGGAGCAAGGCAGTGGTACTCTGCCTGTCCTTAACTTCCCAACCCTCTATGTCCTTTAGACTTGTCATAAGAAAGAAATTCTTTACAGTGAGGGTGGTGAGGCACTGGAACAGGTTGCCCAGAGAGGTTGTGGATGCCCCCTCTCTGGAGGTGTTCAAGACCAGGCTGGACAAGGCACTGAGCAGCTTGATCTAGTGGGAGGTGTCCCTGCCTATGGCAGGGGGATTGGAACTCGATGATCTTTAAGGTCCCTTCCAACCCAAACTATTCTATGATTCTATGATTCAGAGGCACGGAGCGGTAGAAGGGTCTTCTGCATGTACTTCTGTGCTGGTTTCATTTTGGACATGCTGAAGAGAAAGTCTCAAAATACAGCAAAAATTGCTGACAACTTTGAAGGTGCAAAGGTAATATCATTTGTTCTCACTAGAGCCTGCAGAGATTTGGGGGTTTTGTTTCTTTTTTTTCCTTGCTGTAGATTTGGTATTTCTCAACAGCGTAGTTTTTGGCTGGAAAACTGAAGGGTAACCCAGGGATTTCAAAGGTGGACATCAAAGTGACTGCACTACAGCAGATAAAAGGAAGTGTGATTGTTTTCCCTTTGGATTCTGTTCCATATTACATGAAAAATTTGGCAAAGGTGTCGGATGAATCACCAGAGAGATGCTGTGTATCCTTGAACTGCCCCAACATTAGGTAGTTTGTTCTCTTCCTGGCTCCTGTTGTTCATAGCAAGAGGACTATGCACTGCTTGGTAGCAACGTGATGCCCTCTGTTCCTACTGCTGGTCTGTACAGCATATCAAGACTTTAGGAGAAATTAACTTTATGGCATCATAATAAGTGACAGTGTTTCTTTGCTAAAAGAGCAGATGGTGCTTTCTCAAAGGAAACAGAGCAGTAACTTCAGCCGCGAGCGCAGACTGGCTGCCTGTGCCTCTCTGTCTCCTAGTCCTCTTCAGATTGACAGGGGAGGTCAGGGTTTAGTCTGGAAATTAGAAAGTTTTCTTGATGGGACTGTGAGAGAGGGAAGCAACCTTAAAGATGGCAGTAGATGGAGCATGTGCCTAAGCTCGTTCTTGGCATGTCCCAGCTAATTTCATGGCAGCATCCCCGTGTGCTTTGCAGGGTCACTGATGGGAGGTCTGTCAACGACTGAGGAGTCTACCGGGGCAAAAGCACCCAACTGTGACTCTCCTGCTTCAAGCAGGGACAGTGAAGACTTTAAATTCATCTGCTCTTCCCCAGGAGGTGCAAATCAAGCCCCTTTTGTTTCAATCACAATGGAAATCTTCAAAAGGGACATTTTGCAGAAAGTACTGATTTTGATCATCTCCCCTGCTTCATGTGTCTTTTTATAGTTTGATTTTTTGAAAGGGAAAGAAAGTTAGCTTAGCTTTAGTGGAATACCACTGGGTTTTGATTATGTTTGCTAGAAATCAGGTGGGGAGTGTAGATTTGCACTGGAAAATTCCACAGGTTTTACTTGCAATTAGATGCACATATAAGTTAAGTTGAATTTTTGCAAAGCAAGTTCCCAGACTCTATGTAAAGAGAGAAAGACGGGGAGAGAAATAAAAGATTTCTCTAATAAGGACTTCTATATATCACTGATTTTAGAGGTGGAAATTTGAAAATTTCAATTGTCTGTCTTTGTCAGCTCTGAAAAATGCATGATTAAGAACCCCTCTATTTCTGCACAGCCAAAAAATTAGTCATATTTCAGGGAACAGAATGCCTTAATGCATACAATTCACGTTCAGCATCACAAGTAACATTTAAAGTATCAGCCTACTGCCTCAAGGTGCTGCTTTCTTTCCGTGTGTACCTCTGAAAGCCAGCTCTGCCCTTTACAGAGTCATTTTATTGAGGCTTCCAGTTCATCAGCTACTGGGAATATGCAGGCTGGCTAATAATCCTTTTGCTTTACAAGTAGAAGAGTGCTCATATAAACTAGTAAGAGCTCAGTATCAGAGAATAAGGAGGCAAATGAAAAAGTAATGAGAAAAAAATATTTTTAGCCTTTACAGAAAAATCTCATGCAAATTTGATAGAGGGAAAAAAAAAAAGGAAAGGAAGAGAAAATAAGCCATAATAGGCCTTTAAAGAAAGGAATTATGCAGATGTGTATCTTGATTTTCACAAGTGTTATTTTTTTTTTAATTAAGTTAGATCTTGTAAAATATGCGATATTTACAGTTCTCTCATGAACGGCAGGATCAAATGACAATTCTTTCCCCACTTTGTACTCTCAATAGAGCTCAGCAATAATGTATTTTCTCATTTTAAAAGCTTTCTTATGCCTTTTCTGAAAGATCAACTGTAGTTAGCTGGAAAAAAAATGAAGAAAACCTAAAATAAGGATGAAGTGACATGCATTTACACAAATTTTCTTGAGCATTTGGCTTGCAAATGCTATTTCTCATGGTAATGATAATAGATTCTCAAAAGAAAACATTTTACTGCTTCAGTGTCATTTGTAGTACCATCTGATACCATGTCAAGACAGCTAAAGACTACTACTAATTTCACCAGAAATGGAATATACCCTATTAGACCATGAAAAGGAAGAAAACAAGTGAAAATCTGATGAGGTACCTCAAAGTTTGAAGGAACTTCTCACAAAGTTTATTGTAAAGAGAGAAAGAGAAAATGTTGTGAGGTATATTTACATCATTATGGACACCCTCAATAACATAAACAGTGAAGGCTTATTTATGCTATTAATATAGCAGTGTTACACACTTCAGAAGATTACCAGAGATGGAATGTAACTTTTGAATACAGTAGTATTTTGTATTGAAGTCCACAAACACATTTATATGTATGTTCTGAGCCTGGAACAGCCTGAGGGATTCTTATGTTACCAGAAGCAAAAACTGCCCTTAATGTAGAAAAAAGAATTTTAAAACTCTGAAAAAATGCTTTTTTTTCTAAAAAAAAAAGAAGTGTTCATACCATCCAGAAAAATAATTATATTACTTCTATTGTTATTGTCAGCTGCAAGCAGGTGTTCTTGGAAGGTGGTTCAAGCATACTGCAACTCATGAGCTGCTGTTCCTAGCTTTGGCCAGCAGCTGAATGTCTCAGTTTGAGGGTCTTTCACAGCCTGTCACCTGCAGTTCCACCCCAACTGTCAAGGGTGTTGTGCAAGATGAAGAAGAGTCATGTAGCACCTCCCACTTACTTCTGTGGAGCTCAGGGGACTTGCTAATAGCAGCTAAGCAGGGAGGGTGCCTGCCCTATTTCTTTCCTATCACTTGGGAGTTGAATGAGACAAAGTGTCTTAGACTACACAGTCTTCTCCATCACAGTGTTTCTTCCCAAGAGCAGATCAGGAGAACCATGTATTGACCATGCCTGGAAACACCAGGAAGCTCAGAGCTAGTCTAGGACAAAGTCAACAAGGCCAACAGGTACACCAAAACCAGGGACATGCCTGTGCAGACATAAAGGCAATCACCAAACATCATTGTTTCTTTATTTTTCATTCATTGGTCACGAATTAAGGGTCTGGAGCCCTCAACATAAGAAGGACATTGAGTTGTTGCAACAGGTCCAGAGGAGGGCCACAAGGATGTCAAAGGGCTAGAGCACCTCCCTTATGAGGACAGGCTGACGGAGTTGGGGTTTTTCAGCCTGGAGAAGAGAAGGCTCAGGGGAGACCTCAAAGTAGCTTATCAATATCTGAAGGGGGCCTACAGAAAGGCTGGGCTAGGACTTTTTAATAGGGTATGTGATGGCAGGACTAGGAATAATGGATGTAAAATTGGAAGAGGGTAGATTTAAGTTAGATAGAAGAAGGAAGTTCTTTAGAGTTTGGGTGGTGAGACACTGGAACAAGTTACCCAGAGAGGTTGTGGATGCCCCTCTCTGGAAGTGTTTAAGGCCAGGCTGGACAAGGCATTGAGCCACCTGATCTAGAGGGAGATGTCCCTGCCTACGGCAGGGGGGTTGGAACTATATCTTGAAGGTCCCTTCCAACTCAATCTATTCTATGATTCTAATTGACCTAATGCATCACATAATTTGAAAAGCACTGATAATATTCTCCTTATTTGAAACACAAAAAGCATAATCTGTTGTTTGTTTCAGTCCTCATCCCATGTCCCACAGCCTTGTAAGATGCAGACAGGTGTACACTGGGTGAGGAGGTGGATCCATCACAGCAAGGAGACTGAGTGCTTTGGGTGTTTTAGCATCTGATACACAGACACAATGCAAATGTGTGCTGCTTTCAGAAATGGCCAGCTGGCACAGTATGTGTCTGTGCCCCTGGTATTTTAAATTTAGGATGTCTACTTCTCCATCCTTATTCATGGACATAATGATGAGTTTTTCAGATTCCCTGATTGTTTAATATAATCTGTTTACTAGGAAACATCTGATTGCTATTACAGAAAATGTCAGATAATTTATTTTCCATTTTTCCATCCTGAGGAAAAAAAAAATAACAACAAACCAAACCATTTCATATCACAAAACATTTCAATAGATTATAGACAAATGGACAAAATGCACAAATGTCAGATGCACAGCCCTGAGCAATGGGGACACGAGCTGAATAAAATCCTAGTTGCATTTGCTAATGCCTAATAATTGACATGATAATAGAAGATTACAGACACGGGTATTGTTTGTAGTCTAACCCTATTTCCAGTGATTTTCACACTGCAAAGGCTATTCCAGAAACTATATCCTTTTGGTATCAAGAGTAGTTTTATAAATAAAATGAGATTTGGGAATGGCACTTCAAATTAGTACTAAGGTAATTTTCTCTGGAGGAGCTGGATAAAATGATGCTGGAGAACCTGCTGCATTTTCAATCCGATTATAGTAATTTGCCTGAGATAGAAAGAAGCATCTCTTTCACTTTTTTGTAATTATTACAGGGTAAATTTGGTATTGTAAAACACAGGGATGTTTCCCAGTCTTATGATTATGGCAAAAATGTTTACTTGCTTTTGAATTAAAATAGTAAGCTCCCAGAATGCTTTTCTTTTCTAATTATACTCAAATGATGGGATTTTATATGAAAAGACATTATTGTCTCTGAATCTTTTAATTTACAGGTAAACATGAACATTCCTGATGAATTTCGCTGGTGTTTTGTGGAAACTTAGTTGTTTTAATTTAACCCTTCCATTTGTATTTTCATAGGAGCAGAACACTAAAACCAACCCAAATTATTAGTGTTTTGTGTATTCATGAAAGAAAAGAAATTGTTATTTGAAGGCAGTTCTTTCAGATGAGTCGGTTAAATGCGACTGGAAATGAAAGGCTACAATTTAAAAGCATTTGGTGAATTATACTTCCTGCAGAAGGGAAGAGCCCATGCCTTTGACAAGACAATTTGTGAGGAGACAGATTTTCCATTGCTTTATTTATTGTGCTCCAGGAGCAACAAAGAGGCAGCCGGTGTCCTCTTTGTCAGTTCAGGAGCTTCCAGTCTCACTGTGTGTGGTAAAACACCATCAAGCAGTGCCTCACAAATATTTCATAAGCAAAGAAAGATCGGTTGAGTTTCAAGTGAAAGGGATTTCTTCTTTTTCAGGATCATCAACATCACACACAATCTATGTATATAATGTACAAGGGACTGATTTATTATTAGCAAGACTAGTACATTTTTTAAACTCCTTTCTTTGTGAGTCTAACTGCTTCACGCAGAGCTGTATGTTTCTGAGAAAATGTTACCTTTGCCTATAAGCATCTTGCTTTATAATCTGAAGAATTCTAACCTCTTTTTACCACAGCTTTGCAGACATCTTTGACCTGGAGAGTCAAGAAAAGGGAATTTCCCCATAGTCTGTACTCCCTTTGCTCTTTCTGGAATCTTTTAGGTTGCCCAGTCTTGTTCCACTGTTACTCTTGAAATTTCACACTTAGAAATTTGCTTCATTGATTACTGGTGGATTCAGTTTCTTTTGTCTAGATTTAAACACAAGGAATCCCATATTTTCTCTCTTCCCACATCCAACACAACTTATCTTGCATGATTAAGCAAAAGAAAAACGGTGTTTTGGGGGAAAATCTGATTACCATAGTGGCAGTGAAGGCGACTTCAGTCTTGCCCTTCAAGTGGAGGCCATTTTATCTTACTTCATCTTTTATTTATGGCATTTTGGCTGGCCTACTTCTGCTCCCATTGGAAATTCCCCAGCACACACTTTATAACATTCTGCTGATGGAAGAATTGGCAAGCATGCTTTCTCCATTAAATGTAGCCAACAGCATCTTCTCAATCAGAACTTAAGTTTCTCTTGTAACAAGTGATTAGAAGAACATTTGGAATGTTTTTTGCCCCAACTTAATCACGAGGTTAGGCAGTACCGATGCTGCCAGTGTTCTCCTGTGTGTTTTTAGAGGGAGTAGGACAACAAACTGCCTTAATCCTTGTTAGTTCCCTGCCTCATGACTCCATTAATGCAAATAGAAATACAGGCCAACTGCATGGCTTTCAGGCTTTACCCAGTACCACTATATCCATGAGAGACCTCTTCACTCCTCCTTTTTTACCATGGTCTTCCCCCAGGGCTCTCTCCTTACACTCCTTCATGGGAAACACTGGGATGCCTTCATCTCCCATTCCCCTCCCCAGCTTTTAACCCCTTCCCCCATCTTCCCTGCACCTTCTTTGTCTTATCCTCAAAAGTGCTTTGTCTTTCAGTCTGTAACTTGTGTATGGGTTTGCAAAGTGAGTTACTGTAGGTTGAAACAGAGCCTGAGGGTGAAGTGTTCTCTAGCGACCTGGCTTCTGTGCAAGCCTGCAAACAGCAGTGTTGGATAATTAGTGCTGGTGATTGTGGCAGCTATGATTTGACTATTTGTGTCTGTAGTTAGGATCTAGGACTGGCTAATAGCTCCTCTCATCTTTAAAGCTGAAAAAAAAGCTGAATTAATTACAGATGGCCAGGGTATCTCATGGCTTTATTCCTAGTGATGATGGTCAAGCAAAGCTGAATACTGAGACTGCTGTATCAATTTCTAGATGGCTGAAATAACCACTTTGCTGATTCTGAACAATACTTAAACACATCAGTTAGACCCTAATGTTTTTGGTAAAAGGCAGGGAAATTGTAAACTCCCTTTTTAACATCTAGACGCTTCAGAGTTAGTGTGAAGAAGCTACCTTATTTGACCATCCACTTGGCAATTGCTCTGACAGAGCACTCACTATTAGTACAGGATCTGACTCCAAGTCTAGGATTCGGTTTTAATTCAGAAACAGGAGCTTTGGAAGAATATCAGCGTTTCCTCTGAAGAACAGCATCACTTCCTTTTAAATCTTTACAAAAGCATCTCATTCTTGAGCCAAGTATCTCTGTTATTACCAGTCTTGAACAAATGCTGACATTTACACTGAATTGTATCCTAGCTTTCCCATTTTAGGAACATACATTGCAAACACAGCACCTTGTAACACCGAGCTAGATTTCACTAGAAGACTCTAACTTGCCTGTAACCATAATATAAGTATATATTCAGTGGGGAGTAAGTGATAAATGGAATTGTATTATTTTACTAGAGAGCAGGTTTCAGCATTAATTACTTTGGGTTTAATACATTTGCAATGCAAGACTGCTTTGCATCAGACACACTGAATCTTGAATTATTTAGACGGGGTCAAATTATAAAGCATTGTGATCATTTGTAGTTCTTACTTGTAAATGAGGAGACTTAAGCTTTTCAAGTGGTGTGCAATCCTCTTCAGCTTTTTAATAATGATGGCCTGTGCTTCTTTTTTTAACCTCCCAGGCTTTTGAAAAGACTGAGTTATTCTTTTTTTCCCCCTGAATGTTATCCATGTGGTAAGAGAAATTCTCAGATGGAAGATGTTCTTGCTCTTTTTTCACTTTTTTCTTAGTTTCTGCCTCACTCTCTTTTCTTAGCTGTATTGTGGTAGGCATGGAAATGAGCTCAGATGCTTCCACAGATGGGATACTGGTTTTTCTTCTCTGAAGGAGAAAAACCTCTCATAGGGAGGGAAGCAGAAAGGGGAAAGGAGAGACATGCTTTCTTTTCACCTCTGCCTATAAAGGCTTGCTTTTGTTCCCACATTTGGCCAGGCAATAGGAAAAAAACTGAGTTCCAGGCCTATCATCATGGAGATTTTAAAATGGAGCTATTGATTTGTACTTTACTTGACTTAAATGTAACGACAGATGCGACAGACTGGGCACTCTCCTGTCTGAGATGGACTGATGCACTTTTAGGCTCTTTTTCTCAGACCTAAGCATCCAGGGTACTCTCAGTGGCATCGACCCATATATTTTCATAAAGAAAATACAGTCCAATACCCATCTCAAATTATTAAATACCGAAATAACTGTTACTGGAATGACAAATGTATTCATACTGTAAGTGGATACAATTTCCAAATTTTTCTCAATTACTTACCCTTTTAGTCAAGTTTACTTGTAGGATCTTCAAATAGGCTCATCATTCTGTTTTTACTTGAAGTCAATGGGATTAAATTGGCCAATGCAAAGCTCTTTTGAAAATTCCCCTGCAGCTCAGAGAAAGATTAATATTAACCTCCTGCCCAAACAGACAAAAATGCAACCAATCAAATTTATTTGTGGGCACTTAAAATCTGTCCCCATTACTTCCTCATAGAAAGTGTGATAAATGATTTACTGTTCAAGGAATGTGAGTGTCTATGGTGGGATATTTTTAATCATTTCTGGGTTGCAGTTTATAGATACAGATAAAGCTCCAAGAGTTTGCTTAATCTTATCATAGAATCATAGAGTTGGAGGCACCTTCAAAGGCCATCTAGTCCAATCCCCCTGCCTTCAGCAGGCATGTCCTGCGCTAGAACAGGTTGCTCAGAGCCTCAGCAACCCTGGCCTTGAATGTCTCTAGGGTTGGGGCCTCCACCACCTCTGGTTCCAGTGCCTCACCTCCCTTTCTTTCTAATGACTAACTTAAACCTGCCCTGCTGTAGTTTAAAACCATTGAGCCTTGTCCTATTGCCACATGCCCTGGCAAATAGTCCTTCCCTGTAGCCCCTTCAGGTACTGGGAGGCTGCTATGAGGTCTCCCTGCAGCCTTCTCTTCTCCAGGCTAAACAGTCCCAAGTCTCAGCCTGTCCTTATAGGGGAGCTGCTCCAGCTCCTTGATCATCCTTGTCCTTATTGTGCTAAAGGCACCAGAACTGGATGCAGTGCTCCAGATGAGATCTCATGAGAGCAAAGGCGCAGAACCTTCCCTCTCGATCTGCTGGCCATGGCTCTTCTGATGCAAAAAATCAAAAAGGCAACAGATTATTTTTTCAGTAGTTTCCATTGAATCCCATTTTTCTGTGCTGACTTTACAGCTTAGGTCCTGTAATTTGTATTGCTGTTGCTTTGGGATGTCTAGGCAATGCTTCTGTGGGAATCTGGTCTTTCAGAAAGGACTTTGCTCCAGGACTCTGCGTGTCTGTGGGACACTTCGAGGCTCAGCGGTTGTGAGCAGTGTTAAGATCTCTCATGTCTGTCTGAGACGGGGACTATCTTCCTCTTCTGTGAAAGTTTTTGCCTTAATGCTTCAAGATAGTCATCTCCCAGGCTTTCCAGGACATCTCTTTTGGTTTTTCTGCCCAGGTCCGTCTGCTTCAGCCTTAATTTTCCATCCCTCCTATTTCTCTCTCCTGAGAACACTTCAACGGGCTTCAATATTTGCTTCTGTGGGGCTCACTAGACTGTTGCTCTCTTTTCTTTGTGCCTGTACTGTATCACAAGATGTTCAACATCCTGTGATGTGGGTAGCAGTGTGTCTTCTAGGGGCAGCAGGGGAAGTTAACCACTGCCATGCTCCCAGAGGGAAGGCTCCTATTGAAACAGGAGATGAAAACTTAAAGGATGCTTTTTTTTTTTACCTGAGTAAACTGTCATGTCATTTTATTTCAACATCTTTCCCAGAATTCTACAATTATGGTTGAGGGGACATTATTTATTTTATTCCTTTTGCCTTCAGGCACTCTTCAGAAAATTTACCTCTGAGCTAAAAGATGTTTATAGCAAGAATCTCACAGGACTTCATTTAGGCTACTTTTTTACACCAAGAAAATCTCACAGAACCACCTGTCCTACTATATAATATTCTTTGACCCTTCTGTCTTACAATTTTAAATCACACTACAGTTGCAATGGTAACTTAAATTGAAAAATGATGCTGGGAAAGTATCTTCATCGATTATGGGAAGCGGTTTAGTTTCAATCATTTGTAACCTAATACTGATGGCAGTTTGATGGATCTTTTAGTGTAGAAGCTTTTTTGTGTAGTGCCTCAAATCCCGAAATTCAGTGCAAGCATTTGTTATCTAAAGGACTCTAAACTTCAGGCTACTTGTCTGAATGATCTGAGCTACAATTGGCAGTTGCCATTACCTTTTCCAAATTTGCATATAATAGCTGCCTGCTTCTCCTTCAGTTCTTCCCATTAAGTGTATTCCATCTAAATTCTTTGTTCAGCTTAGAATATAACATATGGCCCATATGTGTCTCAGATGGCATGGAGGTATGTCCCTGACACTGCAGGTAGTGAGCACTGAATGAACCTGGAAGACTAGAGGAAATCCTAGCTGAATTTCTTCTTGGGCACATGTCAGATTTCTTGTGAGATAGCAACAGCAACAAGATTTGAGAAAATCTGTCTGAAGCTCAGAGCACCCGCAGGTCTGACTCGGTGAAGATGTAGCTGTAGAGTGGAGCAGGAGAATCCATGACTGAAACTTCAGCTATGTGAGAATCCATCTCTCCCTCTTCCCCTCTGAGACCATCTCCACTGTCATTGCTTGTGTTTAGAAGAGGCACGTTGACTGCTCTGTGCCAGATTCAGGAGGTCATGCTGACATGCAAGTCAGCATAGCAAGGGAAAATTTTGTCTGCCTGCCTGCCTGTCAACGTAAGACAATTCTAGAAGAAGGCTGCAAGCTTATGTCCTGTTGCTATTGCAAGGAGTGGGGATCTCAGCCTGAGCTGGAGAAACCGGTGCAAGTGGAAAACCAGGGAAGGTTGTGCCAGAACTCCTGGTGTGGAAGTTGTGGGAAGATAAGAAAGGATAATATCTGCCTGGCATCAGTGTTGATCTGATGTGTCTGTCTGAAAAGGTCAATAGCTTAAGCAAAACACTTGTAGATCCAAGCTGCTGAACTGAGGCTTAGCTCAGGGTTTGCACAGTAAAGGAAACAATGTGGTGGTAGCTTCAGTGTTGTGCTCCTCCAGGACCTAATAAACAACCCGAGTTCTCTTGGGAGGCAGCCGAAGTGCTGCCAAAATTATACCAGGAAGAGACCTCAGAGAAACATGGATTATATCATAGAAATGATTCCTCTTTAATTTCCATGTCAAAAAATACTTCTCAAGAGTTGCACAAAGTGGTGGGGAAGGACGTGGCCAGGAGTTAGGAGTACATTTAGTAGTACAGGAATAGAAATAGCAATTTGGGGTTTTCTCTTTATGGCAGGAGGAAGCTAAACAGCCCTTTTAGAGAATGGGAGACTCTTAGTGAACAGAAACACAAACTGTGTTGGATAATTTAGGCGATTGTGCCTTTAGATTTAGTTTGCAACACAACACTCTAAGACTTAGCAGCAGTTTTCTGAGAAGTTCTCTCTTTCTCATTCAAAGACAACTTTATTATAACATATAATAATGTTTAATAGCATCTTATAACATAATAATGTTATTATCTACATGGTGATTTTCACCCAAATATCTGTGATTACTTTACAGCTCTAAACATCAGGAGCCTCATTGTACAGCAGCTGCAGAAAAACATGTGAAGTTTGTTACATATTTAGGAACATCTTTTAAATGGGAAAAATCTGTGTTTGGACTCCATTTTTGCTGCAGAAGGACCAGATTTGGTATTTTCCAGCTTCCTTTTGTTGTCTCTGAACTGTTTTCCATTCTGCTATGTCCTTTTTGGATGATGGATGGCACGCATAATTAAAAAGGCAGGGTACAATCTAGATTATGTGGTGGCAATAATGATGTTCTCTGGTTTATTTTTTGTTTGCTTCCTAATGATTCATAATGTTCAGTTTGCCTTTTTTTAAATCACTGTTGAGAATGAACCTGGCATTTTTTGTGGAACTTATCTGTTGTAGTGCCAGCATTTTGTTCTTGAGTGTTAATAATAAGCTCAGGATCTATCTCTAATATATATGTCTACAGAAGGTTGTTTTTACTCCATATGGGTTATTTTACATTTATCTGCATTGCACTGCATCACCCATTTTATAACCCAGTCACTCACTCTGGTTAGTTTTCTGCAACATTTCCATTAGCCATCTTTTTTAGCACCCTGAGTAATCCAATACTACTGGAAAGTCTTGTCACCTTTCTCTCCATACCATCATTTACGAACAGACTGAAGAACAGGGCTGATCACAGATCTCTCATGGACTCCACAGAGGACATATCTCTGATCTGGAAAGGGACTCTGTGCCCTTATGTTTCTTTTGGGTTAGATAACCCTTTCTGCATGTGGTCAATCCTTTAGTGCATTAGCTTATCTGGAATATTTGAGTAAAGCTTTTATTAAAAGCACATGTAGGCATCTGAGAATTTCTCTTGTCCACCTGCTTCTTTATTCCTTTGAAGGAATCCTGAGGCACAGGTTGCTTTTGCAAAGTCATGCTGGCTCTTCCACACATGGCAAGCCATTTTTGTTTTGTGGTCTTTCAAATTTATACTTCTAACTGCTTTCCTGCTAATTTTCCTGGAAAGACTTCACAGGCAAATGAAGAAACAAAGTCAATCAGTCATCAGGTGCCAAGCTTTTCTGTATGAGGAAGGAACCTCAGCCTCTCCCCATTGTCACACTCAGGCAAATAAGCTGTTAAGTTCTTAGTGCATTTTTGTCTTTTCTAAAGGCTTTGTTGCTCTATGGGCAAAAAAAGATTTATGGCCAGTGCCTTTCACCTGACTGTGGTCCTTTCGTGCCACTGTAGTGGTTGCTGTATTAATTAATGTTTAAAAAAATCTTCATTCTGCATTCTGTAATTTCCCTATGGTTTGTCTTACACACTGTTCTGGATCATGTACAACCTACAGAAGGGATCCTTGCACAACAGATTCTGTATCTGAAATAATATGAAACATAGGAACCGTGACTAAAAACAATAGCCACTTTTGTTTTCTCTTTCTATGGCTTCTAGGAGCCCCAGGAGATTTTTGGAGGTTTAAATTGTCAGACTTTTCATCCAGACTACAAGGACCAAGTATTCATGATGGCTTCTGTAGGCATGAACCCCTGTTTATCCAGGCTGCAGAGATGGTTAGAGAGTACTGAGAGTTTCTTTTGTGTCCAATGCTTACATTTCCTTCTGAATTAGTTTAGACATGTCAGGGACTCATACTCAAAATCAAAAGCTGAAGACTTTTTATTAAGTGCAAATCCTACTTATGTATCAGAAGAATGAAGTGTTTCTTTCTTATCATGAAAAGTATTGACAGCTCTGGAGTAGGTTGAAAAGAGATGCTAACATAACATAAGGTAGTCTAAGTGTAAATAATAGAATAAAGAAGTTGTAATACTGATCAAGCATTTTTCAAAGAATTCTCTTCAAATGTCATTAAAAATGGGAGCGCAAGACCTTTGAGATGCTCCAAAAGAAATCTGAAATGTCAGACACAGGAAGCATAAATGCCATAATGATGAAGAAGAGGTGTAAGAAGTACAACATCAGGCATTCTACAAGAGAGAAAATGCTCTCATGATGAATGAAGCAATGTTTTCCTATCTGAGTTTTGTGCTATATTGTACGATGCTCTCCTTTCAGAGACCATTAAAGAGTTAGATCTCAAATGCAGATACTGGGAAGAGGAAGGAAAATGTCCCATTTATTTTTAATAACTTATTTAAAGAATTTTTGTATCATATATGGTAGGTGAGGAAAAAGACTTGAGAGGCAGAATCAGAGAATTTCATAGAATCAT
>VZTY01002311.1:1090-19854 GCA_013400935.1 Turnix velox | reverse complement strand
CCCAAACTATTCTATGAATGGTTTTCATAGAGCAGCACTGATCACCCCTCTCCCTGCCTCTCCAGTGAGAGCTGGAGGTGTGGAGGGAATACAGCCAGAACAGCTGACCCTGACTGACCAGGGGATGTTCTGTGCCATGAGATGTCATACTCCTTGATATATAAAGCTAAGGAAGAAGTGAACATTCAGAGTGATGTTTGTCTTCCCAAGTCACTGTCGTGTGTGGTGGAGCCTGGCTTTCCTGGGGATGGCTGAACCCCCCAGTAGATTTCTTGCTTTGTCTGTTTTCTGCTGTCCTATAGACTCATTGTCTCAATGTGATTTATATGATAGGGCAGCCACAGGGCTGTAGTGAGAGAGGTGCTGTCTGCCATTAAGCAGCCCAGACTCACACCTGCATGGCTGC
Organism: Turnix velox; assembly: GCA_013400935.1. NCBI lineage: Eukaryota > Metazoa > Chordata > Aves > Charadriiformes > Turnicidae > Turnix > Turnix velox. The sequence continues at coordinate 19,448 of VZTY01002311.1, read as the reverse complement.
CTTCAGATACATGAGGAGAATCTTATCTGTGCTTTTGCCTGGTGATTGTAGAGCTTCCATCTAGCAAGTGCATCACCTTTGTTTTTCTGTGTTAAGGAAGCTGAGGAGCCTGTAGTGGAGTGCCAGGAGTGTGAGACTGACACCTCCTCCAGGACCGCAGCGGGCTCATCACTGACCTCAGGAGAGCTTGGTGATGTCAGTTCCTTCTCATCCAAAGCCTCAAGTCTGCACCAAATGTCCAGTGGAGCAAGCCTGGCTCACAGTGCCACACACAGCAGCAGCAGCAGCTCGGGGCGAGGAGCTGCAGCTGGCAAAGGGAAAGCCTGTGCAACTGAAGCTGCAGAGTTTGCTTTACCTACTGGCAGAGGTGGTGGGGGAAAATTAAGGTATGTGGAGAGCCTTGGGGGAAAAAAAAGGCATTTTGTGGAATTGAACAGCTGTGGTGGGTGGAGTGTGAAGCAGGGTAGACCCTGCTCCAGGAACTTTGTAGGAAGGATGTGGCTTGTTGAGCAGAAATTAGTCTTTGTTTTCAAATCTGCATTTTGTTGGTTTGTGAGTTGTGCCTTTTGCCTGAGCTCTTTCCTGTTTAGCACAGATGAAGCAAACTTCTTGACCCGTTGTGAGGCAACAGAGAAAGTGGAAGGGATCTTTGTGGCTTCCCTTTTCAAAAACATTAACTTGTAGATTCTCTAGCCCTAGGAAAGGAGCTGGTCAGTCAGCATCTCCACTCAGAGTCAGCCAGACAGGAGCACTGCCTGGTGAGGAAGAGGAGGACTCTGTGCCTGGTGCTCGCCAGGGAGGTAGAACACCTGGAACACCTCGAGGGAGAGGAAGAAGAGGCCGCCCACCATCTCGAACTACAGGAACAAGGTACTTTGGAAAAAAGGGTTATTGCCAAGGAAGAAAATGGGAAGCTGCTGTCTCAGTGTGACAGACGAAAAGGGGCACTGAATATTGCAGCTAGTCTGCCACAGCAGCTGCAGGTATCTCACTCAAGTATTGTTTGTGTAGTAACTACTTTTCCTGATTGTTCTGAGACTGTTTTTTCTCTGTTTCCCCTTCTGGGACTGCTTTTGTCTTTTATACAGAGACTTAGCTGGATTGCCAGGTGTAGAGGATCTCTCAACTACAGCATCCCCTGAGGAGAAATCGTACACTCGCTCATCTCGCCTGCCAGAGGGAGGGGAGAAATCTGGCACTGCTGCCTTCTGTACCTTACATCGAAGTGACTCTCCAGAAATCCCCTTGGAAGTGGTGACTGGTCCTTCAGATTGTGGAGACTCAACTTCTGGGAGCAGCTTTGTGGGCCTCAGGGTTGTAGCAAAGTGGTCCTCAAATGGATACTTCTATTCTGGGAGGATTACCGAGGATGTTGGGGCAGGGAAGTACAAGCTGCGGTTTGATGATGGGTATGAGTGTGATGTGCTAGGAAGAGATATTTTACTCTGTGATCCCATCCCACTGGACACCGAGGTGACTGCACTCTCTGAGGATGAGTACTTCAGTGCAGGTAAGAGCTGTGTACCATGTTTGGGTTTTCTGAGTTGCTGAATGGAATGGGTGATACATTCTTGTCCAGGATACCTAGGATGCCTGTGTAGAGTTTTTTAATGTGTGTCATTTGCTGCCTTGTCAGGTGTGGTGAAGGGACACCGAAAGGAGTCTGATGAGCTGTACTATTGCATTGAAAAGGAGGGACAGAGGAAGTGGTACAAACGAATGGCTGTTATCTTGTCCCTGGAACAAAGCAATAAGCTCCGTGAGCAGTATGGGCTGGGTCCTTATGAACCTGTTACTTCCCTCACCAAAGCAGCTGACATCAGTCTCGGTAAGGGGAGGTGCTGCTTGCTGCTGGCTCTGCTCTTCTTTGTCTTGTGACTGTGAGATATGTCTAGTTCCTGATGTGAATTACGCATTTTTAAATTTGTTTGACTATTCAGTGCATAACTTTTGGCTCTTTGTAATGAGATCTCTGAGATACTTTGGGTTTTTTTGTGTCTTGCTCAGAGACTTGGTGCTGTGGACTGGTTTGTGTCTGGGCTCGTGATGCTTTCTGTACTGGTTTACTCTTGATTGGCTGCTGTGGTTTTAGCAGTACTGGGAGAAAAGGAGAGGGGAGCCAGGCAGGGCTTCTTGAGAAGAAAGATACTCGAGTGAGATCTTTGTTTTTCCTTCTTTCTGTCAGAAGGTGGCGCGTTACCTTTTGTACTGTAGAATGAAGCCAGTGCCTGTAGGTACAGGTGGTGTGAAAGCTTGTGAAGTGAGGTGACAGCCAGCAGTTAATGTTGGTGTGTTGTGTGTTACAGACAATCTGGTGGAGGGGAAGCGCAAGCGACGCGGTAACGTCGGTTCTCCCAGTACTTCCAGCAGCAGCACAACCCCCACTCGCAAAGGGCAGGAGAGTCCACGCAGCTCAGCAGGGCCCCTGTCTGGGAAAAGGAGGCTTGTCACTTCTGAAGATGAGAGATCCCCAGCTAAACGTGGACGCAAGTCAGCAGTGGTGAAGCCTGGTGAGAACCTTATTTTCTGGTTTTTAAGCTTGCATTCAGATGATATTTTTTCCTCCCTGGTATTTCTGTGATGAATCCGTCTGCTTTCATAAGAAAGAAGTGGATTGCATTGCTTGTTTGCCCTGCAGGGTTTGAGACTGATTCTCCCTGGATGCATTCAGTGGCCGGAAATATTCTTAGCACAGTCTGAATACTTATTTGCTGTCTTTTGAGTCCTATCTTTTAGAAATGTTCTGACCTTAATGCTGTGATTTGCCTCTCACATCTTTTTAGTCAGTCCTGAAACACCTCATTTACACCAGTAAGTGTTGTTTCAGCTTATTGATAGATGGACAAACGTGGTCTTACTACTCATTCATGTTTTCATTTGTGGGTTTTTTGCAGCTGGAAGGGTAAAAGATCTCTCACTGTCATGTAATGCTAACCCAGTCCTACCTCCCTGTCTGCTCCAGTAAAAGCTGAATTTGAACATGTCCCAGATGTTACTGGGTATCTCTGTGCTGAGCCTGTCTTTGAGACTGACAGTGCTTGTGTGTCTCTGCAGGGGCTGTGAGAGCTGGAGAGTTTGCAAGCTCCTGTGAGGATGCAGATGCTGTAGATCCCCCAGTTCTGGAGGCCAATCATGGACCTTTGCCCCACAACAAGACCCTCTTTTTAGGCTATGCCTTTCTCCTCACCATGGCAACACCCAGTGACAAACTGGGGAATCAGCAGAAGCCATCAGATGGGCCTGCAGGGAGTAGTGAGGAGGAAGAAGGTGAGGCAAATCTTACCTCTTGGAATGCTCTGGCTTTACCTGAAGCTGGTGAATGCTGGATGCTGTTTGGTTTTACCCTCTTGCTCTTTAATCCTTTGCAGTAAGAACCAGACTAAGACTCAGTCTTTATTTTAACAGAGAACCTACAGCCTGAAGTGTAGTGAACCATCATGATGATCATAGGGCTGTTCAGCAAGTTAAGGAGGGTGTGAAAATTAGTGACATCAGCTGTCTTGGAATAGCATGGTAGGGAAGAAAGATTTTCAGTGATAGGGGATACTGCCTTATAGAGACAGGCTAAATGGGTTGGGGTTGTTCAGCTTGGGGAAGAGAAGGCTCAGGGGGGACCTCAAAGTAACTTATCAATACCTGAAGGGGGCTACAGAAAGGCAGGGGTAGGACCTTTTAGTAAGGTATGTGATGGGAGGACTAGAAATAATGGATGTAAGTTGGAAGGGGGTAAGTTCAGGCTAGATATAAGAATAAAATTCCTTAGGATGAGGGTAGTGAAACACTGGAAGAGGTTGTCCAGAGACGTTGTGGATGCCCCCTCAATCCCTGGAGGTGTTTAAGACCAGGCTGGATGAGGCACTGAGCAGCCTAATGTAGTGGGAGGTGTCCCTGCCTATGGCAGGGGGGGTGGAGCTTGATGATCTTTAAGGTCTCTTCCAGCCTGAACTATTCTATGATTCTATAATGCTGGGAAGCACAAGACACAAAAGCATGAACTCCAGTTTGCCTTTGCTTGAGTCATGTTTCCCACATTGAAGTGCTGCAGGAAGGAAGTGCTGGCTTGGCTGGTTTGCCCAGTCTTGCCACTTCCCTTTGCACTGCTCCCTTTTTAAACTTCTTTTACTCTTCAAGCCGTTTTCTCTAGATAATTCTGAGAGACAGGAATGGATAAGGGCTTTCTAGGCTGAGGGATGTATGGATATAAGTATGTAGATTATAGCCAAAAACTGAACTTTCTATTTTTGGCTGTAGAATTTTTAGAGATTGCTCCATATGACAAACGTTCCATAGCCCGGCAGCTGCGAGCAGGAGCTGGCTACATCATGGAAGACTTCAATGAAAGCCAGGTAAGGGCCTGCTCATCAGTCTACAACAATAGTCACACACTACCAGATCTGTTGGATGAATGAGTTTCACCTTGTGACATTTTTACTTAAATTTGGATTTTTAATAGTGTAAATTTGAATCATCTTGTCTGAGGATGCAGAATCTTCTCTAGTTCATTGCCTGAGTCATAGACTATAAGGTCTTTGTCTGAACTGGAAGAGACAGTTGTGATACACTAAGTGTTAGACACAGCTTTTGCCTGTGAGCTGCGTGACTTGAAAGAGGTGACTGTTATAGGTACTCCTCATTTCAGAATCTGTTCATGTAATTCACCTTTTCCATAACGTGGTTGTGAAAATCAGTGTCAGTTCTCCTATGAAGTGTTTGGCAGCAGGATAACTTGTGGAGTGTTGTGGCAGCTTTGTGTCCTGTTGACACGACTGTGTCTCTCCCCTGAAGTGCAATGCAGCCTATCAGTGTCTTCTAATTGCGGACCAGCACTGTCGAACTCGGAAATACTTGCTGTGCCTTGCCAGAGGGATCCCTTGTGTGTCTCACCTCTGGGTCCATGACAGCTGTCATGCCAACCAGCTTCAGAACTATCGCAATTACCTGCTGCCAGCTGGTTACAGTCTCCAAGAGCAAAAACTGCTTGAGTGGTAAGTGACAAGTAGCTGTGAGCCAAGTCCATAATCTGAGGACTGTTTATGCTTAGGAGGCTCTTGTATACTACAAATACAGAAGGTGTCCCTACTACTGCTCCTTGTGTTTTCAATTCCTTGTAGGAGCACCACTTCCATCTCTTTCCTTGGTAATGCCAAGGTACTAGATACATAAAAATATCTATGGGGTGCCATATACACAAAACAATACAGTCTGAGAAGTAAGAAAGATTCTCATGAGGCTGAATGAATTCATGCAAAGCCCCTCTCACACTTTGGCTGACCAAGGTCTGATCATGAGAGTTCAGTCCATGGCTCAGGCTCCTCAGGCAACCTGAGGGACAAACAAAAGCAGTTAGTAAATCTCTGTGGGTTTTGGGTAAGAGACTAGCACCTGTCTGCTTAGCCCTGCCAAAGCATTTTGGATATTCACAGAAAAGATGGTTCATAATTAAGGAGTTTGGCTTAACTTTGGGTTTAGTCTGTTGTTATACCATCTAGAAACTGAGGATAATTGTTCCAGGTTATTTCAAGAGGGGGTCACTGTGTGCAAGATATTTAGAAAAAGAATGTGGTAGTCAGCCTGGTGACTAGAAGTAGGTAATGGCCCTCAAAAGTGTGTGATTACTGGGTATTCTTAGGAGTCTGCATTTCTCATTTCATCATTCTACAGGCACCCACGGGAAAACCCATTCTATAACTTGAAGGTTCTTCTGGTGTCAGACCAGCAGCAGAGCTTCCTGGATCTATGGTCTGAAATCCTCATGACAGGGGGAGCAGCATCTGTTAAACAGCATTACTCAAACACTCACAAAGGTACTTGCCTTTCTCAGGCTTAGTAGTTGACAACCCATGATACTGTGGTCTCTAGTGTGGTTTGAAACCATGTAGGATGGCTTATGATGTAGCCAGCAAGTATAAAGGTAAGCAAAGTGCAGACACTAGGTCTGTTTGAATGTCATCTCAAACATCTGGAGGTTCTGCAGCAACTCAGGACATCAGCCAACAGCTTCCAGCCTATATTGAAAGGGGGAAAGGGGCAAGAGTTTTGCTCTGGAACCTTCTGTAGGCCACTAAAATCTTGTTTTCTTGTTGGTCTGAAATTGACTGTGTCTCCATATGAAATGTAGGTTCCAGTGCTCACAGCATAATGTCCATACTCACTGTTACCTAGTCCTACCTGTAATGTTGACTCCTGGTTTTCTGCCAGTTTCTATCTGCAGCAGAGGGAAGGTGTTGCTGTAGAGCAGGTCTCAGCTTTTACTGAGAGAATTCCCTGGCTCACAGTGAGAGGGCATAGAAGAGATTCCTGGTGTTGTGTTGAAACGTGCTGATCTGCTGCTGCACAGCAAGTCCCTTTTCTCCACTGATGGATACCTCTGTCTTTTCCTGTACAGATATTGCTCTGGGTGTTTATGATGTGGTGGTGACTGACTTGTCCTGCCCAGCTGGTGTCTTGAAGTGTGCAGAAGCTTTACGGCTGCCTGTTGTCTCACAGGAGTGGGTGATCCAGAGCCTTATTGCTGGGGAGAGAGTAGGCTACAACAAGCACCCAAAATACAAACATGACTACGTTCCCTCACTGAACTGACACTTCACCCTGCTGTCCCACCCTTGTGCAGATTGTGTTTTAATCAGGTTTTAAATGTTTGTGTAATTGGACAGTGTGCATGGATGACTGTACATAGTTTTATCTGCTGGACTTTTATGATGAAATAAATGTTTGATCTCTTGTGGTAGATGCTGGGACCTCCTCATTTATCTCAAGTCATTCCAGGGTCATGCCCCCAGAGAAAGAAGGCAGAAAGAAATGCTTACATTTCTCTGAGCTGATCAGCACTAATATTCACCACAGTCAGTAGAGGAAGGGAAAGGGACTAAGTGGTAGCACTTTGGTTTGTTGGAATAACGGATACTCTTCCATCTTGCTGTTGTTTGCTACTAATTTCACCAGGATGCTGCTGCTATGAAGTGACTGATAAAAATCTTTAGGACAAAATGCCATTCATTTTGGCTACCTCTCTTTTTTTTCTCCTGTTGTGATTAGATAGGTGTTATCTTCCTCCCTGCAGAGCAGCCCTCACTGCCTAGTAGAGAGAGACGTGGGACCTGTGACAAACTGTTGGGGGACTGAGCTGTGGATGCCTAAGTGCTCTGTACCTTTGTTTAAATGTTAAGGGGGCAAATACCTGCTTCTGGGCTGCTGTATTCACAGCTCTCAGCTGGCAGAGGCAGAAGCTGAGGCTGTTACTGCAAGGCTGGGAGATCTTAGTACCTGGCAGGAACTTGTACGTTACTACTTTGAAAAGAGAGAATGCCGTGTCACTCCTGTGGGTGCACATGTTCATGATATCCCATGTAATTGCATGACAAGATGGTTTTATTTTGGTACAGCAGAATAGTCAATAGTTTAGAGTGAGAATACAGTTAGAGCTGTCATCTTTGCTTTCTACTTAGTTTTAACTCTAGCTCACTTTTCTGCCCTAGTCAAAGTACACATCTTCTGCTGCATGGCTCCTCCTCTCTTCATCTCATCAGATTAGCACACAAAATATATTTATTTACTTCTACACATATGCCAAAACAGTGCACTGTACAAGAAAAGACTTTAAATTAAATCTATTCCTTCTTCCCTCCCCTTTACCTCAAAGTGCTGCTGCAGCCATTTCACTGAGCTGCAGGAGTCTGAAGGGCAGCCACTGCACAAGTGGAACTTGTGAATGTGGACACCACTTCCTTTCTACTCCAAGGTCTGTAATCCATCTGAAGAGTGGAGCTATCTCAGCTTTTGCTTGTTCACTTTCTGCAGAGGCTCACACTTCCTCCCAAGAAACATTAGTAAGTACATGCAGGGCTGCAGAAAGTGTATTTTTTTACAAATTTGGGATAAACAAAGTCGCTTTCTGCAATCAATGGTCCAAACAGCACTCCTTCCCAAGTTCTTCTGCTGGGGTCTCCAAGGGAAGGTGGAGTTGAGTGAATGCTCTCCAAGAGCATGGGTGATGCTCCTTTGGTCACAGCCTTATGAAAAGGTCTTGGTGCTCAAACCCCAAAGCTGCAAGAGAATGGACAATGTTAACGATGTGCTAAAGGAATTCCCTCCATCAAGCTCCATCAGCATTTTCCAGGCAGTACGAGACTCAAGCAATATTCCAGGCAGTACAAGACAGCAGCCTATTCAGCTTCATACAAAACCAAACCTGAAGGAGGGGAGGAAGTGTAAGTAAACAAAAAAATTTGTTGGTTTGTTACATTTGTTTGCTTCTAATTATTTATGTTGGCTTATGCAATCAACAAAAAACTATTTATAATTGCTTAGATCACTCTGTTTCAAGTAGTGCAAGACAATGCTACAAGCAAGCAGGAAGCTAATCCTACCTGCCCAGCATTCCTCCAGCCTGGGTGTAGTACTTGTTATAATCCAAGCGTAGCAGCAGTTGGGCTAAGTCAGAGTTGATCTGATGGTTGCGAACACTGGAGAGAATCTTGAAGAGAAGTGATGACTGACGACTGAATCCCTACAAATTAAAAGAAGTCTGTCCTGAGCATTCTCAAAAGAGAAGTGAGCAAAGCCTTTTGTTTCTGTTCCTACCCAAACAATCCTTTTAGCAGCCTGAGGACAGGATTCATTGCAAGAGAAGTCATGCCTGTGGTCCAGTACAAGGTAAGCTCAGCTACAAGTATAACTAGATGTTAGATATCCAAAAGGAGGGGCAGAGACATAGGCTGATAACAATGACCATTTCCTTTCTATTCCAATAGTCTAATTGCTGCTTATTTGGCCACATTCCTCCTCTTTGCACACATAGAATTTTTAACACAGAAACAGCTAATAATTAAGATCACTGCAAGCACTCACACAGAAGGTCTCAGCTTAAATTCACACCTTTCCACAGCTTTTACAAATGCAAATTAGATATAAACACAGATTCACCTTCACCAAAATACTGAGTTGTGCAGCTCCCCGCTCATCTAATGGGCCCAGGTTCTGACTGACCAGAGAACAGAAGCTGTGACAAAGATCCAGAATTTCATTTAAGCAGTGGAAAACCTGCATGGGATAAAAAGTACAAGGTAGTAGTTTGAATGGAGCTCACACCAAGAGAAAGCTCTCAATAACCTCTCAAGACAAAATAAGGAAACTGTGTTTCATTCATGGCAGCTTTCTGCACAATTACTTTGTAAGGCTACGTGTTTAAGAAAAATACCTGCAACACTAACATTTTTTCCTGACAGGAACGATAAACAACACCCTTAACAAGAACATTTGAGAAGAAATTTTTCCTAATGTAATGCATTTCAGAAGTGGTGCCTGAGGAATGCATTCCCAGCACTATACGCTTACTAGCACTGTGTTAGTAAAATTGGTTGAGAGAAAAATGTAGCAATGAAATTGAAATGACTAAAGATGAACTGAATGCTGGAATTTTGATTTTTCAAATTGCCAGGAATGCTCCATCCACACTCCCCCCTTGTAAATTAAGTGATCTTAATGCAATACCTGTTCTAGCTTACAACCACTACATTATGAGAATTGTAGTCTATGCTCTGAGGAGATGACCCCTGATCTGTTTCAAAAGAAATGCTTTGTCCTGTCATTCAAACAGGCGTGTTTCTTAGTTGCTGGAGAGTTTGTATAAGAAGGTAGAAGCAAGATATACTTACAGGTTTCAGAAGAATGAAAGACTGAGCCAGCAGGTTACTTAAGAAATGATCGTGAGCCAGTCGGATACTCTCAAAATCTCGAGTGGCATTTATCTGCTGCAGAAGCTGTGAGAACTGAGATTCCAGCACATCCACCTGGTGAGTGAGGAAAGAATTCTCATTTGGCTCTTAAGGAATGGGAGTACTTCAGTCCAGGCAGAAGCTCTGTGTAAGATACTTAATTTCCTTATTGCTACTCTCACTTTATAATAGAGGCTGAGGATCACCACCTTTGTGCTTCCTGAATTGTATACAACAGTAATATATAATCCTGGGGGGTGGGGAGGGATGACACATAACAATATTTGATCCCAAAGTAGAAAGGGAAATGGTCACTTTCTTTTAGATTAACTATTGAAAAAGTATTGGATGTAAACAGTAATCTCTACTTTTTACTCAGGGCAGAGTGCAGTGCAGAAGCTCAGCCAGGTTACCCTGAAGAATTCAGAAAGTCAGGACCACAATTCAGCTCTTGTGGGTATTAACAAAATAATATGGAATTCTCTCAAAATCACTGTATTACTAATTGGTCTTTATATTTGAAAGAAATCTCTTTTGTACTTCAAATGGTGAGAATGTCTTTTCCCAGCTCTTAAAAAAAGCCCCAACACTGTTACCATTGCCCCTCTAGTAAAAACCCCCTGAAAAACAATAACTTGTCACTTCAAGGAGGAAGAGAAGAAGGCAGGATCTAAATGATGCTATTTCAGAGACAACTGTGGCTTCTCAAAAATGCTTTGTAGCAGCAGAGAGACAAAACCTCTGTAAAAGTCACTGACTCACAAATGCAGAAGCTTTGTAACTTCAGCACGTTTGGGAACTGGGAGAAAGTTGCAGACTTGTTCCAGAGGAAATAATGATTTCCTTGCAGCACAAGGAATCTGACCCCTGAAAGACAGGATTCAGCACTTCTTGCCAGTTCTGTATTAACTGATAGGGTTTACCTTTCTCTACAATTCTGACCTGCAGATAATACTGAAGATTGTCCACGAGGAAAGCCATGTGGTCCCTCAGACGCCACTTGATGGCATCAGTTCTATTGGATTTCAGGTGTTTGCGTTGCATCTGGAGGGCCCAGCAGTGCTGCAGCTCAGCCTGGACTCGTCGCACACTCAGGAGGTATTTGAACACAACATTGTACCTACAGACGGAAAGTACAACACTTGGTCTAAGATTAAAATCTTCCCTGAGTGCAAGTACTGGAAAAAGAAACTGTAGGTGGCTGCCTGGCAACAAGACAGGTAGGTCCAGGTGATGGCCCATCTCAGAGTAACAGATTTCTGCTTGTGTTGGTTGTTGGCCTGAAAATTACAAAGTTAATTTCACCCTAAGGAAGGAAAAGCTGACAATGTTTTATCAAAGTAGCAGAGTTCATAAAACAGTGCAGATCTGTCAGCAGCTTGGAGGTCTTACTGTCATTACAAGCAGCACCCTCCATATGAGGAAGTGAAAAGAATAATTTTAAGGTTCAAAGAGAAATCTAAAGTTGTGTTTCTATCTTCCTCTCATTGAGGGGGGGAAAAAACCCACACCAGAGCAGTGAGTGCCTGAGATGGGGAAACCTACAGATAAATAGACAAAGAGTGTACCTACTACTTACTTCTCCAGAACAGCAGGAGTAAAGAGAATGTGCAGTGGCCACTGAACTTTGTAAGAAAGGCCCAGAGCTGCCCATCCAGATGTGGGGGCTTCACGTGGAGATAACTCCCGGGAAGGCCCTTCACGAGTCTGTGAACTGTCTAAAAACAAATCAGGTGTTGAATTAGATCATCTTCTCAGTTAAGACAACCGCAGCAAGGGAGAAAATGGGAAAGAAAAGAATAAGAAGAGCCAAAGCAGGATAAGCCATCACACTGGGCTGCAAAGGGAGCATTTGCTTAACTTCAATAAGGGTTATGTAACAGGACTTGAACACAAGATCAGCATCTCCCCACTTAACTCACAATTAAACATGCAAGTAGGTACCTTTATGCTCCTTTCCATGATACTCAATGGTTAAATGAAGCAGAGGAAGAAGGTTGTCATCATCTAACAATACCTTGTGAGCAGACTGCTGAAATGCAACGTTGACATCTGATGAGAGAACACAGACAGCAACACAAGATAACGCATCTACTGCTAATCTTGCAACCACTTCATTATCACTATTTTAATTCCAGTTTCAAATCTGGAGAGAAACCTGCCATCTTGAAGTTTCCATGGTGTTACTTTCACCCACCCTCATAACCCAAGTGCTGTTCTTTCAAACTATCCACGACATCTAGAGGATAAAACTGAGCTCTGCTCTTCTGGACCAGGACACAGCTAACCAACCACTTTCCACAGATTGGTAAGTGAAAAAGTAACACTCACCATGTTCAGTTACAGCTGTAGGGGGTGTTTTTAACATGTGCTGTGCCATGTCAATGAAGGCCTGGAACAGCTCACCTCTTCCCAAAAGGTAAAAGTCTTTTATAATCTGTAGAAATAAGGGGGTTTTGTTTAATACAGGCATATCAAAAGTTGAGCAGAAATTTAAACATCCCGGCTGCTTAGACCTTTGCCACCTGAAAACACTGCTGGAGAACTATGAATTTCATCCAGTGCCCATGAAGTCTATCCTGCCATTGCTTTAAGATCTAAACCACAAATACATATACATGTCACTCTGACAGAGTTCTATCAGTGTTCATTCTTGAGACCTGGAAAATGCAAACAGTTTTACCTGAATCTGATACAGTCATGTATTTAATGGGAAAGAGCCATGAAAAAAAAAAAAAGCTGCTTTAGCAAAAACAAGCTGGCAGATCCATTACCTTCAGTTGGCCCAGTAAATCTGATTCCTCCACCATCAGTTTCCAAAGGTGCTAGTGAGGAAACAAAACAGAAGACATTTCCTCTCAGATTTATCTGAACCCATTCAGTGAGAACAGCAGCTGTTTATAAATACTAGTTATGTGTACAAAAAAGTGCATTTACATAAAATGCACAAGAGAACACACTGAGATTCCTGCATTTAGGCAGCCCATGATACTAGTTAGAACACTCTTGATGTGTACCAGCAAGAAATGTGAAGGTCTGTGACTAAAATTAAACCCATTCTCAGGAAATTTGTTTTTGTTCTCACTTCTCCAACCTCTTCACTCTATCCTGCCCCAGATTGGAAAAAAGATTAAAAATTGCCAGAGCAAAGAATCTGTCCAGTGAGATCCATTATACTGAAGGTGTGATTAAAAGTCATGTTGCGGTGAAATAAGAAAAGAAATGCCCTTCTTTTGCCTATGAAATTAAACAAATACTACTCCTTAACAGCAGTAACACAAAGCTCTGAGCCCTGTGAGAACCTGAAAGGTTCTTGCAGCATTCACCCCCTTGTTCAGTCCAAGATTCCCAAATGTCCCCCTCCCCACTTCTTCCCCAGGCATTCACAGAGCAGATGAGCTTTTAGCAGCCCTTTCCCAGGGTCCTGACCTCAGCAACAGTGCTCCGAATCCAATCCACCACTGATTCAAAGTCCACCAAACTAAAAAGCGGCTGCTGCTTGAGTCGATGAAGCTCTGCTGCAAAAGTGTCCTCCTGGTTTTTTAGGATGGAGCCTGTGAAGCAAAGAGAAGAGTCCTTTGGACAATAAAAAGAAGGAATACCCTTTGGAGAAGTGCAGACCCCTTCCAGCAGAACAGGGCAGAAAGGCTGTCTAGGCAGCACCATCTCAACAGCAGCCAAGGAAGGAGAAGTTCAAGAGGAATCCAAGTACAATTCTGAAGGTTAGAGATTGCTACTGCAAATACAGTTATGTTACAGACATGTGACAAAGCAGTGCTATCCCAAAATACTTCCTGCATAAATGATTTCCAGCAACAATCAGAAGCAGAACATCAGCCAACAGTCAGTGACTATTGAGAAACTTAATAAAATATTTTGGCAGGTAAGTGTCACTCACTCGTAACTGAACAAAGGCCACAAGAAAGCTGTTCATTACCTTTTCTGGTCAAGTTAACGTTTTGATTCTCAAACATCTGAACAGATTCTCCCACAAAGAGGATTTTCTCAGCAACTCGCACAGGAATGTATGAAGGCAGCATTTCTATTCGCAGAGAGAACTGTTTGAGAGATGGAGCTAACATGTTCTCCTCCTCAATCAGACGCTGACAGAGACCACAGGGCAAAGAAGTCAAGCAAAAAACAAAAGTGAGTAAACAAGACAGATCAGGTGTGTAAAGGGGGAAGGCGGTTCGGGGAGGGGGAATCCAAGTACATTGAAAGTAAGCAGAAACCTGTTTTGCATCCTTTTGTTTAGCCTACAAACTCCTTATACTTCTGGTCTGGTAGCAGATCTCCTGAGAGATGCTGCTCTTCAGCAGACAGGAGCAGAGGAGGGAAAAGGAGAAGCTAAACCTTTGTAGGCTACCAGAAAATGGCTCGTCCCAATAGGTTACATTGCAGCAGCAAAAGGGATTTTTGTTGTCCCTGCATTACAGTAGGTTTTTTTTGCCATTGCCTGTAACTATGTTAACTAGCATTACCAAAAAATAATTCTGCTCTATGCCCATCCCTCTGTGTTTTAACAGTACTAGAACAGTTGTGATATAGGAGTAAGGAAAGAGGTGACTTGCAGTCTTACCAGGTCCTGTAGTTCTCGTAGCTGTTTTCCTGTGAGGCCCCCAATTCCTAGGTCATCATCATCTTCCTCGGGCTGGCTAGGGACATTTCCAGAAGAGGGGCCCTGTTTGATAAAGAACTCTTCATGTTGATCCAGCAGCAATCCATGAAGCATCCAGGCAGAGAGCTGCTTATACATCACTCCATGACACACTGCCAGAATCCTGAGGTCAAGAGAAAGACGGAATGAGCATGTAGTAACTAAAACCTCACTGTACATCATTCTGCAAAGTCCAGCTGCTAAGCCAATGTGGCAAGTAGTAAAAATGGCTACTGTAGAATTTCATAATTTTTTTAAGACTGAGAAAGGCAGACTAATTCCTTGCAAAACCAAACTAAAAGATCTGCTAGTATACAGAAATGTAAGTAAGTTTGTTAGTGGCTTCCTAGTCCTGCTGTTTCCACTCAGTTACAGTATGAAGATAATTTAAGTGGTCTGACTTTCTCCCTAGGGACATACAAACCTATCCCCACTCAACTCAGTCACATTTATCCTTTCAAAGGATCAAAAAACAGCACTGGGTCTACCACATGCAAAACAGTTTGAAAGGAAGGAAAGAAGGAAAAAATACACAGTCTGATCTTAACTCAAACCTTAATCCTAAGTATGGAGACAGCCTTAATTCCAGCCATAACTCTACTTTAGATAAATAATGGGGACTGTGGTAGTTTCCCTTGTGTGCTACTCCTACTCCTTCTATCACACCAGTCTGTTTTGCATGGGCTGTTTTGATACACTGAGGTAAATGCTTTGACCATGACTCTAGTCACTACAGATGAATGAAATGATAACTTTACTTTTCGAGAGCACTGCGAACAGGAGGCAACCCCCCACAGCTGTGTTTGTGGACTGTCTCCAATATCTGGCATCCATGAATCTGCAGAAAAGAAACATGGTTAGACTTTTGGGTTTTTTTTATTTTGTGACAGTGGGAGAAAACAGACTCAGAATAAATTCCAGCCATCAGCATCTTTTACTAAAAGGTGTATTGTGATTATAAAATCCAAGTTATCATGCTGATAATGAAACCCTCAAATCCAGTGTAAAAATGTATTTGCAAAACAGTCAATCAGTCCTTACAGCAGTACTAGGAATAAGGCAACCCTTACTGAAATCACATTCTTCCCTGGTATTAAAGGTCTGGGATGGCAGCAAGAAGAACTTTATCAGCTGAAGAGGAAACCTGTTAAGAGAAACCAGCTGTACCTTCTGAGTCTTGATCTGTTCCACCATGACCATCACCGAGGGGAAGAGTAACTGAAACTGCAGAAGAAAATATTGAATGTAGCTGCTATGCAAGGGAGAGAAAAAAACTAGGTAAGTACATGCAGACAGCAGCTGGCTACCACGATGTAACAAAAATGGCTTTGCCCACAAATCAGAAACGTGACATGCAAATCTCTAAGAAGAATGTACTCCCTCCACTGATGCATGGAGTTACTCCACTCAGCTCGAGTTTGGGCTAAACACGGGCAATAAGGGGCCAAGGCACCAAGGAGACCTAAGCTTTGTGTCAATGTGCAGATGATCCTCTGAGCATGATGAAAGGACTACAAAAGTAGAGGTATTAAAAAGAAATGGCATGACAGACTAACCCTTATTTATGCCACCCACTTTCATATTAGGCTCATGGAGTGCACAGAACAACTACAGAGTGCTACCTCTTTATCAGCATCACATACCTGGTCCAAGGAATAATTAACATGTGAGATGGAAAGATGTGGGTCAGCCAGGAACTGTAAGAGCAACACAGCAATTAATGAAAATTAAAACAGGATATAGATAAGTAAAAAGCATGTTTGGTTCTAACTTCCAAACCTTTAGTTCCCACAGCTTTTTTTTTCCCCCTCCCACATATTTTGAGGGGGCTGCGACCCACTTTATGCTGTAACAAGCACTGAATAATGACAGTACCCCGGATCTGACAGCTACTCATCTAGCAGAGATTTATCAAAACCTTCACAAGTGGAAACAGCAGTGATGATGGTGTGAGAGAGGAAGATGCTCTGAGGCAGACAGCACTTAATGTTTGTTAGAATGAAGCACCATTTATAGTGGCATTTTATCTCAGGAATAATTTGGAAGAAGTGTTATGATTTGAGAAAACCCTTAACAGCTTGTTGTTATTTAGACAATCATCCTATCATCCAGTGACCCCTCCCCACCCACATAGAAAGCAGAATCAGGGAACACGAGGGAACACAAGAGCTGAAATAGNACTGAGATCTTGAATCCCACACAGCTGAGCTGACTATGCAGCTGAACTAGATATTTCATTCCTTCAGACACTNTATTTAGACAATCATCCCATCATCCAGTGACCCCTCCCCACCCACATAGAAAGCAGAATCAGGGAACACGAGGGAACACAAGAGCTGAAATAGAAATAGATTCAATAGGATAAGACTAGATAATTAAAGAAGTAGTATTGATCCCAACAGTAATGCAAGATATACACAAGAGTTATGGTGGGACAAATCTATCAGAAGGATGCTGTGTGCTCCCAGCAGTGGGCAGCAAATGAAGGGAAGGGCTCAGAGGTCTGGCACTGGGGAAAGGAGATCTTTGCAGATTTCTAAGTTTGCAGCATAATTTACATTGAATGTGATGATCATGGTATGAAAGAATTCTGTTAGCCAGCCTGGGGCAAAACCCAAACCTTGTTCCTCCTCATCCCCTGCACCCTGCAAGGACTGAAAACACTGAGATCTTGAATCCCACACAGCTGAGCTGACTATGCAGCTGAACTAGATATTTCATTCCTTCAGACACTAGTCTTCCAAAAGTGGAGTTCTCCCCAGTATGACAAGTTAGTCCCGTGTTGCTTAACCCAGGACAAACAGCCACGATGTGCAAAGAGAAATATCTTGTCTCCTCTTTAACTACTACGACTTAACATACTAACTGCAGAAATCACAAACTCCCACAGTCCGTCAGCACCGGGACAGCCTCTTGTTCCAAGTCTCTCCCTCTTACCTCTTGTTCTAGGTCGAGCAGTGCCTGTCTGTATGGCTGCAGCACCGAATCGAGACCCGTGCAGAAGGCCCGCAGGTAAATGCCGTGTAGCCCCGTCTGGACTTGCTGAGAGGGGTGATGCTCCTGAAACCAAGCCATAAAATCTACATCAGAGAGTAACGGACTTGCTGCGCACCATCCCATGCGCCAAACGAGCCTTCAGCGCTCCAGAAAGCGCCCAGAAAAGCCTGGAGTTGGCCACCAGGACAGTCTCAGCTCTTCTGCGGGAGCGGGTGAGCACCGGGAACCACCGGGCGCGGTGCAGCTCGGGCACGGGGTCAGATTTAGGCCGCACCTGCTGCTGCTGTACATGCCCCGTGTACTGTTCCACGAACTCGGCGAAGCGGATGTAGTCGGTGCCGAGGCGGCAGAGCCGGTTCAGGACGCTGGTCTCGCTGGGGTGCAGGAACGGCAGCTCCTGAGAGACCTGGGCGGGAGAAGGAGAGCGCGATGAGGAGAAGGGCGGAGGCGGGGCAGGACGGGGCCGGGGCCGAGCCGCTCCGTACCTGCAGGCCGGCTCGCTTGCTCCATGTGAAGGCCGCTCCGGGGTATCCGCTGAGCGCCAGCAGCAGCTCGTGGATCATCCTCCGCCGCTCCGCTGCCCCGCGCGCTGCCGGGAGCTCGCACGGGCCGCTGGGAAGGGCGGGCCCGGCGCTGACGGGGCGTGTGGCAGCAGCCGCAGCGGGGCTGCTCTCGTCCAGGGGCCCGGGGAGTGCGGGGGTGGGCGTGAGGGCCTGCCGGTAGAACTGCTGCTAATAGAGCTGCTGCCGGTGGAGGTGCCGCCGGTGGAGGTGCCGGCAGCGGCCCGTGCGGCGGGAGGTGGGAGGTGGGCAGAGTGAGGGCGAAGTGCCGGCCCGGGTGATGTGGCCTTTCCGGGGTAGCAGCGAATCCGCCGCTTTCCAGGTTGAATTTTGGCTCGCCGGATTTCTTTTGCCAGTTCCTCACGTTTGAAACGTTAGGTTTAACTTTTCTTCGTTTGGTGTATGTTGCTTTTTGTTTTTTTTTTTTTTTT
>VZTY01002309.1:98970-182097 GCA_013400935.1 Turnix velox | reverse complement strand
GAGTTTTCATCAGTTATGCAAAATAGATTATTTAAAATAAAGGATGTAAAAATGATCCTTAAAATACCGAAAACTTTATTATCATTGTTGCTTAAGTGACATTTTCTTTTTTTGGACCTTAGATAAATTGCTTTTCATTTGTGCTACCTTCTTTATGTTGTTTGGAGCAGCATGGCATTGTCCAGATAATACAGCGTTTTTTCTTCACTCCACCATCTTATAGCTACAAGCTTTTTCTTAATAAATGCACTACCCTTGCAGCAAAAGGAATGGAATTTATGATTGACAGCATAGTAAGAATGTGGGGAATACCCCAGTGTGCTTTCTCAGCAATAATTTCTATTCCTGGGTAATAAATTGCTAGGTCAAAAAATTTGAACTTGATCAACTCAAACTGAATTATTGCCTCATGAAGCACTTCAATGCCAGTGTTATTAAATGCAATTTCCTCTCAAACATCTTGCATGCAAAATAACAGCTTGCTAGAGATGGCATGTTTTAAAACTCATTCATCAAAAATCAGTGTCTTACTGATATTTGCAAAAAAATTCACTCTAAGGTTGTTTCCTTCTCAGTATGTGAGACGGATACCCTCAAGGATAGACCAGAATGGTTGATAGATATCTATCACTTTTAAAGAACCATTTGAAAAATGTTAAATGCACTGAATTGTAGTAAAATTCAAGCTTTGTTGCCTTTCCTTAAGGTGGAAGCTGCCAAAACAATTGGCAGTGGGGAGCTGGAGGACAGTGTGAACAGGCCTGGACAAGGGTTAAGGAAGATTAATAATAGAGCAGATGGAAAGTAGTGATTCAGGAAACAAAAGGTGGAAATGCTCTTGTTTGCATTGTCTATTTACTTTACTATGTTTTGAGCCTTACAAACAACTATTATTGGGTAGTGACATTACTATGTTTTGAGCATTTCAAACAACTTTTATTTGGTTGATGGCTATTTTCATTTGGTGACCTTTATGTTGTATTTCTAAGTAGTATTTATACAAACAGTGTTTCTTAAAAACAAAAAAGAATTCTGCAGCAATTCTAAAGAAAGTTCCTTAGATAAAAATGTTGAGCCGAAGAAAGCAATGACTGACTTGTGTGTTCTGCTCAAAGATTTACAGTTTAATTATTGACTGTGGCAATACTTTTGGACATTCTGATATCCAGTATTTGAGTACTACAGCTTCTGTTAATTTATTTGTTTAAGGAGAGTTAATCTGTTAAATAAAAAATACTCCTTTCCATTTTTATTATGGCAATTTCTCTTTTTTTTTGTACCATCTGTTCTTTTCAAATCACACAGATTTCTATACTCTGAATCTAGGCAGAGAGAAAACTGTATCAAATATCCACAGTCCTGCTCTTGTCCACATTCATGCATGTCTACAGTCTCCAGTTTATGTGGTGCTGTGTTAGAGGCATGCGTGCGAGATTTTAAAAAAATGGCTCTTGAAGCAGTGTGAGTGCATTAGTGTAATTAATACAAGTTTGTATTCTGCTTCCTGTTCCTGTTCAGCCTGTCTGGCACTTGTTTGAGAGGCTCTGCAGGACGTTGTGTGAAGATGAGAGTTGTGATGTTTTTTCCAGCCGAGGGCTGTAATTCCGTGCCACGGGGTCATAAAGAAGTTCAAAGGCAGATAAAATGACAGCAGTCAGCAGCTCAGTCCCTGCAAAACAGGAGTAATTGCAGCCCATTATTACAATTGACTCTTGCTTCTCTCCCCTGAAGGAACTGAGCAGCTGCCAATTTACTGGGCTGCAAGAAAATTGATGAGCCAGATGGGGGTCATAAGGAAAGCTGAGAAACTGATCAAGGGAAAATTCATTAGTCCTGAGTAACCATAAGAAGACAGAAACAGAGACAGTGCTGACTGGTTATCACTGATGCCCAGGTAGGAGATGGATTCTGACTTCCAGGTTGATTGGTTTGTTTCACCTTGCACTTCTCCTTTTCACGAAGAGAACTGAGGGGCGTTCTAGCATCTTTTGTCTTATTTTGTTTGAAACAAACCAACCACAGAGCAGAGGTACCTCCCATTTCTATGTTACTTACCTAGAAAGCTTATTTCATTCTGAATAAATAGGTCAACTGTTTCTCTGTGGATTTTCTGTGAGTTCTGTAATTATTCCTCTGCATTAGGTGTTTAGAGGTATATAATTTTCTTTCTAAGGCTAAAAAAAGGTTGGTATGGAACTTTGTCTTTCCAGTTTTATTTAATGCCAATGTGCAGTTAAACTTAGGACCACACTGTAAATCAGGCTTCTAGGTACTTGCACTTGTTTATGTTTATGGTGAATGTGCTCCATTAACAGTTTAGATGTGAAACCTGTGTGTCTTGCTGGTGGTCTAAGCAAAATATGAAATTGGAACTAAAAGGTTACATTTGCATGGAACTCTGATTTGGAGGCTCTGTTCTTACCTCTTTTACCCTTTTATGAAGTATAGAAAACCGGAAACATGTCTCAGTATATGCAGATGGAGCTGTACGGAGTTTTACAGGGAGAATTAAAAGTAAAGGTTAATTGAGTGCACTGTAGGTACAAAAATAGTTGATGTTATCTCATCAGAGTCCTGCATGATTCTGTGTTACTGACTGTTCAGGTCTTCTAATTGTGCAGGTCTTTAATCTGCAGACCTAAATTTTTTTTCTCCGACACTGCTTTAAGAGGCCTGTGAAGATTTTATTCTAGCTGCTTGTCCTTCTAACTGGAAAAGTTAGACACACAGGGAAGTTTAAGATCCTGTGAACAACATCTTTCCTTAAACACTGATACCTGAGGTGAATCTTTATCTCTGAATGCCAGTTGCAGCTTTGCTGTTAATGTCTGAGTTTCCAGTTTCTCATTCTTAGTCCAGTATTTTGTTTCATTCCTGAATTCTTGCTCATCCTAGTTTCTTCAGTGGCATGGTCATGCTGAGAAAATGCACCTTCTCCTAACTTCACTGTGTTTGCAGATTGCAGCTGCCTGTTCTTGCCAATATGTAAGAAATTTCTTTGGAAGATTTTCTACTATCAAAAATCTTAGCATGCAAGATTGATATTCATTATAACTTGGACTGTTACGTTAATTAAGACAAAGGCATTTTGGTTTTGTAAGGCTAGAATCAATCCTGAAACATTAGTAAAGTGCAGATGTATTACAGATAATCTTTTTTTGACTTACAAAAATAAGTGAATAGCTTCTCTGTAACTATATGAGTTAATTTTTTGAGTTGTGATTGTCTTTGGTTGTGTGGCTGCAATGGTTCCTCTTAGCTTTAATCATTGTACAATCAAAATATTTTTTTATAAATCACTACAGACTAATGGCAGTGGCCTTTATATGAACTCATAATAAAAATTATTTACAATGGATTTGTTAGGACTTTGGTAAGCTCAAAGTATTTATTACTCAAGCTATTTTAGTGTTTAAAAAGTAGGAAAAAAAAGTCAATTGTACATTGATACGTGACACTGACATACATACGTTTTTTACTAACAGTGTTTTCTTTGTTGTGAGATAATGATTCCACAGAAAAAGCATTTGCAAGTATGAAGGCAGTAGCTGGATGTATGTCTTTTAGTGATTTGACTTCATGAAAAATCATAGTAAGTTCTATATTTTCATTAGCTGTTTCTGTCTTTGTCTCATAAAGACAAATTAATAGGTTGGAATCTAAAGCCAGCAATAGAAAATATTTTCTTTAATTACAAAACCAACTGAATAAAAAACAAGAAAAAACCCAATACCACTCTATTTTTTGGTTAACTAAGTGTAAGGGGGAGGAAGAGGAAATGCAGAAATGACAGAATGAGTCAGAAAACATGCCTGCTTATCAAAAGGTTATCAAAAAGCGTTACTGCTGTCATGGCATTAGCCCTCTCTTGGTCCAGGCACAAAAGAATGTGTGGTAAAACTGTTGGTGCTGCAGTCCCTTCACTGTTTTAGAATAATTGTAACAGAAGTGTGAAGAATTCACAAATCATAGATTGATCACCTTGGTTTATGATTCTAGGAGGTAAAGGGAAGCTTCCATTTTATACTAGCTTCTAGAATATGTCTGTGCCTCCACAGAGTTTAAGGCACATTCTTTGAAGTTATTGTGTATGTGTGCACACATGCAAAATGTACTAAGAAGGTATTTATTTCTTTCTTTGAGAAGAGGAAAGAGAATTTTTCTGGTTTAGTTCTTCTCTTTCAAAATATTCTGAATTTCAAATTTTAAGCAAATCTGAAATATTTGGTGGGTTTTAGAGTCTGTCTGCTTTCTGCTAGAGTGAAAATTTCTTTAGCAGATGAGAATTTGTATCATCTGACCCAAAGCTTTTGTGTGGGTCTATGCTTTCATTAGCTGTTTTTAAAATCTCAAATTGAAGATCATACTGTCACTTGTTAAAAGTGCAATTCAGAGCTCTCCATATTTCATTGAAAGACTCCCATAAGGCTATTTTGGTATCTTGAGTTGCAATTTACCTCATCTCAGAAGGGCCATTCAGTTTGACAAGCTCAGGAAACTGACCTGTTAGGTTTTTTTTTAAAATTGGGTAAGTTTAGAATTTAAGGTATTTGGGAAGCTCCCTCCCAATTTTTATTTTTTCTTCCCTAGGTGTGAAAATGTCCATCATAGTCCTACTTGCTTAGACACTTTAAAAAGTGGTGAAATATTAGTTGTTCTATTCTTTTTTGACCATAATTTCCCTTTGTGAATATTTTGAATACCGAAGGCTATTTGGAGATTAGGATGAATAAAAAAAGCTTTGCAAAACTTTCTCCATCAGGAAATATTACTTTTGCTGATACTTAATGGAGAAGAAATAGTAGACTACTTTTATGTGTGAAATATGATGTCTCAGAATTAAATTATATTTTATCAAAATGGGAGGTAGTAAATTAAATAAGAAGCTTCTATATTGACTTAGTGACTAATTCTTAACACTTTGCTGTTTGCAGTCATGATGTAAAAGTGCAGTAATTCTGGTCAATGTTATATTTATCTTCGAAGGTAAATTTGAAGGAAAGCAGGAAATTGATTTAGATTTTTTTTCGTGTTCACGGGGGGGTCTATGCCAGTGGGGGCTATTGTGCTAATCTCTTCTGTTGTACAACAATAACTTTACAAAAGGCTCTCTAAAGAAGTTCATCAATTTTGCATGACAACCATTCTAGATCTTAAAATATCACAAGAATGTTTACAATCTGTCCTTCGTCTAGGAGTTCAAACATGTCGTTAGCAGTTTGTCTGGATTATGAATGCATAGCATGATCTTTGATTTGTACGTAAATGTTTAGCAAGAAAATTATGAATATGTGAATTCAGAAAAATGTAACTGTAGAGACCTGAGGCATATGTATTTTAAAAATACCATCTAGAGTACAGTTTTGATAAATCTTCCAAGAAGATTTCCATTTGTAAAGCAATTCCAGAAAAGAGTCCGGATGTCTACTTAAAACTTTGCAATAGTTAAGTTTAAAAATGTCCTTGCATCCCAGGGTGCCCCTGGGTTCTCACTACAGGTTTAAAAGTATTTATGAGTTTGTGATGAGTGCTATAGGAATAGCTGTTTCAGCAAAATGGAGGGAAAAAAAATACATAAGTAGGTGGAAGAGGTAAAAAACAAAAGTGAGAAAACCTGAGGAATTTCCAGGTAATAATAGATTTCATATATGTTAAGCTGGAATCCTGGTGGGATGAAAAATGTATGAAGCAAGTAGCAAGAAATGAACTCTGAAATGGAATGAATTTCCATCTGCTCTGAGTTGGGTATCTTAAGGAAACACAACTCTCTCTTTTAATATGGAGCAATTCTATAAATAACGTAAGTAAAGGTGAAAGCATTGAATATAGTTGTACTTGCTCATGACAGACTTTGAATTTTTGCCACACTATCTTTATGTCATCTCATGATATTTCATGAAGTTTCATAGCCCAGGCAGGCTGTGATTGCTTCAGCCTCTTTAGCTAATAATATGCCGATTTCTGAATGAGCTCCAAGCTGCAGAGGAGCCCTGCTAGAAGGGATTTACCATAATTGTTAACATTGGTGCTTTGACTGCACTTGTCTTTGGGTATTGGT
Source organism: Turnix velox (assembly GCA_013400935.1). Taxonomy (NCBI): domain Eukaryota; kingdom Metazoa; phylum Chordata; class Aves; order Charadriiformes; family Turnicidae; genus Turnix; species Turnix velox. The sequence continues at coordinate 176,039 of VZTY01002309.1, read as the reverse complement.
CTGGTAACAAAGTGACTTGCTATACACCACGGTATTTGGAAAGACTGAGCTTGCTTTTGATGCTTGGTACTTGTGTACCTCAGCTTTTATAGAATGCACTGAGCTGAAAGGGACTTTTTTTTAAAAGTCATCTTGTCCAATCTCCTTGCACTAGAACTTGACCGTCTCTTTCCAGATTGTATCATCTTGTCTTAATTCACTGTAACTATACACTAAAGCCTTTCCTCCTGGGATGGAAGGGGAAAGGTGGGGATATATAGAGTGCATGTCTTCTGCTCTGAGTTGTGCTCCTTAAATCTTCTGAAGACCTGAGCTATTCTGTGTCTGCTATTGTCTTGGATTTGCTTGAAGCCAAGGTAAAATCTTACCTGGGTTTAAGTAGGGAGGTAGATGCTCATGTGATTTTATAAACCTCATTTTTGAGGAGAACATAGCTAAAACCCTGTGAAATTCAAAGATCTGTGTGAATTAATGTTTCCATAATTACAGCTTTTTGCACCTACTCTGAACCTGGCAAAATAGCAAAATTAAGATTTCTAAAATTTTAATTTAATCCAGTCAAATCTATGTAATTATTTAATTGTTCAGGAGGTCCTACAAGATGCTATTTTCTTCTGTAGACTTACTACCTTATTGTATCCATTGTTTATTTAGAAACTATATGAAAATTTTAATTTCATGGATTAACCCGTGCTTTTTTATTGCATGATGTTGAAAAATGTCTTCACCAGTGAAGGAATGTTCTGTGAGGCAACAACCAGTAATTGCTGTGTTGGTGATTGGAAGAACAATAATTTATTTTTCGTCAGTTCCTGTTAGGTAAAGGAACATGACTGCATTCTCCATATGACCACACAGTTCTGAGAAATAAAATGAATGATGGAAATACTTGTATATTTGGCATATCTTGTTTTCTTGGTCTTTTATGGGGGATCGGGAGAGAACAGTTTCATCAAGCTATATTACTCAAAATACTGCTTTCATAGTTCTCAGCTGAAGTTCCAGTTGCTCAGCAGTTCTGCAAATCAAACCCTAGAGCATGAAATCAGGTACCAGAAAATGAAAATGTACAGTGAAATGACTCTATGCTAAGGCTTTTGATTTCTACGAAGGAGAAATTGGCAAAGGTAATTCTATATGATAGTATTCAGTCACTTAAATTATGTAATCCACTTCTTTTTTGTACTTTGCAGCCTATACAGGAAGGGGACTTTCATCTTTGTGTCCTAGATCCATCTCCACAACAAGCAGGGCATGGACGTCATGGTGCATAATCAAGCAATTTAAAATTGCATTTTGCAGTATCACAGCTGATAAAGTGAGGATTATGAATTAATTTTGTAGTAAGTGAAGAGAGAGTTTTGTGATTTACATGAAAAGTAACATCTAAGGTTATAACTAACCTTAGAGTGTTCATCAGGAATGCATTTTGGCATGAATCTCTTAGTTGTCCCTGCTTCTTTCATCAAAGAGCCATCTCCAAGTATGCATACCAGATATGAGTGGTGTGGCCCTTCTCACCTTTTGCTCTCTTCTTTCCTTTTAAGCTTCAAAATTTTGATTACCATTACAAAATCTTATGCAATAATCATAGAATCAGAACTATAGAATGATTTTGAAGTGGAAGTAATTTCACAAGATCATCTAGTTTCAGCCAGCCCCCCTGTCATGGGTAGGAATACTTTCCACTAGACCAGGTTATTAAAATACCCATCCAGCCTGACCTTGAACACCTCTAGGGCTGGGGTATCCACAACTTCTCTGGGCAAACTAAACTGTTCCAGTGTCACACTACCCTTATTGTAAAGAATGTCTTCCTAATATCTAAATCTCCCCCTTTCAGTTTAAGAATGTTACTCCTTGTCTTTTCTCTCTACTTCCTGATAAAGAGGCCCTCCCCATCTTTTAGGTGCTGTAGGGCTGCTATAAAGTCTTCCCAAAATCTTAACTTCTCCAGGCTGATCAACCACAACTCGGCCTATCTTCATAGCAGAGGTGTTTCATTCCACTGATCACCTCTGTGACCTTCCTCCGGTCTCACCCAAAATAGTCCAGGTCCTTGTTATGTTGGAGACAGAGCTTGACTCCAAGTGGGGTCTCATGAAGGCATACTAGGGGACAGAATAATCTCTCTCAACCTGTTGGCCATGCTTTTGATGCAATCTAGGATGCAGTTGGCTTTCTGGGCTGCAAGTGCATGTTTTCAAGTGATTTTGTTATGGGATGTGGGAATTTTGCTTAGCTAAGTAACAAACTTAAAATAGAAGATGTGACAACTTTGCTTATCATAACAGATCAGCATGAAGCTATAGAGTTAACATGTGCAGACAAATTGATTTCTAGCATCTCCTTGCTCATCGGGGCTTGAGTCAGCATGTTTTTTTAATGTCTTTTTTTTGTTTGTGTAATTATATGCTTCACTGTGGTTTCATTTTGAGACCTCATTAGGAAGACTGTAAGAGAAAGTACATATGTCTGTGTTTTAGTTCTGCAATAGTAAGTTCAGTACAACAAAAGTTGGCATCTGTCCTCACAGCCATGAATGTGTGCAGTCTCTTTGGCCTCCAGAGTGTTTCCCTGCAGGGATCTCCCTTTTTGCTCTACGGAAGCAGTTCTAGCTGCTTGAAAGCATATGAAAGAAGAAACTGAAGGAAAGAGAGCATAGAGATTTTCAAGAGGCAATAATACTGAATAGATAGATGAATAAAATTTAGTTTTCTCTAGTGTATGTTATTGATACCATATATGCAAAAAAAAAAAAGCTTTTCTCAAAGCATGAGTTCATGTTCTGTAAGAATATGACTACCAAGAGCTAGTATGTATGGTGGCTTTGCTGCAGCTAAGGGAATTCCTAAACTGTAAATCCTTAGATTGCTGGAAGCTTATGTAGGAAAATGAATGTGCCCTTTCTTATTTACATTCTTTTTATGACAGTTTCCAGTAGCAAGTGCTTAAAGGCAATGTGCTGGGTTAACTTTGATCTGGCTCAATATGTTAATTATTATTTCAGTCATCTTAATCATTCACCTTCAGTAAATTCTAGCCTGGACCTAAGAGTATATTGAACTCTTATTAAGCATGGCTTCTGGCAGTCATTCAGCTGTTACTTAATAACCAAAGAATGCACAGCACTGTTGTTCAGATACAAGAGTAATCTCATTACCTACCCTTTAAAAATCAAAACTTCTTGAGGCCAATTATTTGAGCTAATTTAAACCGACAAAGGAAAACTGTGTCCAGTGTAAATCTCAGAAACACAAAGCACTTAATTCCAGAAAGTTATAGTTTGTAGGTGCATGTCAGTTTTTTCATTTTGCTCATTTGATTTAAGACACTGCTGCTCATAGAAATAAAAACTTAGTGGTTTTGAACCACTAAGTGGTCCTTGATCTTTTTTATTTTATGCATGCTTCTGTTTCTTTTTTATGCTGCTTTTTCTCACACTGGTTATGTCTGACTTGAAGAATGCTTCATGACTGCAGAGGATGCTGTCAAGTTCATACTCAAAGAGATTATTCTTCTCACTCTTTTCTCACAGAAGTGATCTTTGAGGATGAATTAGGGGCTATGTAGCCTTGACATCATTCTCTGCTCTCTTCTAAGGCATATGTGTCAGTATGAAAACCACTGATTTACAAGAAAATGAGGCAGTGGCTGTAGATGAGGGGAGAATAAAAGTAACTATGTTACAGGATGAGGGGAGAAAAAAGATGGAAGTATTAAAAACGTGTTGTATGAGGAGTGGGAAAGCCAGGGACCCTGTTGAGGAGTACTATTTTATAAAACAGTTTGTAGTGAAATACACACCAGGGGTCCACATAGATACTTTTGAGGGGAAGAGAAGTTTAAAAAAACCAATTCCTAATAAGGAGTATGGGAAGGAAGCATTATCTGACTTCTCACATGCTAACTTTTGTTAGTGGAAATTATGGCATTTTAAAATGGGTGCTAAAATGCCTTTTGGGATATAATTCTCTTCAGTGCCTCATGTGATGTGATCAGTATTTCCACTTGTGTGTAGACCTGTATGTGTGCTTCATGTGAGATTTTGCCTTATTAGTTATGGCTAAAATAATTTTATTTGATCAATTCTGAAGTGAAAAGTGTTTTGTGAATTATCTTCTCCAAGTGACTAGTAACACTCACAAAATTTGAAAATCTTATGAAGAGAAACTTGTCAGTGCTGCATATTTAAACGTGTATTTACCAGAAGAACAATCCGTCTGTACAGGCCAGTAATGTTGAGGGTTTTCCTCTGCTTTTAGGATTTTGGGGGGGGTTACCTATGATGTTGCAGACAGATGAGAAAACAACATACGTGCCTTTCTATTTCCAAAATGTATGCATTTGAGAGAGCCTCATGAGTGCTCACACAACTTTTTATTTCTCAGCTGCATTAAAGTAAGATTAATCTGTATGGGGGGAGCATGTGTGAGTCTCCTGGTTTAAGGCAAAAATATTTCCATTTTTAATAAAGGAACAGGTAACCCTTTAGCTGCTGTATAGGACATTTTTTACACATATTTAGTTCATGTAATAAACCAAGTGCATAAAGAGTCAAAGGTTTAAGAAAGCATTTATATGTACTATGTTTGATTTTGTTAAAGCAGGAAATATAAAAGCAGGCAAAACTGCTGTCTATGAGTAGGATTCAGATATATAAATATTATTTTGTCGCTAAAGCATGATGTAAGGTAAATACTTCCATAGTTTCAGATCCACTTTTTAATAGAGTCTGTAATTTAACCTCTTTTTTTCCTTTATTAGTAATTATGATCTGCATTTTTTCTCTTACCAACAGTCAAGTAAGGTAATTCCAGCAATTAGAACTGTAGTATTTGGCCAAAAGGTAGCTTTACTTATGCATTAATGAATAAGAAGGATCTTGCCTGTTGTGTCCCAAATGGGTATTAGTGATCTTGGATTTTTGGCTCTTGCTCATTTAATTATTCTATACATGTTTGATTCTTCAGTGATAAAATCCTGAAATTCTGTTGTGTTTTCTTGTAGGATTTTAAGACGGGATTTGGTATCACTTTAATCCCTATGAATGTGGCAAACGTAAAACAAGTGGATAGGACTACAAAGCAATCTTTTGAAATAATTACTCCTTATAAAAGCTTTAGGTGAGAACTTTAATATCAACATTACAGAATATGCAGATAAGTAATGTAATTAAGGTAATGCTTTTATTAAGATTGCTAAGCATATTAAAAAAAAAAACACAGAAGAAATATCTTTCCTTTGTTTAGTTGTGTGATTTATGTGGTACCTTCTGCGCTTGCAGGTTTGTCAAGAAAAAATCTCATTTTAACAATAGTAAACTATTTATAGAATAGAAAACTGTAGTTGTGAAATGATGTTACATCCATTTACTAATATGCATTTATTCAAAAAGAAAGGAATCAATTATGTACTATCCATTGTGGAAATTCTCCATTGAAATCAGTAGATTGTTGCACTTTGGCTGATGTTGTGACTTGTAATGATGTTTAAGAAAATAAGAGTATGTGCAAAAGAAAGTTTTTTGTTAAGCATTTTAGTGTTTGTTAAATGAGATCTCTGTAATCCAGAAGATACCACTTTGTTCTCTTGAGTTTGCTGAGTGTTAGCAATGAATTTCCTTTCTTTCTCTCACTAGAGAGCAGGTAAATTAGTCTTGATCAGTGATTTGAATCTGTGGCTAGATGGTAGGTAGCTACTTCTTTGAGTTTCTGTCTAGCCATCACCATGTTTGTGTTTGCTTATTATTTATATTTTTCAAAAAAGAGCCATTTAAATGAAAATTGGTTTTTGGCTGGGCTGTTGTAGTTAGCTAGTTTGTTACTCCTCATTTAGTCTCTGTGTTCCCTTAGGTCGTTCTATGCTCTTTGTTAATCTTTGGGCTTTAAGTTTGGTATGTAGCAACATAGAAAGTTTGAAAGTAACTTGTTAATGTAACTTGAATGTGACAAAAGCCATGCGCTCCTACTAGTAATAGTTGTGCTGAAAATGGAACACAAAAACAGAGGGAGTTTTCATCGACTAAAGATACAAAATAATACATTCTATCTTGGTATTTATCTCTGTGTAGTGAAAGTTTTTTAGATTGTGATTTTGAGTGTAAATGTAATAAAAAAGCGACACTACAGGCTATGTTTAATTGTGCTTTAAAATAAAGATCAATAACATTGAAAAGTCAATTGTTTCAGCTTTTCAGCAGAGTCAGAAAGAGAGAAACAAGACTGGATTGAAGCACTGCAGCAATCGATTGCAGAAACTCTGTCTGATTATGAAGTAGCTGAGAAGATTTGGTTCAATGAGTCCAACAGGAGCTGTGCTGACTGTAAAGCTCCGAGTCCTGATTGGGCATCCATCAATCTCTGTGTTGTCATTTGCAAGAAGTGTGCAGGTAGAGTAATTAATGACAGGTTGTGTGGGTTCTACAAAATGTCATATTTGCATACCTGTATGTCCTTGAATTTATTTTTTTTTTCATTTTTACAGTGCTATCCTTGTGAAAGTTCTGACAAACAAAGCAAACATAACTTTCATTTATTTAACTTTTTATACCAAGGTCATCCTTCTTCTAAAGTACTTCCATGCATAAGAGACAGTTCTGTAAGGTTATTATTTTCCCTCAAATGAATAATCCTGCACAATTAGTGGAAATTAAGACATATTAACAATTCATGTTAAATTACTGTCTGTGGCATGGCTGGATGCCAAAGGATAACAATTTTTAGTGTATATACTTGGAATATTAATTCTGTTACATCAGGACATATATTACTACCAACAGGCATATCTTTTCACATACAACTAAAAATGTGGTTCATGTTTTATATTTATATATGTACTTAAGCAGTCTGTTTTCATTACATTCTTTTAGCAGAGGAGAAACCAAGCCTAGATGCTTTTAGTTGAGTAAAAATACTCTTGGATTTTCAGGGCAGCACAGATCTTTGGGACCAAGAGATTCAAAAGTCCGAAGTTTAAAAATGGATGCCAGCATTTGGAGCAATGAACTTATCGAGGTATGTTGTGGTATTCTCTGTTCCATCTTGAAAACTATTGTAAGGATAGGAGTTATTTATTGCTAAATAACATGCTTCTGTTACAGTAGTCTTGATGTTTCTGTGAATGATGTACACTTCTATTATTCCACATTTATTTTGATAAGCATTGCATAAGTTTTTTTAGGATTTCTCCAAGCACCTATATATTTTTTTTTTTTTTTTGGATGGGATGTTGAGGGGGTGGCAGAAATGAAATTAAATGCTTTGAGAAACCAATCATGATGAGCAATATTGTGAAGGGGAAAAGAGAGAAAACTTCTTACCACCCATTTAGTTACTAGGGATGTTAAAAGGTGGTGCTGATGGTGTGGATTGAGTCACCAGTATTCTTTGATACATATGCTAGTTTCCTCTGCCATTTTGCAATTATTTTTGTAATATATGTTGAAATATTATAACTGATTAGCTTTCTAAAACTTAGTTGCTGTGCATGGTAAATGATGACAGGGGCTCCAACTCCTAGACATAATTTTCTTTAATAACTTTCCTTTTCAGCTTTAGCAGCTGAAAGCGTTATAGAGGCTAGGTTCATATTCTTCATGCTGTTTTGCTTTTTGTTTTCCTTGCATCTCATCCAGCTCTTTATCATCATTGGAAATAAGAGGGCAAACAGTTTTTGGGCAGGAAATCTTCCTCCAGAAGAACAGCTGAATATGGATGCCCCTGTGGAAAAGAGGATAACATTCATTACTCAAAAATACAAAGAGGGAAAATTCAGGAAAGCACCTTTTCACTACAAAACAAAAGAACAGTTGAATAAGGTAATACCAGAATGGTTAAGCCTGTACCATAAATATTATATTGTGCTTATTAAATTATATGTGATGTATCTAATTCATAATGCTGGGTGACATTCTCACAGAATTAAATAAGGGCTCTTCTAGAGCCTTTACGTGACTCATTTCAAGACTAGTCTCTCTTTTTTCCAGTTTGTTGTTTTATAGAAGGTTATGGTAACTATATGGTCTGTGATCTCTCAAATGTCTTGCAGAGACATCAATGAATACAAATTTTGTTTTCTTCAAATAGGTACAGTCAGAATGCACATTCAAACTTCTTAAAATCCCTTCTCTGTGTTTTTTTAACATTTTATATATCTAACATTACAGCACATTAGATGATTCATTGTTATCAATGGTGAAAGCAGCTCATGCACACTTATATAATAGCTTGTAGCTAATTAGAAATTAAGCAAGCTGGAATGAAGAAAAATATATGTTCTTAGTTTTTTCTTTTACACAAACAGTACATGAGTCAAGTCACCTCAAAGAGTATGAAGAGGTTGTGAGGAGGCAGTAACATTTCAGTTTATTGTGGTCTCATCAATAGAGATCTAATTTGCTCAATGATAATTGCATCAATAAGGAAGCGTTATTTTCCATACAACTTACAAGTTCTACATTAGTTATACACATAAGTTAAATAAGGGCATATAAGAATAGTTGTCATTAAAACACCTCTTGCCAGAGTATAGAACCATCTCACTGTATAGCTTGAATTTGGTTTTGTATTTCATTGGAGTTGGTAAACATGTTTGGGCTTCATGGGGAGCTGTGTCAGCATTTGAGTTGTTTTCTATTTAATTGGTAGCAATTGTTCAAGACGCTTTAATATTGTAACTGCAGACCACAGAAATTATCTCTGTGTTTTACAGGCTTGATTTTTCTGAAGTCTTATTTTTGTTTCTGGTGGGGAAATTACTCATTTAAATGCTGAGAAAAAATATGGGATGTAATTGTCAAACTCTTTCAAGAGATAAAATTACCATGTAGTGACATAGTCATTGCCAAGTAATTCCAGGGCTCTTAGTGAACTATCTGACCTACCATATTATGTCTGCTGAATGTGTTTGTTTAGTAGAGCAGCTGAAATTTGGTGTAATCCTTTTCTTGTTCTCAATGACTTCTGTGTTTAGTCATTTCAGGAAAACTAATTCATTAACTGAATCATTTAAATGCAAATTAAAACATAGAAATTGTCATGAATTGATTGCTGTAGTTGTGTAGCTATTCCTGATTTTAAGGTTTTGGAACAACATTTTGCAGAAAAAAAAAGTTAGTTATGTTTATCTGTCTTCCTTCATACATAAAAGGGAATTGATGTTGTAGCATAGAATCATAGAATGGTTTGGGTTGGAAAGGACCTTAAAGATCATCAAGTTTCAATCCCCTGTCATGGTCAGGGACGCCTCCCACCAGACCATGCTGCTCCATGACTCATCCAGCCTGACCCCAAACACCTCCAGGGAGGGGGCATCCACAACCTCTCTGGGCAGCCTGCTCCAGTGTCTCAACACACTTACCATAAAGATGAGACATGTAATTTTATAGTGTAGCAGAAAATCATCCTGGAGGCCAGATGTGCCTTGTGAGCTGTCACCTGGGCAGGCTTTGTTTCATGGATTAGTATACATTACTCCATTTTATATAAAAAGCATAGTATTTACATTAAATTCCTCTGACCAATTATGTTGTCCTACTGTCTGAATATTTTTATTTTAAATAAAGATGTACTTGCTGATACAGACTAAGAATTTATGCCGGTTTAGTTATTGCAGTAGTGGAACTTTAAAGACTAATATGGAAATAACTAAATTTGATCTTCTGGATGGTATTTAAAAATTTTTTTGATGTAGAATACTGTAGTCAGAAGGGACCTACAACAATCATCTAGTCCAACTGCCTGACCACAGGCATTTTAAATCTCAGGGAAAATTGTCAAGTGTGAAAATAACCAAAAGAATAGTTGCCTTATTGACTATGGTTGTAGCTCTGAAAGACTGCTTCTTATGTATTTCAGTCTGTATCCTACTAGTATTTGAGGATCACATCTTTAGCTGAACTTTTGTGGTCTGATATAGTAAGATTTTTTCTGTAATAGTTTGGTCTGTGAAGGGAAGTATTCAGCTGAAAAATTCTACCTTTAACAAGCTTCCCCTCCAGTTGTATTAGTTCATGTTATCCTTCCCACATGAAATTTGGAAAGGCAGCAATTTGTAGATTCTGGGTTGATGATGCTTTTGAGATTTTTCTTGTTGCTGCTTTTTTTCTAGATTCAGATAATAGTTCATGACTCCTGCTACTTCTCAGTGTTCATCATATTCAGAAATGCAGGAGAGAGACATTGGAGATGAAAGGATTTCCATCTAAATTACATGCACTTGTTACCAAAAGTTTTCAAATTGAAACTGACTTCTTGTTTCTTCTTTCCCTGGTAAGGCCCTCTGTGCTGCTGTAGTTAAACAAGATGTGCTAGAAACTCTTATGTTGCTGTTTAGTGGGGCTGATGCTATGTGTGCTACTGGAGACCCTGTCTACAGTACTCCATACTTATTAGCCAAGAAAGCTGGACAAAGACTGCAAATGGAATTCCTTTACCATAATAAGTTCTCAGGTAGGATAACCTTTTTATTGTCCTCTAATTTTACATTGAGACAAAGAGAAGGAAGGAACTTAGAAAAAAACCTTGGCATTAATTTGAGCAACAGTGGTATAGCAGAGGAGAAGTTGTGGTGATGTTAGCTGTATTTCTACCAGACAGTATATGTAAGTTATGTTTATTTTGCTCAGATACCAAGTTTAGGACAAAAAACCCAGTGGTAACTAATAGATCTCATACCCTTATCTATAATGCAGAAGAAAATCTTTGCCAATATTACCAGGTTTTCAACTGGAAAAAAAAATCTATATATACAGTTAAGCTGTATCTACAGTATTTGTCTGGGACTTTATTTCTTCTTAAAAATTGTTCAAATTGATATCTATTCCAACTGAACACAAAGCTAGCTGCTTTTTCACAATCTCTCTTCCCAAAATAAAATGCACTTTCTGCAACCAAAGTATGACCTGTGCCTGCGAACTGTATTTCTCTGCAGATCACAACTTGTGTTAGAGCTTGGTACCAGGCACAGTAGCTCAAGTTCTGCCTGAGCATTGTCCTGTCATGCCTGCTAGGTACCAGATCATAGGATGATAGTTCAGTCACTAAATATACAGCTATGGGAGTTTTTGTGTGTTTCTTACTCTTTGTCTTTTAATAGATTTCCCAAACTATGATACCTGTTTTGAAAGTGGCTTCTCTGAAGATTCTTCACATTCCACCTTTCTGTGTGAATTCTTATATAAAGTTTCTTCTAATACTGCTAAGCTGCTTATGGATAAGAAATTAAAAGAAGGTATTTAACTTTTCAATTATACATTTCAATTATACATTTCTATGTACAGCTTAAATAAATTTGGTCCTTTTTAACTTCTTGCTTTACTTTTTAAAACATAAAATGTGTTTGATATGACATTCCCTGTTTTGATTTGAAACACTGATTGTTGTGGTCTCTTCATTCAGTGGTTGTCTGAAGAGGAAAACTGAATTACCGGTAAATTATTCAATTAACAACAGTTATTCGTAAATAAAAAACACTTAAAAACACTTCCTGCTCTAATTATATTTTGATGGCTGGTGTTGCAAAAAAAGTAGTTTACATCTCAAATGATGACATTCCAGAAATCATTTAAAAGTATCACTGACTTCTTAGTAAGAGTCCAAATGCTGCACACCTGGGGTATTTCTCAAGCTCACAAATTTGAAAAGTATTCCAAGAACTTTACCACAAACCGAGCCTTGTGAGGTAAAAATGTGAGTATATTTCAACGGATGTTAATTTGGCTGGCTTTTTCCCCCTTCTTCTCCTCAGTTTTCCTCTTTTTTTAATTCCATCTAAACAATGAAGTTATGTTAATTTTTAATATCTGGGCATCCTTTATTGGTTCACACGTATTTTTCACCTGAGTATGTCTATATGCTTGTGTTATATGCCCTTAAGATCTTTAGTAGAGATTAAAGCATAACAATTTTAAAATATGTTTTTGGAGAATCTGTGTTAGTGTGGCTCCAATTTCATGAAATCATTGGGTTATCATGAGAGTCACATGGCATTTTCCAGCAACTTTTTAGCAGTTAAACACAGAAAGAAACTAATAACTGAAAACCTGCTTATTAGTTGGTCTCAATGCAAGACCTTGTCTTCTGTACTGTGTTTATATTCATAAACACTTAAAAAGAAAAAAAAATCCCACTAGGAGTAGGAAGAGACAAGGTACAAGGAAATACTTATTATATCTCCTAACACAGTATGGTGGAAGTGCAGTATAAGTTTTGTAAATACCTTTATAGATTGAAGTTTTATCTACAAATGCTCACAGAATGTGTTCTGTAGTACTTTTGGGGGAGATGAAGTGGAAGGGAGCATCATTATTAGTAGGATGATGAAACAACACCATTTTTCTGTCTTCTGGCAGTCTGAAATGAAGCTGCTTTGAAAGTATGTAGCCTATTGCTTAACATTGCACTTACTACTTCAAGGCGAATAAAGGAAAAAAAGGGAAGGATCCAGATTTTCCTCAGCTTGTGTTTTGTCCTCTAAAATTGTAACACTTTATTGTAGATGGTAGATGTTCTGCTGGGGGTTTTTTGAGGTATTTTTCATAGGTGTTTGCTTTGTTTTCTCATCAGTGTTGAATAACCCATGCTTTCATCAGGACTGAGGTTTCTGAAATGTGTGCTTTATAGATGAACAGGAAGATAGGACAAAAGTTTGGGTTTTTTTCACTCTTTAAAACATGAAGCACATAATCCTTTTTCCCTTTTGCACTGACTTTTTCTTCTAAATCAAGATCTGTTTCTGCCTTTACAAAAATCTTATTAATATGAAGTAATAAGGGATATACCTATCACATATAGGTGGCATTTTTTTTGCTTCCTTAGTGTCTTTAGAAAACAATTTGATGGTTAGAGAACTAATTGTGTGGGAGATACAGTTTCAATTCCCTCCTCTGCCTTTAAAGATTCAAATAAGACATTATCCAAAAACCTGACCTAGCTGTTTAGTAATAGGGAACATAAGTGAGGTCTCCCGCTGAAGTAGTTCTGAGTTGCTACAAACAAACCGGAGAAGAAGCACCATTCTCTCACCAGAGTTTACTACACTTGTCCAAATTTTGGAGCCTGTCCTAAAGTGCTTTGGGCTTTTGATGTACTGATTTCTTTTTTAATTTTTTTTTTTCTTAATGATGTTGGTGGGGGAAACTGGAAGCCAGAATCTTTAACTACCTAACAACTAAACTAGAGTTAAGTTCTTCCTCAGCATTATGAATCTCTGAGGCAGTTGTCAGGTTTACCTGTAATGACAAGGATTTAAAATTTAAGCACTGTGTTTTCAGACAAGTTATCCCTTAGTGGACTGAGTCCTCAAAGGACACTCAAGGATTCATTCAGTGCTGTTAATTGAACCCAGGTTTTATAACAACCAGGTGGAAAACCTGGAAACGCAGTCTATTTTTTCATTATGTGAGTTTAAGCTGGTGCAGGAGAGAGTAATCCAAATTTGTGTGTACCTTTCATTAAAGAAGCAGCAGTGGTTTCAGCAGGGGTGCATAAATTTTGAGTAAGGTTGTTGTTAAAGCTATTGATGACAAGCAGGAAGGACCTCAAACATTGATGGTATTCTGATGCAGTAGATCAAAAACTAAAGTCTGAGTTTTAGTGGCTCAGCTTTGATTTTTATATTTGCTTCTGGTTTTAGTGTGAAAGGTTTTATGGAGCCTTGTTAAAAGCCTTAATGTTCCAAAATTGGCCTTGAGACTTGTAACATCTTAATGAATATTAAAGAAGTGAGCTATTTTGTAGAACTGGCTTGGAGGGGTAGGAGGGAGAAAGCTGGGGGACAAATAAACCCTGAACAATCAAACTCTTCAAATTTGGTGTTCAACTCCTGCTCAAACCCTTCATCTTACGTCAGTTTTGGTATTAAAATGTGCATTAAGACAGAATAGAGATAGAACTGAATAGTGAGTGGTGTGGTACAAATAAAATAGTACTGAGGTATTTATAAAAGATGTATAAATCTTATAGGAAATAATGGAAAGACAGATTTGATGAAATATCAGCTGAAATAATAAACAGCTATTAGTTAAATTTACCTTTGGGGTTTTTGTGTGTTTTTTTTTTTCTTCACAGAGCTGTTTTACCAAATTCTCCCATATACTCTACCAAAATACTTGCTGTATAGGAATTTTAAGACTGTAGAAATCAACTGTTTTCTCTTATGACCTGCTTCTTTGTAATTGTGCAAATAAATGCAATTCAAATTAGGTTCTACTAACTAAATGTAACCGAGAATGAATATATGAATATTTGAGTAAGAAATAGTCATTTATGTGCTATGCTGTGTGCTGTATTCATTTTTTAGGTTCTTAATAGGATATGCCAAATAATACTTATACATTGCTCTGAAGATTTTTTTTTCCTCCACCTTGTTTTTAGTGTTGGTTCTCATAGCTTTTTTTAAAAGTGTAGGTAGCAGTCATTAGATTCTAGATATTGGGTATTGACTTCAAACAAATTTGAAAATAGAATTCTTACTAGGTAATTTAACCATTTGCTGCATGTATAAATTGTTACATGTTGAAAGAAGTTCACAGATGTGAACATTCTGTAAACTACGCCATGTTGCTAAATGAAATTAACATTGCCAGGTATGTGTGCACAGCAACAGGAGTGATCTCCAATTCACTGTAATGAAAACATACCATCCTGAAATGGCTATATTTACCACCTCTCTGCAATGTATCCACTTAACTCCAAGTATAGAGGAATAAATTCTGCACCATTTCATTACTATCTAACACTTTGGCCTGCAATAGGAGGGAGTTGAGTTCCAGGGTTGTTCTGTTAGCATTTTGTTCTTCGATTTTGTGTCCTCTAGTATTTTGGTAGCACACTTTTTTGGGTTTTTCTTTTTCTTTTTTTTCCTTTTTTTAAATCACTTTAAAGAACACACCTTCTGATAGTGTTTCCTTGTCAGTTTCATTAGTGTGCAATGGATGCAAGTTTGGGCATGTATAATATTGTTTTTTCTGGAGTATTTGAGAAGCTTAAATAGCTTTCTTTGATCTTGTGCTAATGAGTGGACATCCAAGCCTTTTCAAGTAATGAAAGACATTTTGACTTTGACCTCTAGTTTCAGTAATGAGAAAAAAAAGTAGCCATTTTTTACTACAACCTACCATGAATTGCTCAATTGTTTTGCTATCAGCACTTGTCAGAATTTTTATTTCTTGTAACTTTCAGTGCTTATAGCATGTTTATCTTTTTACTGATTTGTCTTCTGCTAAACTTGTAACATGGTAATTGTGTGCCAGCTTTGTCCCCATGAAGTTCCACAGCATGTGAAGTAAAAGCCCTATAAATGATGAACTCGGTGAAGTTAATTTAGGAAGTATTTTGATATACTCATTAAAAAAAGTGTTCTTTGATTTTAAATACTCTTTTAAACTACTTGGTGGTAGAGTTTCTGTAAGTTAAATATTATCCATACAGTCGTTGAATTCCTGGCCCCCTAAAGTCACACAGACTAAAATTTCATCATATATGCATTACTATTAAAGTAGGGCTATGCATCCTGAGGGGCGACTTTTTTAGGAGAGGTATTTTTTTTATTATGCCAACTGACTTTTCTGCTGTTTTTTTAATTACAGACTGCAACAAAAAATGGTGCACTTTGGAAAGTGGCTTTCTCAGCTACTATGAAAATGATAAAACTACAACTCCTAATGGTATGATTGACATCAGTGAAGTAATCTGTCTTGTGGTACACAAGTCAGACTTCTTTTTAAATAAAGGGTAGGTTCCCAAATTAGTATTTCAATGAACATGAGTATTTCAAAGATTCTATTCCAGATGTTCAGAGGAATTAATTTGTTCCTGAACTTTGAACGTGTTGTTTAGAAAAAACCAAAATGCTGAATTGCTTTATGTTGACTTGAAGAAAAAAGTGTTATTTGGGTTTCTTTGTCATAGTGACATGACAAAAATGTTAGGGTAATTCAAAAGAGCAGCATAAATTAGATACATCTGTTTCTTATTGAAATTGTAATGCATATTCTTAGTGCTCAAAAGGTTACATGATGATAAATTGAACAATTATGCTCATTTTTCTTCCTGGGATTGACCTCTTCCTCAAGCCAAAATTCTTGCTTTGTATCTTTCTGATAATATTGCAGCAGATTAGAATTCTCAGTAATGCTTTTGGTTTTAGTTCTGGATCTGTCTGTCTTTGAAACTCATTCTTTGTTCTGCAATTAAGGACAACAGCAGAATTGTTGAAAATTGTGTTAGAATAAAGAACAGCTTTTTTTGCAGTCTTGTTTTTCTTTTGAAACTCTATTGCTTCCCATTTTTACATTAAAAATAACATGTAGAGATATATCTAAATGTCATTTGCCTCATAGTGTTACTTGATTTCTACAGAGCAACATTTTTGTTCACATTATGATTTGGATCCATCAGACTCCATAACCTTCCTTTCATATTCCTCTGTGTGTCTGTGTAAAATAGCAAGACCTTTCTATGTTATAATACTTTAGAAAGCATTATTACAAATGCTGCGTATAGTTAACAAGCAAAAGCGTCTGCAGAGAAAATGGAGACTATTCAGTAAGCTACTGGAGAAGACAATGGGAAGAAAGGATTTTAGCTACTACAGAGATAATGGGCTTTCAGAAGGTAGAAGTCCCAAAGCATAGTAGTGCTCTACCATGCTATAAAAGACAGTGGAGATGGCCTTCACTATTCTGCAGTAGCACAGCTTTTTGTTATCTAGAAAAACCCCCAACAACCTGTCACTTTCTTGTTCTGTTCTCAAATCTAACCTATTGCTTGCTACATCTACAAGTGATACCTCTCCAGGTATCATTATTAATTAAATTAAATTAAAAACACGTTGGCTGAATACCTTGCTTTTAGGAAACGACTAACCTTCTGCTAGCTTCACCTGCAGTTCCCACAATATGATATTTCATATAGGGAAATAGTCGGCCCTTAAAGTGCCTATTATATTTTTCAGAATCAAGTATTTACATGCCGTTTCCAAAGTAGTTACTGAAAATGAGAAGACTGACTCATGTTCATTTCTATGGTTTTATACAAATCTGTCTCCAGCATTGAAAGGAAAAGCATACTTCATCTATTTGTATTTTAGGGAGATGTCACAGATCAAATCTTTCATATTGTTTTCATGGCTTTTCATTCCTGTTGTCATCTGTGGTTCCTTCTTTGGCCAGGAAGTTAGACCAAGCAGTATCTAAAAGGTCTCTTTGAGCCAACATTTCTTTGATTTTTTCATCACTTGTTTACCCTTTGAGACAATGTTTTGAATGCATCTGAAAAATGTACTTGCTGAAATCACGTGAACTTCCAAAAGCAAAAGAGCTCCCTATGAATTTGTATAACTATATAAAACATTTCCATTAATTTCAGAATTACTAAAGAAACTATAATGCATTATCCTCTCAACATGTATTATTGACCTGAAAATCAGATTGATCATGTTTTGTTATAAAACACTGGGTGTCATTAGCTGTGTTGTACTTGTAAAACTGGAAGGGAAATAAAGATGGATGCCATTCCATAGATGAGACATAATGAAAAAATAGAGAGAGAAATGGGACTCTTGTGTGCCTACTATTGTGAAGACTACATACTGTTGCCTGTTTTCTCTTGCTTGCTTTAGGGACATCTTTACCTTTGAAATCTACTTAATGTCAGATCGTGTTTTTCTATTTGGAGCTGAAACTGCATATTCACAAAGAAAATGGACTTGGGCAATAGCTAAGGTATTACTGATAATTATCTTTTCCATTTAGGCCAGGAGCCTTTGCACGAAGAATTGACTGTTAATATTAGCTTAAAATCCTCTGAGAATCCATTCTTGATGAATGTTTGTAAAGGCTTCATATGCAGCAGGAAGAAATAACTTGTGTGATTAAATGCTTTTGAATGGAGATCATAAAATAAAAATGGAAAAAGAAATGAATCAACATTTTAATGCCTACCTTAAGAATACCTTAAATGTCTTCCAGTATAAAGACATATACTATAGGACATTGCTTTATCTAAATTGTTCATGGTTGCAATTTCTTTATTTGCTGAAACAGAATTCATAAAGCAGTACTGTATTCTATATATAATATCAAATACAAATAGCCACATCATTAATTCAATCAACCGTAGCTTAAAAAGCCAACAATGTTTGGATTGTAGTGTATGAATGGGAAAAGTGTATTATACTGGATTTTATAACTTAGATATAGTGGTACATATGGATTTATGAATCATAAATCTGAAAGGTTTTTTTGTACATTCTAGAATGTTATAGATTTCCAATATCTTGGTTTGGGTTTTTTTAGGGGAAGAGGGTTTTTTATCTTTCATCTGACTTGCCCCATTTTCTTTGGTAGCATTTTGTTCCCCCTATGGCCGAATGCTTATTGGAGAGAGACTGTGACCTGATTGGCCAGCTGTACTACAAAGATTGCCATATCCTGGATCAGTGGAGAAAGGGCTGGTTTGCTATAGAGAAGTCAAGCCTTTATTTTTGTCTTGAAGTGGAGAATGCTGAAGAAGATTCAATATATCTGAGGAGGTTACAAGAATTAAGTAAGAATTATTGCTTAACATCTAGAATTCAGGAAGTATTTTGTGGAATTAATTCTCTGTTAAAGATTTGTGTTACATTTTAAAGTTATAAACATTAGCTCAGTAACTACTCCCCTGCATGAGCTCTTCCAGCTCTCATCTAAATACGGAATTGGTAAAGTTTAGTCTTGGAATTTTTTTCCCTTCTTAGTGGTACACACTAGAGAGGTTTTTCACAGCTTCATAATGAATGAATACAATTTTTGTTCCAGTTGCAGCAGTATCTTTCTTATAAGAGTACAGAATAGAATAATAATATATGACCTTTTGGGATTATTGTCTCATATTTTTGACAAGGCAGAAGTACTCACTGCAGAATGTGTTCTTGAGGTGATTGGCAGGCCTAGTTTTAGCATACTCAGATGTACTGAAAAAAGTATAATTCTCTTGGAAAACTGTTTCACAGACTAATAGACTTTTCTTTTTTCCTGGTACTTAAAATACTCTTTGCTCAGTATCATGATGTCAAAAGATAATATTTATACAAATTGTCTTCTATGACCAATTCACTGTCATTGTTTGTAATTATGTTTTGAATCCTCTTTCAGCATGTGTTTCCTACTTTGTTCTATTGAACAAGGAAATGCATAGGAAAGGAAAATATTTGAGTTATTATATTAAAGTAATATTAAGAAGATAATTTAGCTGTTTATTGAGGCTCCTCATTGTAAATGCTATCAGGTCATGGTCTGTTTTGCATCAACTTGCCTAAATGCCATTGGGCTTTTTACTGTTTATTTTCTGCCACATTAGATTTGCTATGAATAATACCATGAAAGTGGTTTTTAATCGGGAATATTTTTATGCCTCTAGTTATCTTCTAACTTGTGAATACTTTTTGATCTTGATTCAGAATTAAAAGACTAGGTAGTAGAAGAAAACTGTTTCTGGTATTACTTTTGCAAGTGCAACTCTAATTGCCCTTACTCTAGTCATATAAGCATCCAAAATATATATGTATCTCAATTATAGAAATGAAATGCACATTTAGCTGTTGTCTGAAATTTTGCTTGGGATTTGATTTTTGTCTATTCCAATATCTTGGAAATATTATATACAGCTTTAATTGCATTTCTTTTTTTCTCCAAATGTCTCTACTCCACCACTAAAATTGAACTGTATAGCACACATGCCAAGTAATGAATCACTGGTGGAAATATAGATATTTACTTTCTTGATACTTCACTCAGTAACTGTAAATCAGGCCAGGAGTATGTGCACTATAAAAACATCATCTAACATGCATCAGGATATGTTTATTGAGCTTTATTGGTATTTAGGACTTTACTGTCACTGGGATTTAGTTGAGAGAAGACATGGATTATATATAAGACCATATATTGAAAGAATTAACTTTTTCAGAATTTTGAATTAGTAAACAGGTTACAGTTCTCATTTTTAGTGTAGTGCAGAGTACAGTTTATAAGCACTGTTACTGGAAACTATTGAGATGTATTTTCTATATTATGTATAATGTAGTTGTTTTTCGTGGTGCTTTTTAAGCAGGAATAGCTTAAGGAAACATAAAGAAGGGTGGCAGCGGTCTTTACAGAACAAAATTCAACTCATGTTATCATAGATATCTGCAGCCATCAGGATGCAAGTAAATTGTTTTCCAAAATCCAATTTGCCTTTAACTGTTATATATTCTAAAACTTGTAAATGCAAGTTTAATTTCAGTATAATAAAGCACTGTAGCACATTTTTTAAATCAAAAAGTATCTAACTTTTCTTTATAATTTTTTGTGTTTTTCTTGTGAGTTTGTGGTATTTTATGTAGTTTTCTTTCAATTATCAACAGCGTTCTTTTTGAAACATTTAAGAATACCTTTTGTTACTGAAGATAATTTTGAAAAAAATAAGTCTATGTAGGAGTGCATGTCTGCATCTGCCTATGTGTCTGTATAGATCATATGAATGTGTGTGTTTTTTCCCAGCCATCAGCAGTGTGATGCAAAATGGAGAGAAAATAGACGTTCTGCTGCTTGTTGAAAAAGGAAGGTAAGTTTCCCATCTGAATATAGCTTTGATCTGCTTTTATACTGATGTCTTAGAATTCTCACCGATCAGTCATGGGGCTTTTTAACTTGTGGCTGCCAGAGAGAGCAAATTTGCAGACTTTCTAAAGGAAAGAAAGTCTTTGTTGTATTAACAATGTTTCATGTCTGTGTAAGGAAATGCTAACAAGTACTGCTTAGTGAGAAGTAGTTTTCCCTTTGAGAAAACTATTCCCAGTCAGATTAGCCTGCCAATAAGGGTTTTGGTTTTTTGTTTTTTGTTTTTTTTTCAGAAGGACCTAGCTACTTTTACTCTGTAAAGAAAGAATACCTCTTTGGAGCATTTATCACTTTTTTATCATTCTAATGTCCCAGAATTCTATGTCTTAATCTATGTAGGTCAGGATTGAGAAGATATGCATGAGTCCTGTGGTTACTCTTACAGACATTACTGATCTCAGTTAAAAGTGTATTAGATAAAAAAATGCTATGAAGCAAACATGATCCATATCTGCTTCCAATTAAGTAATATTCTGCTGAGACTCTTCTGTCTAATGATATGAGAGGTTAAAACCTTAAGTGAAGTAGGTAGGATATTTCTGCCTCTCATATGGATAAAAATAATTATTGTTTTCAAACAGATTTGGTTTGGTGGTTTTTTTCAGTGATAGATTATTGGACAAACTTCTGTGTAAGAAGTAGTGCAGTGTTTACAGGTATACTGAACCACCAATATTAGTTTGGTAAAAGAAGATTATTTTTCTCTTTGGGTAAACAAAACTGGAAAAGCCCCACATAGATACTTTTGACATCTATTTGGAATTGGAGAAACTCATTGTAACTTGTGTGTTCTGAATTTTAATTCTCCTAAGTGGCTGTTTAAGTTTTAGAATTCAGTAAGGTGGTGCACAGAGGGAGGAGTCTCTTTCTTGTAGTGTGGAGGCTGTTTGGTTTTTGTTCAGTTGTTTCTTGGTTGTGATGTTTTTTTTCTTTCATTATAATAGTTCTTTTAAGTGAGGGTAGGTTTTCCCTAAACTGATTTAATAGTTTAAAGGAAAACCTGAACTATTTGAAAATAATTTCATTAAGGGCACTGCCTGATTTATGGTGGCCATGAATACATTTAAGTTTTCATCACTGAAGTCTGCCATAAAGAATTTACATGCATAGTTTTCACATTATCTTAGCTGTTAAAAGCTACATGGGTATATAAGCTTTGACATAGTTATGCCTGCTTAGGATATTACTCTGTAACTGTCAAGGTGTTCAGAGCAGTTGCATAGTTTAGTGTCTTGCAGGGGTAAGAAATTTAATATGGCAGAGGAGGAAATGATTAAGTATATATTTAGACTTTGTTTCTTGTAAACAAAATTGGCAATCCTCCTTCTGTTTTTGCATGCTCTCTGACACTTCCCTATCACACAGGCATGTCCCCTTGTTTACTACATATTCAGTTCAGGGTTTTTTTTTCTCCTTGATCATTTTTATCTATTTGTAAAGTTCATGAAGTGACTGGTGATAATCTCTTGTTGCAGTCCAAACATAAGTTTTGTAGCAGATAGATGGAGAAGCTACTCTTCTGTGGTTTAGCAGAGGTCAAGGAGGGATCAATACACTGAAGAAAGACAAGGTGTCTGAAAACAAAATGTACTATAGTTTTAAAGTAAATCTTCAATGTATAAAACGTAATGGAAAATATCTAATGCCACATATTTAAAGGAAAAACAGTTGTGCAGAGAGTTCAGTGTCAAACCTTTCTTCTTTTTTTCTGTGATCATTTAAGCTCTCATTGGTGTCCTTGAATGTTCTCAGAACATAACATATTCCAGGTAGTGCTTCCCCTCTGCCCCTTTCCCCACCCCCCTTCTCTTGAGAGTAGCTCTTTCTTACTATAGGTAATAAACCTTCACTGCATAGTGGCATAATTTCTTTATACTGATGATTCATTAATTACAATGCTTTCTTCCTAACCCTTTGACAGCTGTAAAGTTTCTTGTAAAATGCGGTTATGAGGACAAAATTCTACAATCCAGAAATAATCTGAACATAAGACCCTGATAAGTAAAAGACTTTTACTACTGGTATGATCTGCTGAATATTAAGTCCCTTGATATCCTTTGAAGAAATAATCCTGATCCTTGTGGTATATCTGTAATTATTAGTGGAATTTCCGCGCTTTAGTTGCAATTTGATAATTCCTATATTGTTTTATGGCAAAGCATGCCGTCATAGGACCTTTGTTTTCACAAATGTAGATTGTCACGATCATTTGAAAACTGCTGAGTTGTGCTGGTGTCTATTTTTGGCTCTTTCCACAAGCCTTACCTGGAATCCCTTGGTATCACTGCTTTCCCACTACAGAGCTGTTCAACAAAGCATGTAGGCATAGCTAAAGCTAGTGGAGCTTTTCAAGATGAGTTAAAGATAAAAATGTGTAATGTTGTGGAAAAGTGTCCTCATGTATATTGTTTGTCTGAATGCTGGTGCAGAAGGATTTTATGGTACTCTGTGATAAAGTTGAAAAGCTGACAGTAGTCTACTTGGTGTTGAGAAAAGTGATCTTGGACTGCTGCAGTCACTTGTGCCAGTTTAATTGCTTCAATTTACTAAGGCAGTAATCCACTTTGGTAGGCCTTCTTGGTTGCTCAAGTACTTAAATTATTAAGTATTTTGATATGGACTATGTGTGCTTTACACCTAACAGGACACAAACTCTTGCTGTTAATTGCCATGTAGTCATTATTGCTAACTGTTGTGGAGAGTGAACTCTTTCTTTCTTTGAAATGGAAGTAGCATATATGGAAACATACCATAGAAGGCACTGAATTTCTATTCAGGAATGCATTTTGATTCAGTGTGTGCAAGTTACTTGTTAGTTGGTGTGATAGGGAGATTATTGTAAATATTACAGTAAAAAGGCTTTCAAATATGATTATTTCCATATGCTATGAAGTATTCTTCATGGTTTTGTGATATATGGAACATTACTTCAGCCTGTGTTTATTTGCTTGGTCATTTATTAAATGCCTTGCATTTAATAAAACTTTGTATTTTCATAATAGAAACTGCAGTGAGAAATATGTGCATTTGTTATTACTGCTGTCTCTGAAGAGATGATGTCACTGAAAAGTAGAAGCTAGATCTGCAAAGCTACCTCTTTTACTCCATGAAGTTTTGTACATGAGTTCTGTGTTTTATGGAGTGTTCTGCTTTTCTGATAACTATTCCCCTTTTCCTTTTCATACCACTTTCCACATACATGGAGATCGTTTCCAAGCAGGAAGAAAAGATTAAGCTTGGTTGAAAGTCTCTACCAAAAATACTCTGGCTTTAAATGAGCTTTCTAAGCAGTAAATTGAATTCTGTACTGTCTGGTACTGATTTCATTTTCTTTTTCTCCCTCCTTCTCTTTTGTTCTCTTTTGTGGTGTTGTAGTAAATGCTAAAATAACTTCTCAGGTGACTGCTCCATTGATTTTTTTACTAGGAAAAATTAATAACTTTTTTGAAAATTAGTTGCATTCAATGAGTATTCTGAGTTCCACAATAGCAGCAGGCTTTTCAAATTTATATTTTTTGCCAGTAGCTTCTCTTTCATAACTGTGTTGGTGCCATAGGACTGCTACTTAAGCATAAGTCTATTTTCTTTGTCAATTAAGCAACCTCTTTCTCTGTAATTTGAAATTTAATTCAACAGATTTTCAAATTTTAGTAATAAAACATTGTGTCTTGGTGATTTTCTTATGTGAGAAGATGATGAGGGGAATATCCACAGAATACAAAATACTGGGATTTTTAAAAATAGATTAGGTAATTCATATATCACAACAGTTGATTGACAGGCACATGATTTAGATGATTTGGACGATTTAGACAGATAAGTTTAAATTATTTTGGAAGCTCAATACACTGGTATATTCCTCTCTCCTCCTCTGGCACCAATTAATTGATATACAACTAAAATACCCCTGTCTTATTTAGAACCATCAGTGTTTACATTATACTGCTTCCTCTACATATCATATTTCTGTAGGTAACAAAAAATAATCGTCTGAGACTTCCATTTACACTTTCGCATAATACTGTAATATAAATCCTGCAGGGAAAATAGAAAGACAATAATATGCATATACATGTGCATCTCTTGTGTTCAGAAGGACCATAAATCTTTTCTAAATCATAGTCCTAACCTCTGCTTCTCTGTGAAAAGTATATGGGTGTACACATGCCATGGAATCTCACAAAACTAAGCCAGACCAACCAACGAACTGAAACCAGGATTTATTTTAAAAGATTATGACCAAACTAAATTAAGTTTTCCTTTAACCAACACTGCTAACATACTCCAAGAATTAATAATACGACAGGTTCAGACTGTCATTTGAGTTAATACTCTATAAATGAATACTCTATAACCTGAATTCTTAAGGTTTATGGCTTATAACATCCTGTCACTCAATAAGGTGGGGGCTCTAAACCTCAAGGAGATCACTTGGGTGGCATCCTTAACCAAGGGAAGTGTTCCCAGCAGCAGACATACTGTTCCATGGAGGACCACTTCAAAATGGCTCTCAATTGGGGATCCTTTTATACCCTGTATGAACTCCCACTGAGAATATCAGCTTCCTCATCTTTTGATCAAAATTAATACATGCTGACTTATTTTGCCATAGCTCTCAGTTCTTTCATATGTGTTCCTTAGCTTTGTGATTTCCTGAGAAGGAAATTTCAATACATGTGTATGAAGGAGGGAAGTTCATTATGTTCAGCTGCTCTACGGAGCTGAAGCAGGGAGAGTGAACAGAAAAGAAGGAAAGTCTTTTCCTGTATTGGAAGTTGTCTGTTTCCTGCTTACCTGTGACTTGGATTTAGGAATGCATAGTGTGGAAACAAGACTGAAGAAGAGTAGTTAAAATTTTGGTCTGGTTTTATCAAAGGCCTGGAATAGTGAGAATCATCTTTCATTTATTGAAACACTGCTAGTGCAAATGTAGCTGGGAAGAAAAAAAAGCTGTAATAACCCAACACTGCAGTTTTATTTAGTGGAAAGTGCTTTGATGTCTTATTCTAAGTAATTCTTTTTTTCTTCTCCTCTGAACATCTGCTATGTTGCTCTGATACAGTAACATCAATTTTCCTTTTCTTTCCTGCATTCAAAATATTTTTATACTTCTCAGAACACTCTACATCCATGGCCATACAAAGCTGGATTTCACGGTCTGGTATACTGCAATTGAAAAAGCAGCAGGTACAGATGGTAACGCATTACAAGATCAGCAGCTCAGCAAAAATGATGTTCCTATTATAGTGAACAGCTGTATAGCTTTTGTTACACAGTATGGTAAGTGTTGTGCATTTTATTCAACCTAAGGTCATTTTTATAGTACTGAAGCCTTACGCATCATCAGTTCCTATTGAAAGAGTTTATGTATTACCTAAAGTAAAACCATCACCGTCATTAGCCTTGGTGCTCTTTGTTGTGGTGGTGCCACAAGTGTTCTGCCACACATCTGAGAATGGGCAGTTTGGGAAATACAATGTGGTAGGATATCCTTTATTGACACCTTACTATTTTAAAAATTGACATGTTTGCCTGATGTATCTCAGCTTTAGGGTACAAAACCTCAGTGCAGAAAGTGTCGGCCCTGAAAATAAGCTATGTGAACCAGGAAAGGCTGTGACCTGGACTGGTCAACACATCTTCTGGGAAGCTATTAACCGTGGAACCAAACTTAGTCTTAAAGCTGCTGTTTTTCAGCATTATAGCCTCAGGACATATAGTCAGCTACTGTTTGATTGAGTAAATTTGGCAGCATAACTTTCTGTATCATTAGGTCCTATGCAGTTGATGTCTGTATGATTTTAAAAATGCAAATTCATGAATTTTCTTGTGAATTGATGAAAACATACCAAGCCTGTACTTAACTGTTATCAAGATAAATGTGTCTGTAACCTCTGTCAGTATGGCAGAACCTAATTTGTATTTTGGTGATTATAGTTAGTTAAATGTGAATGTCGCAACACTGCATTGTGGTAAATTGTTGTGTCAGGGTACCAACTATTACCTAAAACCAAGGGAAAATCCTCAGTTTTCTAAATTGGTTTTTAATCATTAGCAGTAGTCTAAGAATAGTTTACAGTGTTTCATGCAGTAAAAGAGTTGTTAACGCAGGGTAATTATGTCCACCACTCAGAACAATCACTAATGTGTGTTCTGCTTTAAAATTCGGTATCCTAATGTCTTTTTTGAAAGTTAGATCTTTATTGAAAAATGTCTTTTTGCAGGATTAGCATTACTATTAAAATGCTTATTTGAAAATTGAAGAAATTATTGGTATATACATTAACTTGTATGTTTACATGATTTTATGTCGCTTTGGTAAGTTTCTGTCTTGTGCTCTGCAGGTAATAGTATGGGGTCCCACAGATGTTCATGTATAAAGATAGTACAAATGGTAGTGCTTGTGGGCATTACAGGAAAAGGGAACTGTAAGAACCTAAGACATGAATTCATAGGGTTTTGACAGAGTATTTGCCTTGACAGGCATGTAAGTAAAGCAGAGTTTGATATAAGATGTAGTCCTCTCTTAGAAAAACTTGGAAACACAGCTACAAAAAGAAGCAATGGGACTGCACAACTGTTCCAGACTTCCAGAAGCTAAAAAAATACCTGTTTTGGCTACTCTTATATGTAGCAGTTGAATGTAGTATTGACAGTTTTTCAGATTTTGAATTTTCTTTTAAATGTCCTCTGGACTTTGGTGGTTTTAGTTATTAAATGCAAGAACATTGACTGAATAATATCTTCCTGAATGTGGAAAAAAAAATGAAACTTTTAAGAGTGAATTTTTTCAGGCTGGATGGATAAAGTCATACTTTGCCAAGTCCCAAGTTGTGCAGTAAAATAGTGTGAGTTTTACTGATGAAAGTACTTTTTTTACATATAATACAATACTAGTCTTCATAACTCCCTTTATTTACCGTGCCATTTGAAACTATTGGTTTGGGAAGTACTGAACAGATTTGAGGTAAAGTATTACAGAATTTCTGACTGCAGGTTTGCAAAGAGCTGTGGTTGGATTTAAGCAGACTTAGCAGTGTTTTTACTAACGAAGTGAATATGTGCAAAAGGTCAGAGAGATTTTAGTGGGAAACCTGATATGTTTGACAGCCAGATACGCTTTTCATATAATAGGAGTTTTTAACAGAATACTAGATTTTACATTTATTTATTTTTCTGCCCTGTATTTGTATAATTTAGGTTTAGGTAGCAAGAAGATTTACCTTAAGAGTGGGGATTCTTCCAATGTGGCTGAACTGCTGGAAAGCTTCAAAAAAGATGCAAGGAGTGTTAAACTACGAGCGGGAAAACATAAGCTTGAAGACGTGACTGATGTATTGAAAATGTTTCTTTCACAAATAGATGATGCACTTCTCACTAAAGAACTTTATCCATTCTGGCTCTCTGCTTTAGGTAATGTATTTTATAACATTTAATACAAGTGTGCATTATCACTATCAAATTTGAGGAAGTTGTTAATTACTTCCCCTGTGTTATACTGTGTTACTGGATAATCAGAATTACTGTAGTGAGGACAAAATGTTTAGAGCTTGACTGCAGTACTAAATACTAATACTTCATTTTAAACAGAGATGATTTAAATGCCTTTAAGTTTCCTTGATGATATCTATAAACATTATAGCAATTATATGGTGGGTTGGAGTTGGATCAGCCAAGATAAGAATGATGATTAGTATTTTATGGAAGCATTGGTGGTGGAATTTTAGCAACTGGCATAGAAAAGAAGCATGTAATCTGTCTTCTGTAACAATGGAGAAGTTAACTTCAGAGGTGGCTAAATGTTGATACTGTTGCCATCTGAAATGATAGTCTTGATACTTAAATTGTCTGAATACCTTTTATGAAAATTCACATAAAATTATATATATTAATAATGAAGCCATGTTAACAACTATTACGTGTTTTTTGTTTCCTTAAAAATAGTAATTTAATTGAAAGAAAATTCAATTAACTTCAACACAAATTGTAACTCATGATGTATTTAAAACATGAGTACATGTGTCTCTTTAAGCTTGAAAACAGAACCATGAGATTAATCACTTCTTACATAAATTCTGGTATTTCTTCTAGTGTTCTTGCAAAGCAGCTATATTTCTGTTTGTATATTTACAGTAAGAATATTTACAGTCTGTAAGAAACAAATATTTCCTTCCCAAACAGTGATATAAAATTGCAGATGATGCAAAGACATGAGATGCATAGCAAAAGCTGAGACAGAGCATTGATTTCATCCTTAGCGCATTGAAAACCTATAGGCCTCTTCACTGTATGGAGAGGTTTACCTTTGAAAAAATACTAAAATAAACTTCCTCTGATTTTGCTTAAGTTGAAATATACGGGGTTTTTTGTAATATGGACCACTAGAAGTTTGTGATATTCAAGTATAAATATTGCACACTTTTTACCTCTTAACTTTGAACAAACTAGAAGAAAATATATTAAGAATTTATTTGCTTTTCATCAGATTTTTCTGATTTCTAATAAGAACAAAAGTTGTATTTGAGGTGGTTTAGACTTGTTAGCTATTTTCTGCATGATGACATTACAGTGACTTCCTGATTTTCACATGAGGCTAAAATTCTGCTTTAGTTTTACAGCAGAGAATCCTATACTATCATATTGGGGGAAGATTAAAACACTTAGAGCAGGCAAACTTTAAACTGCTTTTTTGCCTGTTCATTTTTCTTCCAGTTACTGAAGAAATCAAAACATAGCACAGAGGTTAGTGGAGAGGGCTAGCAGTCAACTGGAAGAGAGGAGAGGAATTTTTTCCATGCTTTTACGTTTTAGAAGCTTGAGAGAAGGAAGGAACTGAGGAAAAACTTAAATCAATAAATTTACGTTAACTTTGCTCATGCCTCAAGCAAGATATGGTATCTTTGCAGCACAAGGACGCAGGCTTGACTTGAAGGTAGAGAGCTGTGAATCAGTCTCAGATACTGTAATTCCCAAGGCAGGAATTTCTGTCTTTGGCTCTGCCACTGTTCAGCTAATAAGAACTGCTGTAGTTTTTTAGTGTGAATTATTAATACTCAATGACTTTTATTTTCTGGCAGATACACAGAATGAAAAGGAACGTGTGAGGAAGTATGGAGCTTTTATTCGAACACTTCCACCAGTCAATCGGGCAACTCTAACTGCTTTAATCGAACATCTTTACAGGTCAATGTAATTGTTGTGCTGTAGCAGGGAAATTCTTGTACTATGTTCTCAGTACAACTACCATAGATTATATGGTGCTTGTTTCATTGACTGCAAGCATCAAAAGCTTTCTTAGTTGTGACAATTAGTTATGTGTGATTCTCTTTAATCTGTAATGTGGCTTTTTTTTGGGTTGTATTTTTATCAGTAAGCATCTATAGATATCATTCTGATGAAGCGGTCACCAGTCCAAGGAGAGTAAATTTTTTCATGGCTTATTTATACAAATTCCATTATACAAACTCATTTTACCCCAGTATGTTAATCTTCCAGAGGATTCTTGAAATCAGAAGATTTTTTTTGTCTGGGAAAATACCCATCTATTCAATTTATATTCCACATAATTTTAAGAACTGGGTGCTCTTTCTGATTTTCATTGCTATTTCATCTTGAGGTAGACAATATCTAAATGATAAAGCTGTTCAAGCAACAAAAGTCATGTCTTATTCCTAGGCCAAATAAGCAGAAGAGCTTATAAGCACAAAAAGGGTGTCTTGGATGATTCTTCAGTGTCAAATTTTAAAAGTAATTGGTTATATGATGTGGTCTGTTGATAAGTCAAGTTATATTCTTGGCAAATTATAGGGTATAGAGAATGTGTAGAATCTTTTCTTTACAGAATTTTATGCTTAGAAATTATGTTATATAACCAGGTACATAGTGGATGCCTTCTTAAAAACTATTTACGTGTTGAATTGATCAGTGTCATTACTGGGATAAAGATTATAGTAACTATTATGTTTAATGATTTTTCTCAGCATGTCCAGTTCAGATTTATTAATATTCTTTTTTCACTTGTTCTGAAAGTAATCTGAATTCATGTGTGTAACAGCCACAATTCTGTGATACTTTAAAGTGTTGCATGTTACACAGACAACGGAACTAATATCCTGTAGAGGAGCATCAGACAATTAATGGAGTGATGAAACCTTCTAAATATGTTTATTTTTTCTTCAGCAGGGTACAAAAATGTTCTGAAATTAATCACATGAATCCTCACAGTCTAGCCATGGTGTTCTCTTCATGTTTATTTCAAACTAAAGGCCAAACAAGTGAAGAAGTCAATGTAATCGAAGATCTCATTAAAAATTATGTGCAACTTTTTGATGTAGGTATCTTTTAAATAAAGGTGGACTAATTGCTCAGCTGTTTGTTAGCCATACTAAAACAATGATCTTGCTAATAGCACTGAGTGAGAATGGCAGGAATAAATTCAGTAGACATTGTTCTTTGCTTTAAATTTCATTTCCCAAATAGCTTAACCTGTGGAAGATAATTATAGGTTTACTGTGAGGTGCAAATCCTTGCTGACACCAGCATACCAATTTTAAGAATATTTTAAAATTGTGACTATTAAAAATAATTCTTGTATTCAAATTTTGTGGGCCTTATCAGATCTGAAGCATGGAAGAGTTCTGTGTTCTTAGTTTCTGAACTGTTGTTGCAGTAGAGACTAGAGAAAGTCTTTGGTTCCTTAGGCCTAGAAAGAATGTAAAATCCAACATGATAGAAAAGATAGAACTAGGAGCAATTACCATTAGCCATTTTGGGTTAGAGTTTACTGTACCACTGTGACACTATTTTTCACTGAGTCCTCCTTCTTCTGATATGTATTGGTAAAGATTATAGTGATGAGTACTGTCAATGAAATGCTGTTTCTGACATAATATTTTCTATCTCTCTTCTATAAAAACATGATTAACAGTGTTGTTAATTGTAACAATATTAGTAGTATTAATTATTTACTATTTTTAGATGTAAGCATTTCTCTGTATTCTTGTTTATCTCAGTTTATTATATTAAATAAGTCTTTGCTATTTTACTTGGCAATGTTTGTATTGTCTCCCACATACTTATGTGATCAAAAATGATCCATTTCAAACAGATACATGAAGACCAGGTCAAACAAATGGATATAGAGAACAGCTTTATTACCAGGTGGAAGGACACTCAGGTAAGTGGCCAATATCAACAGTTATGAAAAGAATTATAACAAAGACTACATTTTTTGTTTACAGACTTTTTTACTCAGATTTCTAAAGGTAAATTTTGTATAATGACCATTGTTGTTAACTACAGAGCTGAGAGGAATAGAACTAAACAAAAGATAAATGATAAAGCAAAACAGTTCTCTGTAAAGTGTTCTGTAGATCTATGTATATTAAATAATTTCAACTGTGTATCAATGGTTTTATTATTTTCTGAGCTTTGGGTATAAGTAGTCTCTTTCCATTAGTTTCACAATCCATTTGAATTTGAAGCTTGACTCTAGATTTCTGGGACCCCAAAACACGAATATTTGGGGAAGCTTCAAACACATACAGATTGTCAAAATTTGGAACACAGTAAAGTGCTAGATCTTATGCTGCTTGGTATCATTTTGAGTTCTGATCTTACCTGTAGCAGGTTTTGAGTTGCTTCAGAGTGATAAGAAGCAGCCAAGAGATAGCATGTTTCATAATATGAATGGTATTTGTTTACAGTCCTAGGTAAAGCAAAAATTAGTAGGTTTCAGGCACTACCAAGGTGGCTGGATGAAGAGAGGTAAAAGCATGTGTAGAGAGCTTAAAAGCTGTTTTGGAAATCCGAAGTATTGGAAGAGAACATTCTGGAGTTTTACTTTTATTTCATATTCCCTTACTGTCTGAGTCAGAGTGCCATGAGAATTTCTGACCATCATGACCTACTGTGAATGTACAATGTACAAGGTGTAACGTTTTTGATGCCTTTTGGGGAATGATCTAGTCACTGGGAAACAATTTAAGGTTTGTTTCTACTGTCTGTCTTACAGAGTGGAAACATCTGCCTTGGCAATAGCAAACCCCCTGCCCTTCTAATTTGATAGCCCTAAAAGCATTCTGCAAGGCAGGAGATGAAGTGTATCTTTCATGAAACTCTAGTATCCACAAGAAAGACCGTATTCAGATTACATACCATTTTGAAGCCTATCATAGTGGAAATGCATACACTTTTAAGTATATATTATTTTATTAAGTATATATTATGTTATTTTTCATGGTTTTAGAACAAAAACCCCCATGCTTGCTACAGGATGTTACATTACTAACATTTTCCAAGCAACTCTGGGATGTTGTAGTGGTTGAATGTTTTTAATACCTTCTGAAAAAATCAGGGAGATAAGAAAGGAGTTTCATGGGCTGAGAAAGAGTGGAGACATTCTTATTAAATAAGGAGAAATAAGTAGAAAGGAAACTGGAGAAAGGGGAATATAATCCCCATATTTAAAAAGGGAAAGAAAGAAGATCCAGGAAACTACAGGCCAGTCAGTCTCACCTCTGTGCCTGGCAAAGTCATGGAGCAGATCCTGCTAAAGGTGTTGCAAAAACACATGGAGGATGACACAGAGGTGATTGGAGGCGACCAACATGGCTTCACCAGGGGCAAATCATGCCTGACCATTTTGGTGTGGCCTTCTATGATGGAGTCACATCATCGGTGGACAAAGGAAGGGCAACTGACATCATCTACCTGGACTTGTGCAAGGCATTTGACAGTGTCCCGCATGACATCCTGGTCACCAAACTGGAAAAGAATGGGTTTGATGGATGGACCACTCGCTGGATAAGGAGCTGGTTGAATGGTCACACTCAAAGAGTTGCAGTCAATGGCTCATTGTCCAAGTGGAAACCAGTGACGAGTGGTGTTCCTCAAGGATCAGTACTGGGACCAGTGCTATTTAACATCTTTGTAGGAGATATGGACAGTGGGATCGAGTGCACCCTCAGCAAGTTTGCAGATGACACCAAGCTGTGTGGTGCAGTTGATTCACCTGAAGGAAGGGATGTCATCCAGAGGGACCTTGACAGGCTTGAGAGGTGGGCCCAAGCCAACCTCATGAAGTTCAACAAGGCCAAGTGCAAGGTCCTGCACCTGGGTCGAAGCAATCCCAAGCACAGATACAGGCTGGGTGGAGAGTGGCTTGAGTGCAGCTCCGTAGAGAAAGACTTGGGTGTGTCAGTTGATGACAAACTCAACATGAGCCAGCAGTGTGCACTCGCAGCCAAGAAGGCCAACCAAATCCTGGGTTGCATCAAGAGGAGTGTGACCAGCAGGTCAAGAGAGGTGATTTTACCCCTCTACTCGGCACTGGTGAGACCCCACCTGGAGTATTGCATCCAGTTCTGGAGCCCTCAACACAGGAAGGATATTGAGCTATTGGAGAGGGTCCAGAGAAGGGCCACGAAGATGATCAAAGGGTTGGAGCAACTGCCCTATGAGGACAGGCTGAAGGAGTTGGGGTTGTTCAGCCTGGAGAAGAGAAGGCTCAGAGGGGACCTCATAGTAACTTATCAGTACCTGAGGGGGTCCTACAGAAAGGCAGGGGAAGGAATTTTTAACATAATATCGGATGGGAGGACTAGAAACAATGGATATAAATTAGAGGGGGATAGATTTAGACTAGACATAAGAAAGAAATTCTTTACAGTGAGGGTGGTGAAATACTGGAACAGGTTGCCCAGGGAGGTTGTGGATGCCCCCTCTCTGGAGGTGTTCAAGACCAGGCTGGACAGGTCACTGAGCAGCCTGATCTAGTGGGAGGTGTCCCTGCCTATGGTAGGGGGGTTGGAACTCGATGATCTTTGAGGTTCCTTCCAACCCAAACTATTCTATGATTCCATGAAACTTAAAGGCTGTTGATAGATTGAATAATATAGTAGCAATTGTTGGCTGGGTGAGTTTGTCTAAAACTGAAGCTGTGTGGAATATGGAGAAGACTCAAATAAAGCGGGCTTGTTTTTTATTTTTTCTAGCATAGAAAAATCACAGCAAAATCACATTTATTAGATGTATTGGTTTTATAACAATGTCTGTTGAACAAAAGATAGTGACTTGCTTTTGTGTTTTGTTGTTTTGGTCTTTAAATTAAAAGTCTAGGCTTTCTAGAATTGTTAAATTTTTTGTTAAAAAGCTGCCAACACCTGAAAGGCTAGTCTTTCAGCTTTTAAACCTTATAATCAAATTGTAATTTTCATGAATAATGGGGCCTGTTTGGACTGATTGTTGGGAGGAGGAGTTGTAGAAAGGTTGAGCTAGGACTTTAGCTGTTTTTATTTTGCTCTCAGCAAGGTGTCTAGCATTAATAATCAGCTTTCTGAATTGATGGATACACCTACTGTGTTAAGAGACTCATAGTTGATTCTCACAACACACATGGTTAAGCTTTAAATTCTTTAAAAAAACAGTGATATCACTTTAATTTTAAAAATTAAACAAAATTTGCTGCCTCATCACAGAGTTATCACAGAATCATATAACATCTCAAGTTGAAAGGGAACCATGAGGATCTTCCAGTCCTAACTTTGAACTTCCTGTTCCTCACAGGGCTACCTAGATCCTAGCCATACGACTCAGAGCAACATCCAGGTGCTTCTTGATGGTTCCAGATGCCATAGTTTGGTGCCATGACCTGAGTAACAGGTTGACCCACCACCCTCTTAGTGAAGAACCTTTTCTTCAAGTCCAGTCTGAATGTCCCTTGATGCAGCTTTATTCAAGTTGTGTAGATTGTAAGGAACTTGTTGAGATCATCTAGTCCAATTGCTGTTCAATCATGACCTCTTAAAGCAGGTTGCTTAGGACTATGTTCTTCAGATTTTGAGTATCTCCAAGGGTGGAATCTCTCTGGAAACTTCATTGTTTGCCCACGATCACAGTATTTTTTTCTTGTGTTTAGATTGAATGTTGAATGTTTTTAATTTGTGCCCATTGCATCAGGGCCTGTCATTGGATATCACTGAAAAGAGCATCTCAGTTTTCTTCATTCCCTCCCATTTGATATTTGTACACATTGGTGAGATTCTCAGCTGAACATTCTCAACTCTTTCAGCCACTTATATAAAAGATGATACAGTTCCTTGTACATCTTGTTGGTTCTCTACTGAAGTCTCTGCAGTACTTTCAGAACACTTGTTCTGAGTACTCCAGGTGTGGCCTCACCAAGGCTGAATATAAGGGAAGAATCCTTTCTCTCAGTGCTGACAGTGCTTTGACTAATGTATCCCAGGAGGGCTTTGAAATTCTTTTCTCTGAGGGCACATTGTTGGCTCTTGACCAGTTTACTACATATTAGGACATCATGTTCCTTCCCTGCAAAACTGCATTCCAGCTGGTTGTACTAATACCTGGGTTTATTCCTCCCAAAGTGCAAGTCTTGCTTTTCACTTTTCACTTTCTTACTATTGTTTTCTTTCTTCTTCTACCTGACCATTGTTCTGCCTTTTGTCCAATGGAAGTGTTTAGTGACATGGCATAGTGACGGGTTTTTTTGTATTAGGATGGTGGTTGGACTTCAGGTCTGAAAAGTCTAACCTAGACAGTTCTATGATTCAATGGAACAATAGCTCTACACTTTTCTTGGATAATCTGCCTCTGTTTCCATCTTTTCTACTCCTCTGAGCACAGTCAGGAGATTTTAGCTTGTCTATTGAAAGCTCATAAACAGGGAGGGATTATTTGCTGTGCTTTGTAGTACTTAAGATTACAAAGGTAGCAGTAAGAAGGATTCTTATTTTTAGGTGGTATGCAACTATCAATTTTTTTCTTGTATGTTTTTAACACGTTTTTAGAAATGACTACTTCTAGTCTCAGGGAGAATGCTTGTATAAGCAGAACAGAAAATTGAAGAAAATGGTACTTTCTGCTTCAATTTAAAGGGAGAGAAAGGACTAAAAATAAATGCATTATTAGGAATTGTATTTAAATGCATACATTTGAAAATCTGTTTTCTTTTTCATCTCATGGTAAGCAAGTTCTTCAAAGAACATAGTAGATAAGTGTTAAGTACTTGGATATGATGTAAATACTTGGACATGATGTTTGGGGTTTGTTTTGTTTGTTTGTTTGTTTTTTATAAGAGGTCTTGCGAATGTCCAAAGGTCTTTGGTGCAAAAGGGTTGACCTTACCTGAAGTACAGAAGCAGTCCCTGTCTTGCTCTGATATCTTGGGACCCCAGTCACATAGGACAGACACATGTAATTTTATGCTATATTATTTGTATTGTATGGGCAAAATGGCTTTGCACTGTAAATTCTGTTTGATGTTTATGACTTTATTCTTTAAATGGCCCTAGCCTTTGAAATAAAATTCTTTTATGACTTGAATGTCATAAAATGGAAAATAAAACAGAGCACGATTGAATTTCCAGTTTCCCAGGCAGATGATCTCAAAGCTGTAGTTGATGTTGTTCTTCCTAAACAGAAAATAATACAAAATTCCTAGAACAAACTTGAGGCATTTGAAAATTGTGTTGTCACGGTTTGACTCCAGGGAGAAGAAAGAACCGTGTGTCTCTCACTCTGGCCTTTGAGCAGAAAATAAGATGAAATAACACTTGTGGGTTGAGACAAAGGCAATAGAAGCAACGTTTAGCAGAATGACAGTGGCAACAAGAAAAAAACAACAATAACAGGAGTGAGGGAATGTAGAGATGTGATACAATACCATGTGTGGCTACCAAGCGCTCGCGACCTTTGCACTCCACCACCTTGAGCTCCTGTCATGAGTATCAAGTGCATGCGACTCATAATTTCAAATAACGAGATTGTGTGGATGCCTGTATTTTCTATTTTGCCAGGCTTGGCTATATGAACTTCTTTCATGCTGCTGGTGTTATGTCCCACTTAGCATTTGACGCTTTTATTAAGACTGCATAAAGCGTAGACAGACTTCCGCCAATAGTCATTAGTTGTATTTGTCATCACAGACTTGTAATGTGATAAATGTTTTCAGAATAAAAACAGTGTTTGGTTGTAATGGTGTGACTTTAACTTGATATTTTTCATTATTTCAATGAAAGAAAAGAGATATGTTGAAACATTCTTTTTCATCTTCTCTGCTTTGACTGGCTTTATATCATTCAGCCTGTAAACAGTTAGCAAGACCACACACACGGAAGACCTTCACATGCAGACCACATAGCTTTGAGACTGGGCTTCAGGCTTACACAGGAGAGGAGAGCCCATTGTGAAAAACATTTTTGGATAAGCTTGCAGTTACTGTTAAAACTAGTGACATGGTGCAGGTCAGGTGCTATAACAGCATGGATGATGACCAACTTTTGGCTCTTGCAGTTGCAATTAAGAATTTTCAGTAAGAATCCTTTCCGTGTAACATCTGACAGTCTGATGTTATTGTGTCAAAACGTAGACATAGATTTGGGAAAGTTAGTGATGCAGATACTTAACGCATTTGAGATTCAGAGTTGCTGTAATAGTATTACCTCCAGGCTAGTGATGGACACTCCAGGCAGAGAAAACAGAATCAAATTTCTGCTGAAGGGTCTGGAAGTTCTTGTGCCTGAAGTGCCACTGAAGTTCTGTTCCAGGTGGCGCTTCATTAGTTGCTCTTCATTTTCTGTCCACCATATACTTCCACCAGCTGTTCCTGTTTGCTACTGTAATTTATATCACATTTTCTCTCCATACAGTTCTTTACATGAGCCCAGTGGAAATCAAATGTCAGCTTCATTCTTGTTTCCAACCTTTTTCTGTAATATCATCTGAAAAGCAAATTTTACAACAAAATGAGCTTTTTTTGAGTCTGTGCCACAATAATTAAGCTGCTTTCTTCAAAGTAGCTTTGAAATGTGTTTTCCTCTCAAATGCTTCCAATAGTTTTCTATTCTCAGAGGCTAAACTAACTTTTAAGTCACCATTTTCAGAATGCTAATGAGTGCAGCCATTTATTTTTCTATAGAAATATAGCTATAGCTTTGTGAATTAGCTAAAGTGAATCTCAAAGGTCAACTGTTTCTATCTTTTCCTCCAGATCTTATTCTATATATGATTAGTTTTTAATTTTCTTAACCTCTTCCTGTTTTATATATAAATAAGAACCATCACTATAAATACTGTTCTAAAAATTAATATGCAAATTTTTATTGTTAATATTGATCATATTGTTAATTTTTCAAATTGGTTTATTAGGTCTAATTTTCTGTGAGGTCCTGTTTCCTGCATTATTTTTTCTTCCAATGCTCTGATCACCACCATGGGGATGTGTCTTTTGTACTGGGATGAATTATAATCTTCTAAAGGTGCTTATGATTATACTCCAAGGGAAACAAAGCAGGCAAAACCATAGGAAAGTAAATTCTCATTGTAAAAGATAGTTTTATTGTCATAGATTAGCAAACATACTAACAGTGGGAAATACTAAGTTCATTTTCAATTTGGATTTTTCTCCTGAATCTGTGACATGTGAATGCTAGTCACATAAAGGTGAATGGAGTGCAAGTCGTCCATTTGAAGCAAAATTATTATCTGCTAGATAATAAGTGTACTTTTCCTGTTTAAATGGGTATTTAAAGCATTTCTTCAAGACAGTCAAATTTGTTTTTGTTTTCTTTTAGGTTTCCCAGGCTGGAGATTTGCTTATTGAAGTTTACATGGAAAGAAAGGAGCCAGACTGTAGTATTATAATCAGGGTTAGTGTACAAAATTGATGCAGTCTTTTCACTAAGAACTTTCTCATGAAGTACACCAAATTTATTTCCATACATGTCTTGATATAAATACATACTAAGAGTTTCAATTTGTCTTTCACTATCATTTTAATTATCTTAATTTACTGTGTTGCCTAAATACAGAGAACTTTATGATACTATTTTAAAGGAGAGACGCTCTCATTTAGTTTTACTGCTGTGCACAGGAGTATAAATTCTTGCAGGTCTATAGGGGCAACACAAGAACATGAACAAATGAAATCTGAATGATGATTTTATTCAATGGTTCAAGGCTATTTAAGTGAACTTCATAATTTTTCTGTTTATCCATGACTACCTGCTTTCTTTGAGTTCTAAGAAACCAAAGTTTTTTAGTGATTTTAATGTACAATTTTGTCCTTTTATCTGAATGTATTTTAAACACAGTCTCCTTAATTTAATAGTCCTCTATTTGGATGCTGAGAATAAAAAATTAATTTCTGTAATGCCAAAAGATGGGTATTATTAAGAAGGAAGTTGAAAAGCATATAGTACCTCTGTAAGAAATTGTATCAAGGCTGTTTTTCTCCTAATTTTTCAAGAGCAGAGAAAAGGAACTTCAAGTTACCAAATGATTAGTCAGCTAAAAATTTTAACTTTGATTTCATTGGAGGAGATAAGGAAAGCATGCTGGAGTCTGACAAATGATTTATGAGTTTTCAACTCAGTAAATCTGTGGAATCTTTAAGTGTAGTGATTTGGGGTTTGTTTTTTTGGGTTTTTTTTTAAATTCAATTGCAGGGAGGAAAATTTGGAAAAAAGTGAATCAGAAATTGGTGGCTGTAATATGTTATAAATTGACTAAAATTATTACAGGTTTCACCTTTGACAGAAGCAGAAGAATTAACTAATGATGTTTTGGGAATCAAAAACATTATTCTCGACAAAGATGATATCTGGGCCACTTTTGAAGTACTTGAAAATGGAGAACTAGGTTAGTAGCATTTAAATGAAGTATGCTCACCAAATATTAATGTTAATTTTTTCAATCCTTAAGTAAAACCTTAGTTAAGAAGTTACTAAAAATTGAGCAAAGCAAAATAATAATTAGCCTTTGTAACATTGTTTTACTTCCTGTACTTTCCCAGAAATAATGTGGTTGTTTTAAGAGGCTTGTAAATTGGGTGCTGAAAGAATGTTCTTTATATTGCTCTGCTGCTCAGTTCATTACTCATCACCTATACAGAAGTAGTTCTTATAAATAAATCTTGAAGAAGAAACTAGTTTTCATTAGAATGTCACCAGCTGATTTTATAAGGAATAATGTTTTTCAGAAAATATTTGTAATACAATGGAGAAGGGATCTTTTTTATTATGTAGTGAATTATTTTCCCTGTCTATATGAAAAAGGAGGCATAAAGTCTGTAATCCTGTGTTAATGGCAAGTGGCAGAGTCTTTTAATTTCTGTTTTAAATATGATTCTGTTGCTAACAAGAGCAAATGTTACATGGCCAAAATAATCATGAACGGTGAAGAAGTCCTAACATTGCAAGTGCTTAACATTAGAGCTTGCACTTTATTGTTAGAAATACTTAACGTAAAATATTTTTAAAATTAAAGCACTGTGTTTTGATGAATGCTTACTAATGTAATCTGATTTTTGAGAATGCATGGGGGGCAGAAATATGCTTTTAATTGAGAGCAATGTCCATTTGTACTTCATAGTAAGATGCTGCTCTTAATGATTTCATGTTACAGAAGAGGATTGTGGACTGGCTTTTTTTCTGTAGTGAAGATAGGTAACTTCAAGTGAAGGGAAAAAAAAATGGAGGAAAAGATTACTGAATGATTCGATGATTCATGATTGTTTGAATAGTTTTGTTGTACTTGGTTTTCAGGTGTGCTTACAATAAACTCTTCAGATTTAGGAACATTCCTGGTGTATTCAGACTTGACCTTGGCAGTATCAATAGCAAGAATGGAAGTGCATTCTCCTTTTTATTAAAATTAATTATCCTGATTCCCCTTTGCATCTTTCAGTCTCAGGGTGTTGCTGTGTAGAGCTGTAACAGAGAATTCATTTCCAGATTCCTAGATACAAGTGTCAACTGACAAAGAATGCTCACATCTATTATCTCAAGACTCCTGATAACTCCCACCAGTACTCTAGAAATACTTTTTCTTTGGACTGAGTAATGGAAAAAATTGAAGAGGGAGTGTTATTTTATAATTTAATAAATAGCACTTACTGACAAATGAAAACTAAAGAAGATATGGCCCAAAGAACATAAAAGTTAATATGGATGATATGCCACACAGCAACTTCTTGAGGTATTTGAGTGCAACAACTAGTAATTTATTGTGGGTTAGAAATGTTTTCTGAGATAATGGCTGTGGACTGTAGTGAAAATTAAGCTTAAAATGGGATGCTACAGGTCCAATATCAGACAATAATACTGTCAAAGAATTGGAATGTAACACATTGGAATGAGCTTACAATACAAAGTAGAAACAGCATACAAGCATTTTAAAACTAAAATGAACACAAGTGAAAAGCAGACTAAATAAAGCTAAAATTCAGCACCTGCCTTAACTCAATAGAGACTGTATGATGAAATGCCTGGTTCATGGAGCCCTTTCTGGAAGAATTGTGCGTCAAAATGGGTGAACTGAATAATGCTGGAAAATAATATTAATGCACCTAGTAGGAGACACTTGGGAGGACTCCTGTGGTGCTATGACCGAACATAGCAGATTTTTAAGAAGACTGAAACACTGAGAAACTGACAGAGTAGTCATTGGTCCAAATGTGGCTGTGAAGAACTAAAAATTTACTTTCACCTTTCTGCTGTAAGTTGATTTTACTGCGTCACTTAACAAACATCATTGAACATTATGTAATCTAAGGCATTTAAAAATAAGTTGAGATTCTGAAGTGTCATGTGGGAAACAATTTGTTTCAAACATACATTAATGATCCCATTCTCTTGCTGACAGAAATTTAATTTTCTGCTTGTCTTCCTGCCACAGTCTGGTACCTGCCCAGTGCGTGGCTGATGTTCAGTTTGCTATGCTCAGCCCTGAAGTTTTAGGAGAGCTATTTTACTTTCTAAGATATACTACCCTGAAAATGAACCTGCAGAAGGGAAGAAAATTAGAGTCTTATATTTTCTAAAGGGTAATTTTTTCCTGATAGTTGATGCTGTTTAAGGTGAAAATGATTGGGTTTGGATATTTACTGGCATATGATGACCTAAGCAAAAGGGTAATTGGATGTAGGTGCTGAGTTGTTGCAGTTCAAAATACTTAAATGGCAATATTAAAAGTAAACTATTTGCATATGGAAAAATTTTAATAATTGATAATTTTATCTAACCTAATGCTGAACATTAATGCCATATGCTTTTACAAAGTAGGGTGTATGGTTTTTTTAGTAATTTGTTCTTGACGGACAATTTGTAAATGAGGTGTGTTGCCAGTAAAATAGCTAATGCATTTCAGCAATATGATTTATGTACCGTGTAATCCATGATGACAGATGGTCTTAAATGTAACTATAAATAAAGCAGTAGGTATTTACTCCGGTACTGCTGGTGTTCTAGGAAGATGTGGTGATTTGACAGTATTTCCTACCTTTGGTTCACAAAGTTGTTCTCCTTAGAATGGATTTTATTCGGTACAAAGGCAAAATGTCACTTTAACTTTGAGTCCATAGTTTCACAAAAGTTGAGGGGACATTTTGAGAGTTTGACCATTTAAAACAAAAGGACCATAAGAAAGGGTGTGTTAACGTAGGGACTGAGCTGCTGTCTGCAGAGTGGTATTTCTTTTAGGCTGCTTTATAGTCATGGCTGAATTATAAAACCTTTATATAAGTGGTATAGCAAGTCTACAGACACAGTAGATTTTTTGCATCCCAAAACAGCAGTAGTTTTATCTGTCACTTAAGTGTGTTATTTGTGGCTGCTGTTTTTTGAAGCTGTGCTGTTCAGGAAAATATGTTCTGCTGGAGTGTGGTGCTGGTCAGTCCCAAAGCAGCTGTTGACATTTCATATTTATCCACCCTAGCAGAAATGAAAAATTAGGTTATATTGGCATAATTTTCCCTACACTACTCAAGAGACAAGGGCCAGACTGCCTGACCCAACATGACGACGGGAAACGGGTGCGACTTTCCAGGAGCTGTACCCAGCTCTTCTCAAAGCCTGACCCACATAAGTTGGTATGCAAATGGTAACTCAGAACTTTTGGAATAATCTGTCTCTGGAGAGGAAATTGCACTTTATCCTCTGCTCTGAGTTATTGCCCACAAAGTCATTGTTAAGGTTTTTGTTTTTTCATAGAATCATAGCATCATAGAATTACAGGGTTGGAAGGGACCTTCAAAGGCCATCTAGTCCAAGCCCCCTGCACAGGGACATCCTGCACTAGATCAGGCTGCTCAGGGCCTCATCAAGCCTACCCTTGGAACATCTCCAGGGTTGGGGCTTCCACCACCTCTCTGGGCAACCTGTGCCAGTGCCTCATCACCCTCATGGTGAAGAACTTTTTCCTAATGTTTAATCAAAACCTACCTTACTCTAGTCTAAAACCATTGCCCCTTGTTCTATTGCTACAATGACCTGTCAAATAGTCCCTCCCCAGCTTTCCTGTAGGTCCTTTCAGGTACTGGTAGGCTGCTTTGAGACCCTTCTCTACTCCAGGCTGAACAGCCCCAACTCTCTCAGCCTTTCCTCATAGGAGAGGTGTTCCAGCCCCCTAATAATCCTCATGGCCTTCCTCTGGACCCTCTCCAACATGTCCTTGTACTGAGGGCTTCAGAGCTAGACATAGTACTCCAGGTGGGGTCTCACAAGAGCAGAGTGGAGAGGCAGAATCACCTCTGTTGACCTGCTGGCCAAGGTTTTGCTCATGCAGCCCATGATACCATTGGCCTTCTGGACTGCAGGTGCATGCTGCTGGGGCAGAATCTTTTCCACAGAGCTGCTCTCTATCACATCACCTCCCAGTCTGTATTGGTAATGATTAGCCCAGCCCATGTGCAGTACCCTGCACTTGTCCCTATTGAATTTCATCAGGTTTTCATGGGCCCACCTCTCCAATCTGTCCAAGTCCCTCTGGATGGCATCCTTTCCCTCTGGCTTGTCAACTGCACCACTCAGCTTGGTGTCATCTGCAAAACTGTGGAGAGTGTACTTGTCTACTTCCATTGTCTATATCATCTATGATATATTGAACAGCTCTTGTTAGGCTGCTATGAGGTCTCCTTGGAGCCTTCTCTTCTCCACTCTGAACTGCCCCAACTCTCTATGCCTGTCCTCATAGTAGATCATCCTTGCAGTCCTGCTGTGGACCCTTGCCATTACGTCCATGTCCTTATGCTGAGGGCTCTAGAGCTTGAAACTTTCCCTCCAAGTAATGAAAGTAATGAAAACCAGACTGTCTCAGTCTGCTTTGATTATTATTGAA
This sequence comes from Turnix velox, assembly GCA_013400935.1. Lineage (NCBI taxonomy): Eukaryota > Metazoa > Chordata > Aves > Charadriiformes > Turnicidae > Turnix > Turnix velox. The sequence continues at coordinate 131,260 of VZTY01002309.1, read as the reverse complement.
CAATATAATCTGCATCAGCTAGGATTTTTTTCCACTCTAACTCTTCCACATTCTTTGCAAAGCATTGGTAACTGATACATTTATTTCATATTGAGCCTAGGCCAATGAGACCCATCATAGCGGCAGGTTTCAGTTCTGTTGGATTGTATCTAAGTATACCCTTTGATAGTTCCTATCTTTTCTATTTTGTTTTGAAAGCAGTAGTTTAGTGTCTTCATATGAGAAAATATTCATAGCTGAGAAGTAAAAAGGCACTGAACATTTAACTCTTGCTTGTTTTATGTGATACTAATTTCCTGTGTGTACTGACAGCAAAAATGTTGCTGCAGAGTGTCAGTGAAGTACCTAATTGTCTTCTTTTGAAAGCAGTGTTTTTCTTCTGTTGCTCAAAGTGAACACATATATAAGCACTGTATATAAGCGCGTGTGACTTCTGAAGGCCTCCCATCTTTGTGGGTTCTGTTTGTGTGGGTTTTTCTTTATTATTTCAACTTTTTTTTTTTTTTTTTTCAGAACGACCTCTGCATTATACAGAGAATGTACTAGAACAAGTTCTTCGCTGGAGTTCGCTTCCAGAGCCTGGCACTGCATATCTGATAATAAAGAAATTTCTAACAGTAGACATGATGAAACTCTTTAATGGTGCGTATCTTTTTAAAACCTAGATATTTCAAGTGGGGACATGAGGATGGCAATTTTCTGACTGTTTCACTGGAGTAAAATGTCCCAGAACATCTGAATTGCTACTGAGGTTGTGCTGACTTCCTTTAAAATCAGAAACTATGGATGTTTGTGTTTCTATAAACTATAAGGTCTCTCATTTGAACATGAACATATGCAGAAAGTCTGCATTTAGTTCAGTTTGTGAAGTTCTACTGCAAATCTTGAGACTGCTCTTTTATTCATGGTTAAGTTCTGTTGTCTTCCCTGTTAGGACAACTTTTCCAGTGTTGCTTATAAATAGTACATTCTCCTCTTGGTTAATTATTAAACTCATTATTGTGTTGTCAGTTTTAAACCAATCAAACACTATATTAAGCTCTAAATGCATATTTTACCTTGTTTAGAAATCAGCTTTCCTTTTGAAGAAAAAAGTGTTAGTTTACTTATATTGCTATGTATCAATCGATATGTGGTGAATTTTTTGCTTTTCTCCAGATCTTCCTTTATTCTCTCTTGACAAGATTTTCCATAGCTTTTCATGCTTGTTGAAGCAGCACTCTTTCAAGTGCTGTTCAGAAGTGCAAATTGTGCATTATATTTTGGTTTAAGAGACACTCGGTACAGCTTGGTTCTATTTCAAGACCCTTTTTCTGAATATTTCCCACATTAAAGTCTGAATTTTTTAGAAAAATATGAGAGAATATATTCACTATAAAGTGCGTGTATGTGTATGTGTGTAGCTCTTGAAATTTTACCAGTAGAGTTGAGTAATTTGAGTGGGAAGTATTGATTTCTGAGAACAGGGGCTATTATTCAGAGCTATTCTTCAAAACACAAGCTTCTGAACCACAGATAGATCAATCCTCAATAGACTGAGTGCATCTACCCTTTAGTAGCTGCAAAGTTCTAGAAAGTTTTGTATGTTTTTAAAGTTTTTACCTGAAAAATTATTCACATCCCAATTATTTTAGATTAACTTTATGAAATGCTGGCTTTGAAAGTATATAGCATAACATCAATTTAGAGGTTTGGTCTTCCTCCTTCAGGCTTTTCTAACATCTTTGTAAGTATCAAGTGTTTCACAGATATGTTATTGTGAGAATTCTGTGAAGTTTAGAATGAGCTTTTAGCATGTTGAAAGCTATGTGCTGAAATCTGAAGGCTTTCTATTTGGTACAGACATGGAAACATCCTGCTATTTTCATTTGATATGGTTAAAAAAGATTTTGAGATTAGCTGGGTAAGTAATCAAACTACCATGAACACAAAATAAATTTCTAGTTGACAGAGAGGGAATATGTTAGTACTTTTTTTAACTGTGTATATTATTACATGTAACTGAAGCAATCCAACTGATTTTAAATTGCTGAAATGTATTGATGCTGGCTTTAGATGCTATCTTAAACTACATTGAAATGACTGAGGAATATTCATTTATTATTTTGTGATTTTTCTTTCATGACATGTATGCTGAGTACAATGTAATTTATTTTATTAGCTGAAATCAAAATAGCTTATTATCTTTTTGATTTCCATTGTATTTTAAAATGTTTTTTATAAATTCAATTTGCACTAAAATAAAAAGTGAGAGGGAATTAGATTTTAAATTTTTAATTATCATAATTTTGCAAATAATTAGGGTTAGGAGGAGGAAGAATTGAATTCAGACTCTCTGGACACCTGGGTTTTATCCAATATGAAAGATGGAATTACAATACTTTAAAAATAAGTTTTGAAGTCATAAATAAAACTCATATATACTGACATACAGTGCCATGCAATATATTTGTGTTAGATTCTGTATTTTATGATCATTGTTGATGTTCTGTGCAAATTCCTAATTACCTCTCTTGTCAACGTTTTGTGCACATCATGTAGTCCTTGAACACATTCACTGATCATTTAGCACAATATATGAAGATTGATAAAAAAATATTTAATTTTGATTAGTACACTTTACATCAAGGGTTGCTTCCAAACCATGACTATTTGTGTAGTTAGCTGTGGCTATGTAATACTGCTCTTCACAAATAATAAAAAACTCAAATACTCAAATCCCATATGGATTTATAGTGAAAGAAGCCAACTGAGTTGTTGTCTAAGAATGCAATTTTCCATACAACATGCACTCCATTTATACTTCAGTTTAATCTATTCTCTTGACATTTATATATTATAAAAGCTGGTGGCATCAATCTGGGACTCCTAAAAACGTTTATTCAGTATTAATTAAATGTATTAATGACTTACTGAAAATGTCTGTGTTCAAAAAATAAAATAGCTCTTGAAAGCCAAAATATAGCACAAAATAGAGTAAAATTTGGGATAAAATAATTATTGACTTCTTTAGTATGTCTCTCTCTTCCAGGTGAAATGGGGGTGAGGAGTTTGTCTCCTCTCTTCACATTCTCTGTCTTCCTCTCTCTCTCTCTTTATGCTGACAGTCTGCTGCCAGCTCTAGTTACCTGTAGGAGAAAAGCATGTGTCAGACTTCTGCTAAATACTACTTAAGGTGCAAGTAGGAATTATTTATTTTCTTGTGTTTGTCCTTAATTTGTTAAAATGCTAATTTGGTTTCAGCTTATCTGCATAAATCATATCAGCATGAAAATTACTGTCATTAGTGGTCAGAAATTTGTGCAATTTAGGAGTGAACATTCTGTGTAAAGCTGAAGAACAATCAACCAAACCAAAGTGGTACTACTTATATTGGGCAGAATAGGAAAATGGAAAACATCTTGAAGGGATAGTGCAGTACTTTACATGTACTAGTAATACTTTTTTGTAATACTTTATTCAGAATTTTAACTTTCTGAGAACACGCCAAAAAATTTGCTCTCTAACACTGAAAAGCATCAAGGGTTCTGGTACTTTTCCAAAAAAAATAAAAGCTTTTTCAATATGAACTTAAATTCTTTATAAAGCTGATCACAAAGTTATGGTTTGAATTTTTCTCTTCTCCAGGGACCGTTTTGGTGTTTTTAATGAATTTTAACAAATATATGGATGCTTTTGTGTGTATTTAGATGGAAACAGGAAAATGTAGACAGACTCAAGTCAAGATCAGATCTTTATGCAAAATTTTTGCCTCTCTGAAGCACAGAAATTAAAAGTATCCATGTCATATTTTGGATTTCACTTCATGTTCTGTTCTGAAGAGATTATTTTAATAAAACAGTTGGCGGATTCTTTCCAGAATATATTAGGAGCGTAACAGATAAGGGTGTTTTTACCCCAGTAATTGACATCATGATGTCATCAATATTTAATAATAACTTTCTTATTAATATATATTTTAATATGAGTATTATTCTTATATGTAATTGGCTTTTATTAACGCTGTATATGTCAACAGGGGAATTGCAAGTTTAGTTTAGATAAACAGTAATACTAGGTCGCCTCACAAAGCAGCTTCCAGTGTTGTACAATCTAACTGAATGCTTTTTTTAATTTTCTTAATAGAGAAAAATGAGAAAGGTATAGTGAAAGCAGGCAACCTGAAGTACAAAGAAGAACCATCAAAACTACTGTCTGGAAGCAAATTTCAAGAACGTTATTTTGTGTTACAAGAGGGAAACTTGCTTCTTTATAAGGATATGAAGGTACAACAGACTAACTATTCACCAAATTCTCAAACACTCACTTAAGCTTCCTCTTTTGCATGTAAAGGAGATGAAAATCAAAGGGATCAATATTTCTATATTAAATGGCGAGTTATGGTCTCAAGGGCTGAAGTATATTTCCCACAGACTCTTTAGTAAAAGTAATTTACCTTACTTGCTCATTTAGTCATTGCTACTTTGCATTGCTATATGCTTTAAAAAATAAATGTTTAGGAATCCCCACAGTTTGTGCTGTGGCTTGGTTTTTTGAAAACCTACAGCATAGAGCATCAGTAGAAGTAGTATACAACTTTGGAGCTGCATGCCTTTTTCTCTTGGTATTTCACACAAAGCCTTTGGAAATTACAGGTAATAGGATTCTTATACCTACAAATGTCACAGCAGAAGATATTACAGGAAATAATAACTCTCAATTCTCCTGCTTCCCAGCAACAGTGTAGTCAGTCCTTCAAAACCTAGTATTGATAGATAAACCTCAGAATCCCACAGAAGCAAACGTAGGCATCCTTAACCTATGCTAGGTTTGGTTTTAACTCCTTCATGGGAGTTTTCTTTAAAAGAGTATTTTTGGGTGTGCTAGTGTTAATCTAGCTAATGTTAAAAGTATAAAACTAATAAAAATTGCAAGCTATGCTTTTATTTTAGTTCGGATAATTTCTGGTTTGGAAAAACATATTCTCTTTAAATGTTTTTATTTTTGCTAACTGCTGGTTTTGTGCAAATGTTGCTATACACTTGCTGACCTTCATAAAGGACTTCTTGTTAAGAATGGATCCATTACTCAAGCGTATGCAAAAAAAATTGTGCTTCTTTTTGTGATACTGTGGATAAAATCTTAATTAGAATGACCCTAGAATGTCAAAAATAGTTTCTCATAATTTAGTGCTAAAACTCAAATTGGCACATATATAAGCATAAATTAATATGTTCATAAAACCTTAATTAGTATCTTGGAAAGAGTTCATAATAGCATTGTTGAACTACTTCACAACCTAGTTTTTAAAGCCATTCTGGTTTATAAAACATTCCATACTCAGGTGAATTTTTGCTTGGTGTTACTTTTAAATTACTTTAAATTGTTTTCTAAAAAAAACCAAATGGAAATACCCTCCTGATAAAGATGTGTATATCTATTTAGATTTGGCGTTTTTTGAGATGTTCATATGCCATAAATAATCTTAGTTTAATTTTAGTAATTTTCAGTAGAAAACCTTGACATTGCAGATGGAAAATTGTATTTAACGGGACTAGATGTACTAATTAATTTATAAATTCTCATTAACAGCAAATTAAATTTGTATATGCAGGTGGAGATGCATTCTGTTAAGCTTTTCCTATGTTCAAGAGCAGTTATCAGAAAAATGAAAAATTTCCATGGCACTGTATGTTAAATTACAATACGGTGCTAATTGACTCAAGTAGCATACCACTTTAATATACTTTCATTAAGAGATAGGCTCACACACAGACAGATGGCTTCCTTAAGGTATGTTTTTGTGAGAAATACACTGTTTTTTAGCTAAATAGTATGTTTTGTAGGGTTGTTTTTTCTTTCTGAAAGTACCATTGCTTTGATTGGGAAGTTACACAGGAAGATCAACTATGAAACTGTTGTGTTGGGATTTGTTTAGTTTTCTTAAGTGTTTATGCCATTTCAGACTCTGTCACTTTCTCTCACACATGCTGAAGGGTTAAAGACTGAAAACTACAGAAGGAGAAATTGAGAATCCTGAGCTGTAAACACTATGGAACAGCTTTGTGTACTAGAATTACAAGATTTATTAAGTGTTCAGGGATTTTCCTAAATAGAAAGCTAAAACTCTTGACCTAGAAGTATTGAAGAGATGATGTTGTGTTCTGTAATATAATAGTGTACACTAAAAATTTATTATTTCTTTTATCATTTCATTCTCCAGGCACGTTCAGTTCACAGTAAGGGCATGTGTCTGTTGTAAAGTGTTAAAGTAGGAGCAAGGAAGAAAGTAACCTCATATCTCTAGTCCATTTTCACAGCAAGGCTGGCAATTTAGGTCAGGCACAGGTTGCTCAGGGACAGACACAATGAAGTCTTTTTAAATCTCCAAGGATGGAGTTTGTACAGCCTCTCTGGACTGCTTTTTGCAGTACCTTACTGTCCTCATGGCAAAAAGTTTCTCCATATATCTAGACATCTTCTGACAGGAAAAATCTCACTCAGTCTTCTTGATAGCTTTCCTGCATTGGCTGGGGAGCTGGTGTTAAGTCAGCCTCACCTCAAAGGGAAGGGCTCCACCCCCCAGTCACTTTGGTGGCCTTCTGCTGAACTCAGTCCTGATTATTGAGTCTGTTTTATCTATATGAGTCACAAAACTGTATCCAGGACTAGAGATGCAGTTTCACGGAGACTGGAGATGCTGAGAAAGGCAAAATCATTCTCCTCAACTAGGAGACCTTCTTTGCTGCCAGTTTGCATCTACCAGCATTCACAGGTTCTTCTCAGCAAAGCTACTTCCCAGCCTGTGGGAAAATGCAGGGGCATTTTCTTTCCCCAGTGCTAGACTTGGTCATCTTAGTTGTTGTTTCATAAGATTCTTATTTGCCCATTTCTTCGCTCTGAATACATCCCTCTGGAAGTCAGACCTTCTTCTAAGCATATTGACTTGTCCTCTAAGCTGCTGTGCAAACTTAATGATTGACTCCTGCAGGTCATTGATGAAGATGTTAGAAAGGACAGGTGCCAGGATAGACCCTTGCAACCCTCCCCTTGTCATGGGTCTGATTAAACCCTCTGGTTTAATTGTGCAATCAGCATTCTCCTGTTACAGGTATCCCCCATTCAGGCTGTAACATGACCCAGCTTGGGTAGAACAATATTGTGGGAGACTGTGTGAGAAGCTTTGATAAAGCTGAAGGAAATACATCCATTACTCACATCTCATCCACAAATCAAATAATTTTATTGTAGATAATCTTGCTGGCGATGTTACTTGTTCCCAGTAACGCTCCAAGTAAATGGACTCCTGCATTCTCCAAATAAGGCTGGCAGGCAACTTGTTCTTCAAGTCATCTTTTCAGCCTTTGTTGAGAATGGATACAATGCTTTCCTTTTTCCAGTTATCAGCAGTTGCCCCTGATCTCTGGTACTTCCAAGATGATAAAGAGCAGCCTGTCAAGGATGTCAGTCAGTACACGCAGAACCCTTGGATGAAGCCTGTCTGATCCACTGGACTTATATTCATTAAATTCTCTCAGGTCTTTCCTGACTTGGTCCAGTGCTTCTCTGGTGCAATTATTCTCCTTGAACCCTATGTGTCACTGTAGAGATCTGGAGGTCTGCTGTTGCTGATTCACCCTACGTGTTCAGCATTGGGTTTACATTTCTCCTTGTTCAGCCTACTACTAAGGTACCACTCTGGAAGCACTTCATGTCATCGTTAATGTCTATAGCAACTCTCAATTCCAGATGAACTCTGGCATTCCTAACCCCATATTTACATGTCCTGGGCAGTGTTCTTAATTTTTTTCCTTCATCATCTCTCCCTGATTACACCTTCTGTGTACCGGCTTTGCACTGAAACTCCACCATGTGCAATCTGTTTACCTGGGCTTGTTTCCTGACAGAACTACTCATTGTCCTTGTCATTGATGGGAACTGTTCTTGTTCTTGGTGCTTAAGAAGACCTACTTGCTTTCTTGAGTTGCATTACCCTTTAGAATTGCCTCTTTTTGTGGACACCTAATTTATCAGTTCCTGAGTAATTCAAACATAGGTCTAGTCTCTGTGATCTGTCCTCTAACTTGTCATCTTTTTTTACCCCTTTTAAAAACCATCAGTTATGACATCCCTGCCCAGTTCTTCCTTGTCTGTGAATGGCAGATTGAGCAATACATCACAACTTGTTGGCCCATCCAGGACAGGGGTCAAGAAGTTATCCCAAAAATCAGCTGGATTGCTTGTGTCCCACTGTATTGCCCTTACCAGGAAGAGCAAAATCCTGCCTTTCCCATCCTCTGCCCTATAAAAATCAGGATCCTGAGACTTCCTTGAGTTTTTTAGAGACTGAATTTGTTTTTTTTCATCCTGAGTGGGTGGTCTGAAGCAAATGCTTTCCGTGAAATTGTCCATCCCATAGAGATCATCCTTTAATAGAGATCATCTTCTATAATAGTTTTCATCTTGACTGACCATCTCTCTTGAAGAGCTTGTGTCCACATATTACAGCATTCCAGTTTTCTAATTTTACCACCACATCATTATTCCAACTTACAGTTTTGTGACTTCATGTGGACCTCATGATTAGTTTGTTTCCTGTAATAGAGATTATTGTCAAACTTTGTTAATGTGGAAAAAAAAGAAGCAGCATAATATGCTAGAAGAGAGGATGTAGCCCATTAAAGAAGCCCAACTGTGAAGACAGACATGTGACATTTTGTACATTCTTGGTACAGTAATTGAAATCTTACTTTGTTTACAGGCTAGCAAACCTGAAAAAGTGTTGCCTGTCAATTCCCTGAAGCTTTATCTTGGAGTGAAAAAGAAAATGAAGCCACCGACAAAGTAAGAATAGAAAACTAAAGTTAAATGAGGTGTAGCAACGTATTTGTAGTATCATCAGAAAATGGGGGCATGGAACATTGTGAAGAAAAGTCAAGAAGCAATTTAAGTATGGTGAATTAGATTACCTTCAGTATTATTATTTGTTCTGTTTCTGTTTGCTGGTAACTCACGTAGTTTTGTAGTGCATATCTGGCATTTTGTTGGTGGGCACACTTTCTTTGCACCAAGCAAAAAGATAGGAGAGAAAATCAACTAGTGATGGTCTTTAGTGACAACCCTGTTGTTCAGCAGAGGATTTTCAGGATGTTTGTTATCTTGATGTTTCTTCTTCTAGCATAAGACTATAGTGCCCTGTGTCTCTGGAAAAAAACAGCAAAAAATGGGAATTTTTTTTCTCAGATGTTTCCAGTACTTGTTCAGTCACAGCTTTGAGACACTGAGACAATGTACATAGAATCCTATCCCAAGTCAATTCTAAGTTTTGGCTGTAGCAGATCTGCGCAGATCCTTTACAGCTGGCACATCAAAACACCCCAAAGTGAATTTCAAAGCTTAAGTTCAGTTAGAGAAAAAATTGTTTGATTTCTCATTGAGTGGGAGATTAGTACAAAACAGTAATGAAAAGATATGTAAATGAGAAAGGTTCTTACCTAAAGGTTTATTTCAGTCTGCTATCAAAGGCTTTTCTGTATCTCCAGGAATGTCCATGTTTCTTTCACCTCAGATTTTTCACTGTCCACCAACTGCCTTTCTTTCCCCTCCACACTCTCCCAGTGACTTTTAAATGTCTGTATAATTTTGTAACTCCTTCTTCTGTAGTGCAAGCATACTCTCTTTGCCTCTGTCATTCCCATGCTATGACTCTTTCCTGGGCACCATTTTAGCTGTTTGACTTCCAGCAGCCTTCATTAAGTGCAGCAGCAGCCAAAATGAGGGAAGTAATTGGCTGTAATCTTCAGAACTTGCCTGTAACCCTATGTCCAGGGTTTGTTTTGATCAACTGTAAGAAAATGAGTGAAATCAGTGATCAGCCTCACCATTTTAGTCTAGCTTTGCAGTACATAATTAAATGTTGTACTTATTCTTTTTCTTTTTTTTTTCCTTCCACTTAAAAATACAATATAAAGGTAATGTATCTCTGGACTTTGAGGCATTTGTCCCTGTCTTGAGTTTCTGGAACTAATTTTTGGAAATTTTTTCTGTTTCAGCTGGGGACTTGCAGTATTTTCTGAAAAGCACCAGTGGTAGGTAAACACAGAACATGAGTTTAACTTCTATGCTTATAATTTGATGAGATGTTCAATTACAAAATAAGAATGTTTGTTTGAAAATTAATGACCAATTTTTTTTAGAAGATGACTCTTTGCTTTCTTTTTCTTAAATAAACAGTCATAATTCACTTTTTAGTAATTTGGGCGGGTGAGGTGTTTTTCTCTCTTCTGTGGCCATAAAGCAAATTCTTTCTTAGAATGATAGATTTTAAACTTATGTAGATGCTTTGAAATGAAGCACATGCCTTGTCTTTATAGAAGGGTAATGTGAAAATTTGAACTGTTTATGTTTCCCTAAGTTTTTATGGAAGCATTAATATTAAATATAGGCAACATTCAAAAAAGAATGTGAGCACTGAAGTTGTTTAGAAGGGTAATCTTTAATATGTTTAACTACAACAAATTTTCATGTTAATTGTATGTTGCTTTCTAGGTATATGTGTTGTGATGGACAAGATGAACAGATGGAGTGGATGATCAGCATTTTTACTGCACAGGTACTGGCCCGGTCAAAGAAATGTAACTCTTACTGCTCTTATGAGAATCTCAATAAACAGTGGCATGCATGTGTTATGGATATGTTTCCGATAAAGTTGCAATACTGTTTCTGAAATGCTCAATGTAATGGAACAGCAGGAAGATGTATCTTAGTCTGTTTATGAAGACTGTAATTTATAATGCTATTTTCACATGAAAGCTGAGTGCTTTGAGAATAAAGGAGAACAACAAAGACAACTCATTTTCTTGGGGGTGAAATCCTAGCCAAAGGGTGTATCTCTCTGCCATAATGCCTTAGTGCTGTTTCTCTGCTAGCCAGTTCGGATTCTACTTGCAAAGTAGTCATGAAAGAAGTGGTGTGAAACAGTCCTATTGCAGACCTGTGCCAATACTTCTCCAAGGCTTTTGTTATGGATCCCCTACAGCCTACTCTTAGAGAAACCGATGTGTTACCATCTAGATGGGTGGTCTTTGTATTGGATGGGGAACTGATTCAAGAGAGCTATATTTCTCTGATGTCTAGGCTGGCTTAGTTAACACTGATAATTCATTGTGTTGGATAGGTATTATCCTACATTTAGTAATCTCGTAGCAAGCAGAAGATTGTAAGGACAGTGTACACATCAGTCCCAAATAACACATCCTTGCAAAAGAAGTTTAATAGCTACGTAGGAGGAAGTGGTGTAGTAAGAGACATAAGAAGTATTGAACCTGGCAGGAGACTAGAATATAATTCAAGCTTTTAAAAAGATTTTGTATTTGTGTCAGAATTTTCTTGTCTTTCCCTTGACATTCAAGGAACTTTGGGGAATATCACTGTGAATAAACATCATTACCTGTGAGCTTTAAGTGAAGTAGGTACAAAACTATTGCAATATGTACTTCTAAAACAGAATCTGACCTGCATAGATAGCAGTGCTTTAAGTGTAATGCACACCTTATAAGTAAGACTTCAAAATTTTCAACTGTTTCAGCTCCTTTAACTGAAGTAACTATTGTAGTTTCTATGGAAACAGCTACTGGTCCTAGCATACATCTCATGGGTGTAACGTAAGTGATGTCACAACAAAATCCGAGGTTACTGATGTAGAAATAACTACTACTACTAGAAATAACTAACTGCTTAGAAATAACTGATACAAGATTGGTAACTGGTAAAGTCCTCTTGACATAAAATCAAAAGAAGGGCAGTCTATTAGGATTCTGATCAGGTAGTGTGTTCCTCTGACAGTATGGATAAAGAACTGAGAGATATTACTCAATGTTCAGGATATTTTTTCTAGCAAAATATGCTTTTTTTAATTTTAAAAGTGCTGTGATTCAGTATAGTTTTTTAAAAAACTTTGTGCTAATCAACTGGAAGTACAATACATTGGCAGTACTAATGAGCTACATTGGGAGGGTTTTTTGGTTTGGTTTTTGATGTGTTTTGTGCAGTTTGTGGGTGGGTTCTTTAATCAACATTGTGGACATCAGTAAACTTGTTTGTCTCTGAATTACATCAGAAATTCAGTGCTCGCAATGCAGATTTACTGTATTGTTCTTTTTACTATCTGTTGCTTTAAATATGATTTCAACAAAAAATTTCCTTGAGAATGCAGAGACTCACATTGTCAAAGCTTACTATAAGTGTTTTGTATCAGGGAGCAACAGACAATTATTATCACATTATTCCATTTCTAAGCCAGAAAACTGTGAATGTTAACTGAGGTTATTTCTAGATAGAATTTTTAAATTGATGCCTTCTTTAGGGAAGCTTGTCTTTTACCTTATCTGTTATCAGAGTATTTGAATACCTTTCTTAGAGAGACTGCAGACTGCACTTACTGTTTGTCAGTGGAATTGAAAAGTACTGTGAAGTAGGTTTTGAAGTGTTAAAAAAATGACATTTAATGATCCAGTGCTGTTAGGTGGTAGGTAGATCTATCTTACTGAGCTCCCAGTGCTTGAGCAGAATAAGACTTTATTGGTAATTAGTATGACTGTCTTACTGATATTAATGATATATTTTCTGCCCATTTTCTGTTAACATTTATTCCTGCAGAGAATATAAATAGCAAAGTGTAGGTACCAGTAACCTAGTAATGAGTGCTTCTGATTAAGAAAGTCAAGTTAGCCCAGAGGTTATTATTTTCATACTTGGGGCTGGTATATACTGAGAGACTTTGAAGGAGAACCACTGTTTAAGTTCTGTGCAAAATCATTCTGAAAAGATAGACTGAGACTTGTTTTTTGAATTCTATAATACTTCTTTACAAAATCACTTAATAGCATGAATAGCATATGATTGGAAATAATTGTTTGATATGCAGATGGACCCAATAATGTTCTTCCAGTTCAGTTCAGCCAGAGAAAGGCACGTTTTATTGCCAGGAGGTGCAGAATTATGAAAAAATACATTTCATATGTAGCCTAATATTTTGCTAGAATTTCTGATGTATCCCAGAATCCTATTTTATGAAATACTAGATACAAAAGGGAAAGCAACATACTTAACTAGCAGGGAGAGTTTATTTAAGATTGATGGGAATTAAGAAAGATATTTTCCTTCAGAAGCTGACATAAAGTTTGTGTGTTACTTTCTGAATTGTGCTTATTTCTTTATGTCTTTATCTGCAAATAAACTGATTTGGGTTGCCAAGACCTGCTCTTTCAGATAGTATTTCTCAAAGTTTCAATTTAAGAAGGTGGAGAGAACAACTTAAACCAGGCTTTTACATCACCTGGGCACCACCATGTGCAAGAATTTTTTACTCCATGAAGATGAGATTCTATTCAATATTTTTTTCTAAATTTGCTTCTGAGGCTTCTGATTTCTAGACTGGTAGTGTAACTCCATAGACAGTGATTCTGTTCTTTTTTAATACTAACATTATTTTTGCTTGCTGACCATCTGCAAGTATGGTCAGAGTTCCACACCTATATATTTGTATACAGTGGTGTAAAAAACTCTCCTAAAGAGTTCTGACTTCAAGGATTTGGAAGATTAATTGCCATTTAAAACAAAAAAGTACACTGAAGATCCTAATGAGTGAAAAGAAATATATTACAGATTTGTAAAGTGTTGCAGGCTTGAAGAGGTTCCTGGGGGTAATCTAGTCAAATCTCTGTGTTCAAAGCTGGGTCAGATAGAGCAGGTTGCTAAGGTCTGTGTCCAATCTGGCTTGAATAACTGGAGACTCCGCTAATTCTCTGTGGAATTTGTTGGAGTGTTTAGCCACTCCCACAGTAAAAAAGGATAGAGTGTTCAGATAGAATTTCTTGTTTATTACTTATTATAACTGATGCTTTGGATTAGTATTTTGACAATTAAATGAAACATTATCAACTTGTGCTGATTTAGCTTCATGTACTCATCTCCAAGCTTGAGAAACTATTTGCCTTTAGGCCTTGTGCATTCTCTTTGATGCACAGAATCTCTTGTTGAAGCTTTTTCAGGAAAATGCTCTAACACTACCTTGTCCTCAGAACTATCTTTCTGGTTGCCATTAACATCACCAGAGCGCTTTGTGATCTTCAAGCCCATGTCCTCAAATTTCCACTTGTGAAATTCTACATGGTCTATTAATTAAAGTCATTATAGAAATTATAGAAATAGATTTTAACATTTTATTTGAAATATTCAGCTTATTTTTTTTCTTCATGCACGTGTTTTTCACTCAGAATGAAGCCACCAAAGTCAACCTGTTTCAGTAGAGCTGAAACAAAGACTTTTATTGAAGCTAGATCTCAGTACATCTAAAACTAAGACTATTATTGAGCCAGATCTGTTCATTTGTGGATGGTGTTTTTGAAGTGTTGAGAATGTCAAGCCATTTCCTTTTGGATAATGCATGCTGTTGTTGTACCCTAAGATGTTATTAATACAGATTTTGAAACATTTGTTTGCAAATTGGTGTAATTTTATTTTGTTATAGAAAGATTTGTTGGGACTTCTGAAAGCCTGTGAAATTTTGAAATTGCAAATCAGTAAATGTGTGTGTCTTGTTTTTCTTAGTTTTGACACATGAAAACTGTGCAGGAATATTTTGATTCTGATCACTCTGTATTGCAAAGCCCTTGCAAAATATTGATTTCAAGTACCATAGTGTTTTCCCCTTTATCCTTATTCCACCTTTTTAAAAGGTGGGCACAATGTTATGCAGTACATAGCTTTTTCCAAGAGAATTTTCTTTAAAAAAGTATGTTATGTTTTTATTAAATTGTGCACCAAAAATAAATTATTTTGTTCTTCAGCATGCAGATGTATGGCCACCTGCTGGAAAGGCAAGAAAACAGAGTATAACTAAAAGTCCAAAGGTTGGAGGCATGCCATTAATTCCCATTCAACAAGAGAAGAACACTTGCAAAATCAGAAAGAGTACAGAAGTAAGTGGAGTTTAAACTTGATATAGAACTTTTAACCACAATGCTCTATTTTTAAATAGTCCTGTAATAATAAACAATTAGATCTGGATAGATGTAAAATGTAAATGCTCTTACTACTTATGTCCTTTTCATTCTTTTATCATTAAAAGAACTGTTAGGGTAAACTGATGCAAAAAAACATTGTGATGTAAATTTGTGTCATCTCTTTGGCTGTTTGTTAAATCAGTAGTGGATTTTGATTTGTTTGGGATTTCTCTGAGCAGTGAATGGGCCATTAGAATTAATTATTACTTTTACCTGCAAATAAGGTGCACATTATGACAGTGCATGTTATTATATTTTAATACATTTTAATAAGCTCCTTAAAAACTATCCAATATGCAATTTTTATTTCACTGTGAATTCTGTCTAAAATAACTGCACTGTTTTAACTAGATAGTGTAGTGCAAGAATCTCTTATGGAACTAGCTGTGTTGCATTTAAGCTGCTATATTAGTTTCAGTGAAGATCAAGAGGTTGTCACTACATTGCATGTATTGATGTGTCTCAACTTATTATAGAATCAAATAATGTGTTGGATTGGAAAGGACCTTTTTAAAGGCAATCTAGTTCAACCCTTCTGCAATGAGCAGGGCCATCCTGCACTGTGTCTGGTTGCTCAGAGCCTCATCAAGCCTGGCCTTGAATGACTGCAGGGGTGGAGCATCCACTGACTCTCCAGAAAACCTGTGTAGAGAATCATATTAGCTTGACATTAATTGTGTCACTCACTTAAAGGTACATAGTGGTAGTGCTTTATCTAAAAGGCAAATCTGTCTTTTGTTGCACTTTCTTTAGGTAGGCATTTCTTCTCTGCTTTACCAAATGATTGTAATTACAAAGTGAAGGCAGGTGCTTAATTAGGAAGGAATCTAATGTTTTGCAACTTAGAAGCAGCCTGTATTTAAAAGTAGAATATTATGGTCTTCATTATTTTATGCCATGACTAGACCTGGAGATGAATACTTGCATACTTAAAAAAAATTAATGAAAGATTATTTATTGGAAAGTTAAAACTTAACACTTGGAAATCCTGAGAATGAACAGTAAAATAGTGGTAGAAAATAAGTGTATAGTATGGCATATTAAGGAGAAATACTGTACAGCACTGCAGTCAATAACGCAGTAGATAACCAGGTGGATACCACACCTTCCATGAATTTGTAGTACTTCTCCAACACGAAAAGCATTTCCATTTTAAAGCATTGGAGAGTAATGCTTTCAAAAAGTTGACAGATATGAGAAATGGAGCCCACTTTACAGATTAATGCATAACCTTGTAGTGGAAATGGGGTAAGATATCTTTATATAGTCAAGAAAAGAAACTGAAAGCTTTCCAAACAGTGAAAAATGTGCCATCTTTCTGATGTGATGATAAGTGGAGGAAGAAAAAAAACCCCAGAAACCAACAAGTTTTAATATTAATATTCTGAGCTTAGGGGGCTCTTCCAGAGAAGTAGGCAACATTTAAAACTCAGTGCTGTATTTAATCTCATTATTTGAAAAGCTTTCCCTGTAGCCAGTTTAACAGTAGAACAATAATGATTTTGGGAGTATGGTTGGTATTTTTCTTTTCAAAAGATGCAAAGTCTAAATATGTTGTGAAAATTTCTATAAACAGAAGATTGTTGCTCCTGCTTGAATTTCCTGTGCAATTCATATCTTAATTTGCTGAGTAATAGTGAGTAGCTTGGAGTGTGTTACTGTGTTTTCTGAAAGGTACTGCAGATAATTTGTATTTCAAATATTTGCAGGCCTAGTATTATTATTTTATTCACTGTACATGAAGCACTAGTGATAATTTCATTGGTTCTGTATTCATGCAGGAACTTTATTTTATATGGCAGGAAATTATTTCAAATAGAAATTCACAGCTTTTTTGAGTATTTGGCCAAACAGAATTCCCCACTCTCACAAGTCATAGGAATAGTTCCTCGTTTTTCTTCAACTTTCTTTCATTGAGTATAAATGGACATGTTAAATTTTGGGATGCTTCTTGCTTGGTGAGGTGATAGCAGGAGTCTCTAAATTGACAGCACAGAGTACTGGTGGGAGTAGAATTTAGGAGTCTTAAGACAAGCTAAAATCTGTGCTGTAGCACATATCAATGGTAATCCATGTAACAGTATGAACTCATTGGTGTGATGTTGTTCTGAGACTGATTTTTTTTATATCATAGCCACCGATGCTTCATGGCCACTGACTAGTTTTCATTCTTGGTTAGTGCAACTAGAAATACTAGAACTCTTTAATGGTAAAGGTGATATCAATAAAATATCTCCTGCTCTTCTAAAAATTGATGTTTACATAATCCAAATGTTAGTTTCTTTCGTCATTGAACAGATGCTACCTCAGGTATTTGCTGTCCTCATGAGGAAAGAAATGCCACTTTAAAACTTACAAAGCACATAGGAATGGTAGAGGAATTTACTGGACTCTGTCTGCTCATTTGGTGTGGCGGTAGACAGATGATTCCTATACAGTTCTCAGCAAAAATGAGGTCTTAGAATTCTTCTGTCACATATGCTGTCTTTGCTGACTGCTAGAAGATACTGAAGGCCTAAGGGAGACTTTGGGCTTTTTTGATCTTTCCTGTGTGATGCTTTCTCTGTTTGTTTGGGGGTTTTTATGGAGGTATTTTTCCATAGCATGTGACCAGATTGTCTCATGAGGTCCTGCTAAATATATGTTAAATATTTAATATGTTAAAGCAAAGATGAAAAAAGTATTCAAACACTGGAGAGGAACTAGTTTAGATACTTCCACAACAGTGTTCTAGTTAAGATCAAGAATAAATTTTAGGAGCAAATCTTCCGGGTGTTCTCATTTACTATATTTTGCTTCATGATGTGGGGTGATTCTGGAACTTGTGAACTTGGTTTGCTTTCAGAAGAAACTGTAGTTGAAGATGTTCTGCAGGAGTATGGCTAATGCTCTGCAAGCAGAAATAAGATTTCTGCCAGCAGGAGAAAATGAAAGCTACACTGAAGTTTATATAGAGATACATATATATAGACATATATAAAAATATTCAACAGCCCTCAAAGTGTGTTAGTGTGGATGTTGGATTCTCAGCACTTTTCTTTCACAGATGTGCTCTTAATGGGCCACACCAGTTACAAATTTAGATGCAGCATTTGATCTGCCTTTTATTTCCTACACCTTAACAACTTAAAAACAACGCACCAATATGAAACAGCTGCATGGACATCAGTTTGTTATTTTGTCTGAATTTGCAGTATGCTACTTAAAATTGGAAGCCAAAATTTGAGAAGGCAGAGAGTCTTCATAATTTATCAGGTATTACTGAACAGCTGCTGAAAATGTTTATGTCATCATGTAAAATTATCTTTACAGTAGTTCAGTCATTAAGTTATCAAAATTGCAATGTTCTGAGAAGTATTCTTTTGATTTAAGGAGTCTGAGTTTTTAAGAGTGCATGGATGTGCTATAAAAGCTTTAAGTTGAGTCTACTGTGGTAGAAAGAAAAATCAAATTGGGAATGTATGAAAATAAATGTCTTCGTTGTCATGGTGCATTTAATTGAAAGATTATATTTCAAAAGTATCACTAGTTGAGACAATATGCTCAATAAGGACACTTACTTAGTGATAATAGCACAAATGGTGGGAATTTAAAACTATTAACTGTGCTGTCTCAGCTCCTGAGTAAAACTGATTTTTCTTTTAAAATAATGAGCAAAAATGGCGATCTAAATATTATTAAATATTGTGGTAACATGAGTGCTTTTATTTCTTTTTGCTGTTTCCTCAGAGTATAGAACTGCACTCTGGGAAACCAGAGTTCAATGAGCATCATGAAAATTGCTTTCTGGAAGAAAGAAAAAAATTGAAAGAGAAAATATCAATTGTCGCACAGTGTTTAGAACAGAAGGAGGAGAAAGTGCAAAATCATGCAAAAACACATTGGAGCCTTGTCTCTGTTAGAGATGTAGGTGTGGGGATGGCTGACCTGCTCCAAAGACCACAGAAAAAAAATAAGAACAAACCAAACCAAAATAATTTGGAACTAGGCAACAAATTGCCATCAAATGTGATTCAGGAACTAAGTACAGTGCTGCAGAAGAACAGAGCACTTCATGATGAAACCTCCAGCTGATTTCCTGTTTCTGAAGTTTTATATATGTGTTCATATATGCGAGTGCATGTGTATTTTCTGGACAAAAGTAGTCTTTTTTGATGTGTGTAGTTTGTACAGTGCAGAGGAAATATCATTTGTTTATGTGCAGCTGTTGATTTTGTATATGCATATTCCACATGTTATAATTTAAGATTGAACTGAGAACTGATTATGTAAAACTGAACTGTGTAGTGCAATGACATTGGGGTTTTGTATATTATTTTTATGTTGCAGGTTTTGTTTGGTGTAATTATTCTAAGCACTAACAAAAGCTTTTGCTCTGTTTATATTCTGTACCATCTTGTAAGAGAGAGTTTTGGAAGGAAGACAAGACGTATGCTGGAATTCATACTGTTGGCCTGTCATATTTTTAATTGCCAAACACTATATAAAAATTAGTAAATTCTGCTTTATACTTGGTGCTTTTAACTGGAGTTTTTTTTGTATGTAAGAATGAAATTAGTATCTGCTTCCATAGATTTGTCCTCTGACAAGAGCAGTATGTGAAAGATTCAAGATGAATGGAGGAGAAAAGACAGTATGTTAGTTCTTGTAGCTCAGAACTGTGTCGGTATGACATATATCTGGTTGGGACATCTAAGCAATGAGAGGGAATACTGAGGGTGACAAAATAAAGCCTTGAAAGCAATGTCTAATTTTAAAGGGCACGTGAATGGGTACGTGGTATGTGAATTGAAAGGCTAACATCTCTTTTTGCTTAATAAGCAGAAGTAATTTTATAAAGAGACCTTAAGGTGACAGAGGCAGACTTTTCTGACACTGGATAGAGCTTGCTTGATCCTGACAGAATTGCTGGCATCTGATGTAATATCCAATATTCAAATGAGAAATATATTTCCTTAAGAAAAAATGATCCCTGCACAAAGATCTCTCTTAGAGGGGACTAACTCATCAAATTAACAAGTCTCAGTTACTAAATGGTGAGGAGATTAAACCCTTCATTCACAGTGAAGACAAATAGCTGTGCTATTAATTAGCACAGCTGCTCTGAGTGTGAGAAGTCCCAAAGATGAGACAACCACCTCAGTTGCTTCATTTGCTGCATTCTGAGTATATAGGTAGCTGTTTCTGAAAAAAGTGATGTACTGGGATCTTGTCTTCACTTAACCATGGGACTGCCTTCTCTCCTGGCTTATCCCCGTTTTCACTTTGTCCATCAAGAGCAGGGTGGGAAAAAGAATGGTTCCCAGTTACTGCAGATGTCTTGATAAGCTGCAGGTCCAACAGATCCAAGAGGTAATGAGTTCACATTGCACCTTTGCTTCAGAGGAGGCATTAATAATGGCATCTGCTTAGTTTTGCTGCTATTTTGTGCTCTGATTAGTTACTCTGTTACCAATTTTCACCAGTGTTTTAAGAACCTTAAGCCTTTTAGTCTTCTTCACATTTTATTGGAATTGGCCAGACCTCTTAAGGTAGAAGAATGTTAAGCTTTTTATAATTTATTTGAAATAGTTTTAAGGAATCTCTTAATTCCTTAAAATTTCAGAGGAAAAATTCAATATAATCAGTATCAATGACATTTGATTTTTATTAACAGATAGTTTTGAGGACGTATTGTTTTGCTGCTGAATTTTTTCCCACACAGAAGCAATTTTCCCCTTCTTGTGTTTTTGGTAGTCACAAATGCTGTAACATTTCTCACATCACTTCTATTCCTGATTGCATTGAGCAGCTTAATTGGAAAAATAATTTGTTTGATTGAAGAAATTGGACAAATTACTCGAATAATATGTATGGCAACTGTACTAAGGAAGTACAAGGAAAATGGGACTAAACTCAGATATTTCCTGGTGTTTTATATTTATTACACGGAATGTCAGGGATTGGAAATGACCTGGAGAGATCATCTAGTCCCATACCCCTGCTGGAGCAGGAACACCCAGATCAGGTCACACAGGAGGCATCCAGGTGGGGTTTTAATGTCTCCAGAGAAGGAGACCCCACACCCACTCTGGGCAGCCTGCGCCGCTGTTCTGCCACCCTCACTGTGACAAAGTTTTTTTCCTCCTATTACTGTGGAACCTCCTCTGTTCCGGCTTGCACCCATTACCCTTGTCCAATCACTGAATGTCAGTATATGTCTTTGTGAAATGCTTCTGGAATGTAGCACTGACAAAGCAGGTTTCATCTTTCAGACTTTGTGCTTACTATATTTGAACTGTTGTTAAATCTGAAACAAGTCTGTACATTTTAATTGTCCCAGTACACTATTGAGTGTTTTGCTACTTTTAATTTGTAATTGAGCCCTTCCTAATCATTGAGGCCCTGGCTCAAAAAAGCATGTAAGCTTGACCTTAAATTGTATTGAGTAAAGCTGTGTGCTAAATGTTAATAAGCCCATTCTTAAATACTGATTTGTATCAGGGCCTAATGCCATCAGGAGAAATTACTTCATTTTCTGTCTGAGGCTGGACCTGAATGTACTGTTTACAGTTGTGCTTTTATATGCAAATGTTTTTCAGTATTGAGTTATGGTTTGTGTATTGTTTATCTTTTTATTGGCTTCTATAAAATGACATTCACCTCACTGCTTAAAGCCTCATGCATCATTTAAGCCTCTACACTAATGAAATAAATGGAGCAAATGGAAGGAGTTTGATATAAGGAGTTCAGAAACATTTGTTCTATTTCAGAAGTGTATCACAGAAAGAGCATCTGTGTGGATGCTGTTAAAAGGCCTTAAAGAAATAAAGATGTATACTGAAACATATTTAGATTTGATTTTGTATGCGTACATATAGAAATATGCTGTATATGTGCATACTGCTATGTAGAAACCAACAGAGATACGCTGAATGGGGACAATGTTAACTCAAGTAAAATTATTTGGGAAAACAGAAATTAAATTTGCAGTTAATTATTTCAAGTATTTATCAAAGTTGTGAACCAATTATTGGACATATCATGGTTGGACTACGCATTTGAGACTGATTTAAGACCTGCAGAATAAATGTGTTTAGTTGCAATACCTTCATGGCTGCTGATCTTTATTGTTCTCTGCCTCATTGTGTGATGTGAAGAAAGTGTACTTTTCAGGGAATAAATGCTAATTATTTGAATAAAGGAATTTCTCTAAAATAAACAATGGATTTTTTCTTAAATTAGTTATTAAAAATGGTCATTAATTTTTTTCTCTTAAAAAATGGTTCTGATGTCATTCCATAAGAAATCTGTTGAATAATCAGGTAAGTGTTTTATGGGTATTTTATGTGTGAGTTTGTAACAGTGGGAAGACTGGATGTTAAAGTCTCAGTAAATGTCAGGTTCATCATTAACTGTTTAAACTTCTGCTGCTGTTGCAGGTGTAAAGCTGACATGTAAGGACTGTTCTAATTTTTGGACATAATTCCTGTATTCTCTGTTTGTAGTTGTTTCAGCTCTTTTAGGATGGAAGAGGGAAGCGACTCAAAATGTGAAGAAAAAAACATGCTAAAGTTTCTTTGGGTTGTGGTTTTTTTTTTATTTGTCCCTACAATTTTGCTGAATATTTGGGTTACCAGTTCAAAAGAGCATTTTGACTAATAGGTTTTGTGCCTCAGGGGAGACTGCTTTAGTGTGGAGTCAGTTTGACTAACTGAGATCTACATAGTGTGTTCATGGAGAGCTTCACAATGTGACTTGTCTTGAGACACAATTTCTGCATTATGAGGTTTTGAAAACGTTATCCAAGAAATTTGTCCAATGAGGGTGGCATACCTTCAAAGATTTCTTCAGTTAACAGGAAGGGCTTGACTATATCCTTAATTTCTCTTTGTCTATTGTGTTGTGCCTAATGTGAATTTTTAGGATGTTACTGGCTCTTTCTAACAGAGCCATCCCTGGGGTGCCTTCCACTCTCAATTTGGGGATAGGTTTGCATTGCTCTGCAGATACAGGTTTATCAGAGGGTAAAGGTTCTGGGAATTTTATCTCACTCCTATGATTCTTCTCTCCCGTGATACAGTGCTGGATTAGTTTATGTTCCCATGAGTACTGCCAGGTTATAACCAGCTTCAGACAAAGGAGTCTGGGAAAATACTTAACACCCTCTTCTGCAGATGCTGGTGGTGCCTGCAGGAGTTAAGAGGCAAGGGTTATGTGTCTCATGGACTGAGATAGTTATGAACCTGCCCTGTCATATTACCTTTTCAGTTTTAAAATTCTGGTTTCTACTGTAAGCTGTTTCTGTGGGAGAGAACAAGTTATTATTAGACTTGCTGGTTTCAGAATCAGAACATCAGTTGTGCCTAAGTCCAAATGGAAAATGACTCTGTGACTTCTTGTGTTTTTTCTCTGATTTTCTAATTTATGACTCAAACTCAAAACTTTATCCATGCTTTCTGTTTCAATCCTGTTGCATCTCTGGCTATTGAATTACACTAGGTGTATTATGGTCAAGACTGTTACACCAAGCTTAGCTTAACCTTTATCTTAAATCCTGGTAGAGATCTTCTCAATATTTTCCTGTAGTGAAAGGGATTTCACAGAAATGGCCAAGAGAGACAGACATTTAGATGTTGACAAATAAGAGCATGAAGTTCCATAAAAATGCCCTGTCTATATATTTTCATTTGTAGTCCTTAGCAAATCAGAAGGCAAACTAAAGCAAATGTACTGTTTGCCTTTTCAAATTATTTCACTTCAGTGCTTTAATGATCCTTTAATGATCCAGGCATTGCACCTGGTAATAAAGAATGCAATTTCTTGCAGATTATACCTTTGGTTACATAAGCAGTAGAGTTTTTCTTTCAGAATTTAATTAGCATTTGTTTGTCCACTACTGCAAACTGCTTAAGAACTTACAGATCTGAATAAATTGAGGTTTGCTGTACATATGTCATTTTCTCCCCCCTCTACGTTTCCAGTATGTTCCATTTAAAAGCAAATCATGTGTTTGTATGTCACTAGTCTTGCTTTGTATGTCTATTTAAATTACAGCATGATTGAACTATAATTTCTTCAAATAGACTTTAGCCATTAGCCTTTAGTTGGCTTGGGTTTGCCCTGCTGTTTACTCAGTTATCTTATATATTGTAATTATTCAATCTCATTGGATGATGAATGTCATGGAACGCATGTAACAATCTTAAGGTCTTCCCAGGCTGTTACAATTTTTCACATGAGAATCTTTACAGGTTTTCCTTCCAGGGGGAACCATGTTTGACCAGAGATCATATAACCTGTGTGGAGGAAAATATGGATTCTTGGTTAAATCGCTGATTGAATTTAGTTCCCTTTCTGTCACTTCTTGATCTCATATAACTCAGTTTGCACAGGTAGATAAGTTTTGAAAATGAAGACAAAGGATCTTCTCTAAGAGCCTAGTGTACAGAAAAGAAGATGCTATATAGCTTTAGCATACCCAGAAGGTCTCACTACTAACTAAAGAAAGGGGGGTTTTAGGGGTTTTTTTGTTTGTTTGGTTTGGTTTTGGGTGTTTTTTGGTGGTGGTTTTTTTTTTTTACTTGCAGATAGATGGCAGTCTCTTCTCCCCAGTAACAGGTGATAGGACAAGAGGAAATGGCCTCTGGGAGGCTTAAACTGAATATTAAGAAAATTTCTACACTGAAAGGGTTATTTGGTGTTGGAACAGGCTGCCCAGGCAAGTAGTTCAGGTACCATCCCTGGAGGTATTCAAAAGATGGTTAAATAAAATAAATAGAGATATTACTTAGTTTAGTGATGATTTGTGTTAGAGTTAGGCTGATACTTGGCCAAGATAATCTGAAAGGACCCTTTGTCTTGCTTAGTTCTCTGAATAGCAGTTCTGGGATAAATACATATCATAGAATCATAGAATACTTTGGGTTGGAAGGGACCTTAAAGATTCTGTGATGAGTTTTCATCTTTTTATGTCAGTCATGAAAAAATTTCCAAAATTTCTTTTATGTGACTGAATTAAAGTTTAGAATATTTACTATTTGCTATTGGAATTTGTCAAAAAAACTTGACACCACTAGGCAAAATATTGCTATTTAAATTCAGAAGTCATAAATATGTTGCTTACATGAATAATACAACTCAAACACATACTTGAATAATAAATCATGATTTGTTATAGCAAATTATGAGGAAGTTGCTATGGGGAATCTGACGTTTCTGTAGTTAGCTGAATCTCTTCTGTCCATCTCCTCTTTCTCCAAACTCTATGGTTTTCAAAAAAAAAGGATTACTTTAGAATTCCGAGTGTAGAATCGGATGTTAATTTTTAAAGTTCTAATAAGAAAACACTACAATCCACCTGCTTAATAAGCTTGCATTAGTTAACTCTGCCAGAGTTTTAGGGTGAATATTCCTTCTGGATGTTTGCATTAAATAGAATCTTCCTCTTCGTGGGTACTAACTGGAGTTTTCCTGAAATCTGCGGGGGGGTTTGACAAATCAGTCAATGTAGGCCATGCTGCTGGGTACTGAGTCTCTGCTGCAACATTAGCTTGTATATTTGAAAGTCTGTAACAAAATGAAAAAAAGTTGTCGAAGTATGTGGTCAGTAATGTCACACATTTTTCACTGATCAGCAGCCTTTTTTAATAATGTACTTACATCACATTGGTTTTCATAGTAGATCTTTCATTACAAATAAAGTAATTCAAAGATGTTTAACAAATAAACTAACATTGTCTCAGTCAAGTTTTTTTCACACAATTTTCCTTCCAAGCTTTTGCTTTGGCTTTCTAAGACATGGTCTGAGTATGGTACTCAGTTTTTGTTCCTGATTGCCCTAAGCAAAAGCAATGGATAGATGCAAACTATCTTTGTAGTACATACCTTGTTTTGGTCTTTCCTGCACCTACATCTGAAGGTCTATTTTTGTTATTTATTAAATAAAAGAGGGGTCCAATTGTGTTCTGTTAACACTCATCTCCACTTTTATTTACTTAATACCTGTGATGAAAGTATCCTTTAGCCTTCCTGATGTCAGCTGTTCAGAGCATAAATATACATAGAAGTTGGAGTAGAAGGCCAGACACTTTACTGCCTCCAGAAGTACAGCATGTTGCCCATTCTTAGAAATATTTTCAGCTTCATAGCTATTAACGTCTGCCTTTCTATTCCCTAATGTAACTTTATCAAGAACACATCAAAGTGCATCTTATCCTTGTGGCCATACAACTATCATAAAACTGCATATGTATTTCTTTCTTTCAAGTTACTTCATCACAATTAATGAACCATGAAAAGATACTGTAAAGTAAAAGGATACTACCTATGCAGATGTATTTACTAAAGGACTAGAGTCCATGTCACTATCTGCTTTTAGCAACAACTTTCGGACTACTATGTACATCAGAAACTGGTTTGGTTTTTTTCCCAAAACCAAAACTCCTAGCTGGTGAATTCTTGAAACAAACTTCAGTATAAAAATTGATATTTTAAAATTAATTGGTAAATTAAATTCTTTTGCAGTTGGTTAACTCAAGTTAATTGACAACTGACTGAAGCATGAGAAGTCTTTGCCATGCAGACATTCTGATACCACATTTAGTGTGCCATACATTTATGCTGTTGAAGAAAATGGCACATTGCCACTTTCTTGTTCCTTTTTGAGATCAAATAATTGCTCTTGTGTTCCCTGACATTTGTGTGCATGATATTTTCAGTTGCAGGTCTGCAGATTACAGTGTAAAAGACAAATTTATAATCAGTTTATTGGGTGTCTCCCTAAACATTTACAGGTGAAAGTGGTGTGCCTCTTAGCTGAGATTTAACAGTAAGGTATTCCACTGCTTTGACAGCAATGAAAGTTCACCAGAAAGTCACATCTGCATCTGCACGAAATGAGTTAGGTCATGTTGCTTTGATCTACAATTTGGTTCAGGCGCCAGATGTTCATGTTCAGTGCATTAGGCATGTTATAATTGAACTATTGAGAAATAAAATGTTGATGAACTGTCTTCCTACTTGAAATAAACTCTAGGTTTCTTATTACAAGGACCTCCGCTGTTCTTGATCTTATTCTCTAATCGACTCTTAATGTTCTCTTGGTGTCTCTAATTTTACATAGTAAGTGTGCATGTAAAATGAACCTTGTAAATATTTTGTGGCTATATACCACATGCTGAATAATGTTAGCAAGCTATTACAAGTTGCTTATGTTTACCCCTTGTAGCTTCTTGATCTCAGAACTTTGCATTAACACAGAGCTGTGAGGGAGAAATGCAGTGAGAAGCTCACCTTGTTGGAGGAGATAACCCAGAAACAATGAAAATATTCTAAAAAAGCAAAAAGGTCAACTAGGTTCTTTTTCCCATACCATGTTTTTCCCATTCCCAAGTGGTGTAGTGAATAATAGACTGCAGATTTTTTGATTCATATATATATTAGACTGCTTTACAAATATCTGCATTTTTAAACTATGTTTGAACATCCAAACATCTTGTAGATGGCCTTCGAGGCAAAACTTGTTGGCACTTGTAAATAATATCCAACTAAATTATGAAGTATAATATATAACAATAAAATGATGAAAAAAATTCTAGCTTGTTGAAATTGTACTGAGGGAGTCTATCAAGAAGTAAAAATATCTCCTTTTATAAGGGTTGTCTGTTTCCAGACAATGGAACAGAAGGTCACTAACCAGAACTTTGATTAGTTAATCAAAGATTTCTTTTTTCATCTTTACTACCAATCTTTTCTCTGCAATGATAATTGTGATTTTTAAAAGCACTTTTCTTACCTTTTTACTTTGTTGCTATTATTTTTTATTTTTTCCTCCTCTCATTATAAGCTTGAATGAGTTTAAATAAAGCAGGTTAGAATGGCTTAGCCCTCACAGCAAATAGATAGGAGCATCATCTTTTAACAGTTGCATTTTTAGTAAGCCTTTTCCAGCTGCTGCATGTAATATACAGTCAGTTTCATGGAAATCAGACAGTCATCTTTTTTTCTTGTTGAAGTTTGAAAGGTCTTGCTCATCAAAAATTCTGTAACAGCTCTCTTTTTCTATCTCTTCATTTATCACCTGCCACTGGAAATTACATGAAGGTTGAATCTAGGTCCATGAAACTAGCTGGCAGCTAGGATACCTTATATTGATACATTTTTCCACACTGACTCAAATAAAAAAAGGATTTTTAAAGTCAGGAAAAACTCAAGTCAGTCAATATCAAATCAACTTCATTGAAAGAAAATTTATGGAGCTGTGACTACAAAAAAAGCTGTACATAAGTGTAAATAAATAGCATTGTGCAGTTCTGAATATAATGAAATTGAACAAAATTATCATCTGCAAGACTGGTAACATATACTTCTGTACTTGTTATACATGCATTTGTGAATGAAAATTTTGGTCATTGCACTTTGTAGTTCATCAAAGTAATGTCTCTAATGTTAGTGCAACTTCTGCTGCTGTTAGTTGGTAGGCAGGTGCATTTTAAATATATTTTGACACTACTGTTGTAACCTTGTAGTTAATCTGATGGTATGTTTGCTGTCCAAGCATTCTGAGGGAATGTCAACCTTCTAATTTATAGTATACTTTGAAAAAAGTGAGGCAGAAAGCCACAAGACACTGCAGCCAGCATTGAAAAAAATAAGTGAACATCATATCACATTTTTGTGCTAGTCTCAAGGAGGAGCATTCAGCAGAGCAAGTCAGTACTGGTTCCACGTCCCTTTTTCTCCAGGCTCCACCTTTCTGCACTTCATAAAGCTACAGGGGGAGAGGTCCTTCCAGTCCCAGCGACCCATTTCTACTGTCAGAGTAGATTAGGACCACTTTATTCTACTCAGATTAGGAAGGGATCACAGAGCTGAGTTACCAAAACAATGGTGGAAATGTTTTGGGGGAATAAAGATTAGCCTTTGGAAGGCATAATAGTGAAGGATTGAAGCTGATGCATACTGCTAGAGGTTGCTTATCTGATTGAGTTTATTTTCTTTACCTGCAACTTCCTAACCTTAAAGGAAGGTTCACATAAAATTATGAAAATCTGTTTCTACTCTACGTAGTTACTGCCAAGAATCAATTTATATTGTAGTTGTTGTTTTAAAAATAATTTTAAAATTAATTTGTGGTGCAGAGGTAAAGATAATTGAGACACTTGGAAATTTAGGCTTTGAAACAGTTCCTTTCTTTTGCAGTGAGGATCCAGGTTTTAACTACCTCTAACAAAGATTTTCTGAATTGGAACAAGGACTTTAATTATATTGTTCTCTTTTATGTCACCTTTTAGTGATAATAATTTTTCAATTAATTAAAGACCAGGTGCTACTGGTCTTGAGTAGGGCACCCAATTAGGAACCCTGAACATGGTAAACAACAACCTTTACTGCCAGCCAGCTCATTTTATCACCTCCTATCACTGGCACAGAAGCCTGTTTGTACTTGTTTCATAAATGCATGCTTTAGTCCTATTGACTGGCTCTGCTGAATGCTCCTCCTTGAGACTAGCACAAAAATGTGACATCATGTTCGCTTATTTTTTTCAATGCAGGCTGCAGTGGCTTGTGGTTTTCTACATATTTTTTTTAAGTATACTATCAATTAAAGGATTTTTCTGGGAAAGTTTTACTCAGCGGAAAAGCAGATGTGTTTCCTGTATGCAGAAAGCAGTTTGCCTACAGCATCTTCCTGCTACTTAATGATATTTCAAGAAATAATGTCATTATTTTAGATAGAAATCTAGTTTTTCCATACATTGTACACTCCATGGAAACATGGCCCATGTTTATTCTGCCTATTGTTGTGGAGTAAATAAATAACATGAATTATTATAATATGCAGTCTTGCCTTTGTTTATAAACAGTAATTACTCTTCAGGACGAGCCGCCATGAAGAAGAAATCTGTGAAACTTGTTCTAAGGTTTGTTCACTAATCACTCTGAAATACAGGTTTAGTTATAACTTTACTGGCAGAGACAATGGGGAAAAGGAAAATAAATGTGTGGATGACAGGATCACGCAGGTTAACCAAAGCTAGGAGAACCTGACTGGAAGTTCAGGTGCACAGTCTGGGATAAATGTAAGGTTATTCATACTGAAAGGAACAGTTTGAATGTTGATGCAAAGTACCTTCTAAATGCAAAATAGGTAAGGTGCTGTAGAAAGATTAAAAAGCTTCTGGTTTTGATACAACCTTCCTCAAAAATACAAAAAGGTGTGTGTTTATTAGAATAAGATGGAAAAAGAAGTAGCTACAAAATTAAAGTGATAGCCTTTCCATAGGTCTAGTGCTTACTTAACTAATACTGAGGAGAAAAAGCATCGTTAAGAGAGATATGGCCAGAGTACAGGCATTTTACAAGCATAAAGCAGACATTGGGATGTCTTGGGATGAAGTTAAGGGAAGTGTTTGTAAAGGAACAAGAGAATTACTGACTTGATACATGAAGATTTGTATTTTATAGTTTATAGCAATGAGAAATTAGACATGTTTTCACAGCAGACTGACAGCTCCAAGTGTCAGAGAATGTTTCCTATATAAATGATTGTCAGTTCCTGTGGCAATTTCAGCTTTTCTTTTTTTTTTTTTTTTTTTGCCTTATTTTCTGGTTTTGCAGAAATCATCTGGAACCAAGGAGTGGTTCTTTTGTTCTGTATGAGAGCTAGGTAATCAGGACCCTGCAATAGCCAGTTCCCAATTCCTTACACTGTATTTTAGTCTGTGTCTCTGCTGAAAGCCCAAGCTTTTATTGCGCTGCTGTATTTTCTTGGAAACTTACTCAGTAACGGCAGAATGAAGAGGAAAAAAAAAATAATAAAACCTCCAAACTCCCATGGTAGAATACTGGCATTGGAAATCTGGTTTTCTCTTTGTGCTCTGTTTTGGTGAATGTGGAATGGCAGAAATAGTGATTTTAATGACAGAGAATAATCTCAGCATTAGTAATGCTTCATCAAGTTGCACTGGAAATGAACCGCTAGTTAGAAGGTATAGTTCTCAGAATTACATTAGATTAAATCCAGATGCATTTGTGAGAGCTATTTTGGAGGCTTCAGAAAGGTATCTTGACAGCATTGTTTTCTGAACTTCTTTTTGAGGATGCAATTCTTTTAGCCCAAATAAAAGTATTCTGAGCTTCTGTGAGCCTTTACAGAATCAGTGGTACTGAGTACTGTAAATACTAAACAGCTGTTTTGCAAAGTTAAATAACTTGGCCATATCTCAATACTTTTTTTAAAGAATTGATGAGCTTAGTGTGCTTTATGGATTGTCTGCCAGAAACATTTAATTTTGTTCCTTTTCCTCCAGTGAAGCCAGATGAAAATAAGTTTTAAACTATTCAGGTTTTAAGCTTTTGCTATGTATAGATGGCAAAATAACCTCATAGAAGCATTAGGCATTTCAATATATTCTCAACTTACTTGATCACAAATAAAACTGATTTATCTTTTCTTTTTTCCTGTCTGTCCAAAGTAGTCATATCATAGTGAAAGTATGTGTTTGTTTGGCTCTGACAGCTAGTGCTTTATTTTGTTGTTTTATCTCTGAGTAGCCTTTATTCTTAGGAGTAGAATTTATTATTACATTGTGGCTTTACCCAGAAATGTCAGTCCTAGTGCTCTAGAATATGGACATATATGCATATGATGTGGTGGGGAGGGAGTGATGATGATGATGGTGCAAAAATCAGCAGTAATGTATATTGAAAAGTGAATTACAGAATGTTAAAGTTGCTTTCTGATAATGAGAAAACTAGTCAAGTCAAATGCTCTCACTATAGTGCTATTAAAACAGGTAACTCCCATTGATTTTTAAATAACTCTACCACGGGACTGTAGAACTGGAAGAGACTTCCTGCATCACTGTATGCAGGCTTCTAAAATTACTCTTGTGAAAGTAAACCAAAATCAACAAACAAGCCCGAAATCCAAATCAAAACATCTTCTTCTTCTCTTGGGCTCACAATGAAGATCGCACACTTGACTTCACTACATGGTAAACTGAAGACTAATGGAAACCAGAAAGAGAATTAAAAGTGTTACCAATTGATCCCAAACTGAGCTGACAGTTTGATATTTTATATACCATGACTAGCCAAGAGAGATTTAAAGCTTCTTTTTTTTACGTAAAGGAGCAAAAAATTTTCCTGTAACGTCCAGCGCAGGCCCAGCCGGTGAGGGAAACCACACGCCACACAATATGAGTGATAAAGAAGCTTCCGTTTATTAGCCCAAATAGCTCACTTATATAGAGGTTACAGTT
>VZTY01002309.1:57769-93529 GCA_013400935.1 Turnix velox | reverse complement strand
CTCAAGGTTCTTCTCAAGATTCAGACATTCCTTGCCATAGCAGATCCTTGGTAAGTGACTAACAGCATGCTAAGCCTTGAAAACCTACCTAAGTGATATAAAGGATTGATCATGCATACATAACCCTTCAGACATAATCTATTGGCCAAATCTGGGAGTAGGATTGGGTGTAGTCACACCCTGAGTCTGCTCTAAGAAGGTGTTTAGAAAGCAAGCAGGTCCTTTCTGAATCTCCATGGTTCTTTTCTACAGGACAGTTTTCTTGACGTGTCATTTCTCACTTTGGTGTGGAAGATCTAATCCAGGCACTGTTAAGCATCAAGAGATGATGCCTGAGCAGGGCATTAAGAATCTCAAGGTACCATCACACAAAATAATAAAGAAAAAAATCCATTATTTCAAACTTTGACAAAACAAGAAATGTTGGGCTCAACTGTGGCACACATAATGCAGTCAGGAAATTTAACACTCATGAGGCAACATGAATGAGTCTGGAGTTTCTGAGTACACGTCTGATGTGGCATGTCAGGAATGAAACCTGAAGGTGATCCTGCATCTTTCCATTCTGGTCCTGTGTATGGGCATAATGTTGCTACTGGATGCCATAGCCTAAAGATGAATAGAGGGCTCTGTGCTGCTATAGTGTGCAGCAAGAAAAAAAAAAGGCCTATTTACTTGTACTTCTGGCTTATTTCTATATTGTTTTTAACACCACAAGTAAATTAGGTAAAGAACACATTTTAAATTTAACTTTAGTTGTAGATCACCAGCAAAAACAGTTATGTAAGAAAATAAATTCATACAACCAATATGTCTTTTAATGTGGCAATAGGTATTGTATTATTTTCTCCTGTATTTAATATTAATTCTTTTAATATGTTTTACATGTAGTTCATGAGGTATAATTTGTGAGCATTTTCCTGTCATGTAAAACTCCAGAGCTTCTGGCTTGCTGTGGTGGCGTATGTAGGTCATGGATTTTCTTTCAAATTGAAATAATAACTTTAGGAATCAGAATAATTTCCATGCCACACATGGCATTTTTCATCCAACTTTCAGCATGGACTTCATGTGAAAGCCACTATTTTTGTCAATGATTTTTTCATTTATGTCTACAATTGTCTACTGCTATTCTGAACTGGAACGCATGGGCCAAGGCTACCAAGAAAGGGAATTTTATATTTCTTTCAGTAAAAAAGAAATTGTCTTTAGGTGCTTTAAAAAAGCCTATTTTAATATTTTTTGTGAAACTTTACTACACTTGCAGCAATTCAACTTGGCTTTCAGTTAGAAGAAAACAACTATTCCTTCGAGAGAATTCTCATTTAAGTTTAGGGTTTTGTCTTGTACAATAAAAATTGTGTTAAAAGTACTAATGATACACCATCAAGGGATTTTGAAAGTATTAGTACTTTGTTAAAAGTTATTAATTTAAACAGAGCTATATTTACATCTACTTTTCTAAATATTCCTACCACATTCACTGGATACTTGCAAATAGATCTGCCACACTGCAAACATCAGAAATGAAAGATGAGGTACCTTTTACAATCTAACCAACAGACATGAGTTCAGTGATGCAGTGATGCTTAAAATATAAACAAACAAACAGCAAAAAATTTCACAAGGCAGAGCAGTAGTAGGAATCATAGGACAACCAGAGGAATGACTAATTTTTGTTTCTCCCATTAGGGTGGTAAAACTGTTAACCCATTTACAGAGATGAGCACCGTGAACAAATACTAATTTCTGGTCTTGATTTTCTTATGCATTACTTCAAAACCACTGGAAAACACAATGATTTGAACCATTTCACATTTTAGAATGTCCTAATCATCTTATAGAAATGCAACAAGGAAAGTCAAATTCTCACGTGTTGTGGTTTCCTGGCAAAAAAAGTCAAACAGAAAAGAAAATGAGAAGGTAAGCATAGATATATTTTGAGAAATTAAACGAAAACTTAATCCTTGCTCCTCACACTCCTCCCCTCCTCAGTTTGGGGATCCGTCCCACAGGAGACAGTCCTTCTCAGGCTGCTTCAACAAGGATCCTTCTCACAGGCTGCAGTTCTTCAAGGACTGCTCCAGCACGAATGCTCTCTACGGGGTGTGTCCACCTGCTCTGTCATGGGATACTCAATAGTCTGCAGTGGGACAGCCTGCCTCACTATACTCTTTTCCAGGGGCTGAAGGGGAATCTCTGTCCTGGCTCTTGAAACACATCCCCCCCCTCCTCCACCTGGGTATCTGCAGGGTTGGTTCTAATTTTTCTCACTCTCTCTCACAGCTGCCATGCAGCATTTTTTGACACCAGTGATATTTTAGCATGTGTTCTGTAGTACCCGGTGCACTCAAAGCACTGTGGCTGTCTCAAGTGGTGAGCAGTTTGGGGATCCGTGTATCAGATGACAGGCTGAGGGAGTTAGGCTTGTTCAGCCTGGAGAAGAGAAGGCTGCGGGGTGACCTCATTGTAGCCTTTCAATACCTGAAGGGAACCTACACCCAGGAAGTATTCACCCATGAAAACAGTTTAAGTAATATTGTAATTTCTTATGGGCACATCTTGGTGCTTAATCTTGAGATTGCAATGTTTCCCTGTTCAGCACTGGTCTCAGCAGTACTGGGCCATCCTTATTGTCATTAAGCAAATTCTGCACTTGTTTCCTGGTCTCTATGCTAAAACACCTTGTTACCAGCCCGGCTGAGCATACTCTGCCTCTTGGGAAATGAGAGGATGTGGAGTCCTTTTCCAACACATGACGTTACTCTGTTCCCATTGAATTTGGATTATACTTGGTATCCTATTGTTTTATTAATTTTATACCAAGTAGCTTGTAGATTCAGCACAGTATTACCAGGACATGCTGGTAACTAGTGTTCCCAATTTATAAGTAAAGCAGAATGCGAACAACAGTGAGAGATTTAAACAAATTATTTGGAAGCCGCTGCTCTTTAAAAGAGCTCAGGCTCTTTAAAAGCAGGTTTTTCATTGAGTTGCTCTTTGAATTTCATGCAAAGCATGTTCATTTATCTATGAATGAATCCTAGTGAGGTGCCTTTCTGGGCTTGTGATGTGCAAAAAGATTTCTGCAGAAACTGAAGACATAAATCCTTTCTTACCTTATTTAGTAGTGGCTCCTCTGATACCAGAAATGAATTTTTCACATCTGACTCCTCAAAGTAGTTACTTGCTTAGTAATAATGTTACAGCACCTGCAAATGCCTTGTTAGAAACACTTTCATGACTCCCTGCTCCCCTGCACCGAGACTAACTTGCTGCAAAAAAACTCGAGGATTTTCTCTGCAGACAATTTTATATCATGTAACCCAGTCTATCTAGAAAATTGCCATTTATATTACAGCTCAGTGCTGAACTCAGTGTAAATTCTAAAATAGGAATTAATATTAGATTATATTTTTGGTATGGTAGGAAATAATATTCCTAAGTGTATTCAACAAATGGCATAATTTTGTTCAAAAAGAACAAGTGTATTTATTTTGATTGGGTACTTTTGTACTTTTAAAAATGTTGTGCATATTTTATGATACTATAGCAATACAATAATTCAGATGAATAGGAAAAGAGATCTATTGTTTACATAGGTTTTACCAATGTTTTAAATCAAGTTTAACCTTTTATTATAATTTATATCAGCTCTGTTTCCATCATAGTCAAAGTATTTGCATGATTCTTGATATATGTTTGATGCATTCTTAAGAACATTGACTCATGTGTTTCATTAAATGCAAGAGAACCAAAGTTTCCATCAGCTATAAACAGAAATAGAAAAAGTAAAAATCAACTCATATTCATAGGTGTTATTCCTTTCCCCTAAAGTCAAACTCCATCAATATAGATGTTAAAGCTTTGTAGTATAATTCTTAGTGTAGCTAAGTAATTCTTGATAAAGCGAGTTTCTTAGTTTAAACAAAGTACCTGTCCCTAAGCAGAATTTCCTAACTAGATAACTTTAAAGAAAAGACAAAAAATATTGTGTGAGGTACAGATCAAAATTATTTTTCTGTGCATGGTTTGGGTAGTTAGAGAAACATTTTGTCTGTATCAGTCAAATCACTGAAGTCTCTGTGTCAGCCAATTATTTAAAGTATTAGAATTTTGAAATGAAATCTATCATTAAAATATCAAAGAAAACTAGTAGCCAAAAAATAAGATATCTGCCATCTTACATCTTAAAATTGTTTAAATTGTTTGGGATTCTTTTTAGTGCAAAGAGATAAGTTCTTCTATGATTCACAGTCTAGGAAATCCAATCTCCTTTTAAAATTTTTATTTTAATATATTGCATTTCTGTGTTGAATTGTATCTGTATACTTGTTAATGTTGCTTATTTTTAGGCAGAAAGAGTAAAGAGTAATTTTTCAGACAAAAACAACTGACAAATAATCACGATTCTTCCAGACATGAATTGAGGTACCTTTGTACTTCTTTCATATGATGCAGTTCATATGATGCTGTAGCTACACAAAGCATCAGGGATTCAGCTGAACATTTCCAGTTTGGCTAGCAAGAAATACTTTTTATCATTGTATAGGTAACATCAGGCTCCATTGTTTATGACCATATTCCCCATCTCCTGAGCCCAGATACAGCCACTGTCTTACTGCTTCATTACATTCCCTTGTCAGAAGGAGACCTGGGCATGGTTATATTACTTCTCTGCCTCAACCCACAAAGCTTCCTCAACTGTGTTGAGGTGCTCATCAGTAGACAAGAATAGACACAGCCTGGCTCTCTGGGTGTACTGAAGGTTGACCTTTTACAGCTCAGGATTTTAATCATTGAGTCCTTCTAGAGCTGGCCTGCTGGTAATACACTGTACTGACTAATATTTATGGCATTTTTGTTATTTCATGCATCTAATTTTCTGCCATTTGACATAATGAAAGATTATAGAGGAGTTAGGATTTCCATCTGAATTTTTAAGAACTACAGATGCCTGTGTTGAATCTGGCATATATGGGAAATGGGAGCATGTGTTCTTCTATTTTAAAAAGAAAAAAAAATCTTTCTATTGCATATAGTTCTATTTATAATCTTGCTCATCCAAAATTGAATGATAAATCTCTGAGCCTGCGGCTGGGTGAAACTGAGTTCCCTGTTATCTTACACGAATACCAGGTGTGCTCCTTTTTTTTTGTTGGATCTTGTTTCTGGCACAGTTTGCTGCTCTCAGGGCTTCATTCCAACAAGTCCCATCATATCATTCTCTCAAGGTCAATCCTCACTTGCAGAGCTGAACAGTTCTGCTCTCTGCCTCCCAACACTTAGATAGCCACTTTTTAATAGATATTTATTTAATCAAGGAGAAGAAGAGCTCAGCACTGTTAGAGGAGAATCTTTGAAGGAAAAATAGAAATGTTTTTATTAGGGAAATTATTAACCATCAATTCTAAAATCAAGTCACTGCTCATGTTTTGGTTTAAAGACTAAGTACATATCCAGTGAAGAGAAAAAAAAATAAAACCCCTAAACCCTGGCAATTTTGTCTACTGATGAAAGTCATACGATTTCCAGGGGATGAGTCCTATCAATTTTAATTAAACTAAAATAATAAATGATGTAATAAGTTGTCAAAACCAGACTAGTCATCCCATTCCACACATTTTACACTTTAAATCTGCCCCTAAAATAGTAGTTTCTGCAGCTTTGAGAAGATCATGATTGAGCATAGCCATATGATTCAAATACTATCTGATCTGTAACTCAGCTGAGTTTACAACACCTGATGAAACTCTGAAAGCTCTTTTCTTAATATAGGTGGCAGAGGAACAGACAACAAATGACAATAACAGAACACTAATATTTTCAGCTCAGTATTTTAGCTTCTGCAGTAACAACGCTGTATATCCATCAGCCAGGTTTGTTTTCTGCAAGACCTTAATTCCAACAGGACTACAATATCTCTTTATATTTAAAGAAGCGCGGGAAGAAGAGGCGGCAAAACTGCTTTCTAGTCTCTAAGAGCTAGCAGGATAAAGAGATATGGGCCGTTAAGTCTTAGAGACAGAAGCACACAGCTCCACTTTTGCTCTTTGACAGTCATGTGAAAAAATAAAAGTCCTCCAACCTTTCCTAATCTGGTTAATATAAAGAATTTATTAGAATAGTTTGCAAGTGCAGTAGAAGAGATTGCATTTTAGAAGTGATGTGCACATAGGTCAGGGACTTGGAGATCTAAATTCTATGGCAGATAAATACAAAATACAAGTTGTTCACTGTAGAATAAAATGTGAATACAACAAAAATGGTGAGCTCTGAAAAGAGTAAAGGGAAAGTATAAAATTATAAAGGATTTTTACAGGCTTTACAAGCTGAGGACTTCTTTTTACCCTTAGAGAATATTTCATATTGCTTGAATGATT
Organism: Turnix velox; assembly: GCA_013400935.1. Classification (NCBI taxonomy): domain Eukaryota; kingdom Metazoa; phylum Chordata; class Aves; order Charadriiformes; family Turnicidae; genus Turnix; species Turnix velox. The sequence continues at coordinate 87,146 of VZTY01002309.1, read as the reverse complement.
GTTCTCTGGGTGCCTTTGCTTGATGAACTGATGAATTGATTCAGAACATTCTATTATCCTTTTTTCAACTTATTCAATGCTATTAGATTTGCATTAGGAAGGGGTTTTTTGTATTAGCTGTTCTTGGAAAGGGTGATTTAGGTACAGATCACATTCCAGATCATGGCCTATGGCACATGGTAATTGGATAATAAAGCATTGGTCTGCCAGAAGGAATATAAATACTACCAGACATAATTTCCATTCCCTGCTCTTGTACTCTTTCTGTAAGCCTATGGAGGTGGAGAAGCTGATATGCTTCAGAAAAAGCTTTTTTTAATGTACCTTACTATTTTCCTAGGTTTTATAATGCTAAATTGGGGACTATGAATAAGATGGTTCCTGAAAGGGCTTTCTGGACCTGTGAGAGGAAGAAGCAAGATGGGTGATTTTATTCAGGTCTACATGTCGGAGTTTGCCAGGTGTGTGTGAAAATATAAATAGTGCTTCAAAGTAACTTCTTGAACAAATAGATTAGTATATATCAAATAAAAATTCCATGAGTCATTAATATTCAATATCATTATCAACAGCTAACTCAAAAATAGCAATTCCATTAATTCAGCTATTCCAAACTAGTAATCCCTAGTTTCTTAGGAACTTGTATCTTACATACTTACCTCAGTCCTCTCATGATATAGTCAACTCTTGCCAGATCCTCAGTGTATCTTACATAGGTTCCTCATTGATCCCCTCTGGTAATATTTCTGGATCCTGCTCATATTCTTGGGCCAATATCACTGAATTCATGCTCTATCTAGCCATTGTCTCTTGCTTGATTCTACTTACTAGGCAACTGCAGGGGGGCAGAGTCTGTGGTTGCTTCAAATGCATTGTAGGTTTCAGGCTGCAGTTGCAGTCCTGGATTCACTGATTTTGATAGCAAAAGATACTCAGAGGAGAGGGAGAGGAGATCTAATTATATGTCCCTCTCTACTGTAGATGGCTGACCATAGCTGCCCAAGTTACCTGGGCAAACATGGAGGAAGGAAAGGAAGAAAAGAAAAAGGCAAATGCGTTCTTCAGAAGGAGCCATGGAAATGTTTGCAGAATGTCTAAAAATTCCACATCATGATAATAGCCTTAGGTACTTATTTGGCAATAAAAAAAGGGAAAACAAAACCACCTCTTTCTCTCCACAAAACTAACTTAACTACTCTGCAACATGAGAGATAAGGGAGTTTACCAGAAAGAGACCTGAGATATTATAGGAGTACTGTTAGATGAGTGTACTTGTAGTGTCCTTGGAGTGCTATTCTCAGACGAACTGGAAATTTATCTTGTCAAGTGATGTTTTCCTTAAATTCTGAAGTTCACAGTACTAGGGCTGCCTCTGTGAGGACCACCTTAAGCAGGGCTTCTTTCCATTCAATCACCCTAGACATTAGTGCTTGTTCTTAGAATTGTTGCATAAGCTTCAGTTACTTTGCTCAATGGGACTTTACAGCAGTGAGAATAAATTCATTAAAAATTAGATAACTGTCTCAGAAACAAAAGCTAAGAGGAAAAGAATGTATTGTATGTTTTCACTTTCATTATGCTAATATATTGCTGTTATGTTGATAGAAAATGGCCCATTTCATTGTAGCAGCACCCTATCTCCACAGCTTCATGTTTCAAACTGTATAAATGTAATAGGCCTTACTAAACTGTTACTAGTGGGTAAGAGATGATACTTAAAAAATAGAACAAAATAGAGCAAACAGAAAATGGATATTCCTCTCTAACTCACATAATGTTCAGAGTAAAACATAAGCCAAACCCATTTTAAATAGCAGAGGTAAGGAGCTATGCTGTAAGATAGGCTGAACTACACCAAGCATGGGATGCCATCTGCCAGACAGCCAAATTTGCATATGCCCACACCTGGACAAGGGCTGATATGATGATTCAGATTTGTCATTAAGTTGTTACAATATTTCATGCAATTTCTTTTAAGTTTTAACCCAGATATTTTGCTGCTCTTCAAGATATGCAAAACAATAAATTATTGAAAAAAATAATAAGCCAGCTGTATAGGACACCAGCCTACTAACTCAGATCAGTGTCTCATCTACCCTGCCTCTTTGCAGTAGCAAAGTGAAAGCAAAGACAGTGCCTGAAGTCATCCCCAGGAGACATCACTTCTGTCTCTTCTCTATCCCGGGCAGAAACTATTAAGTCTTAGCCCTTTGTTTCCTGTCTCTTAGCCAGGAATGCACTTTCAAATAATGAAATGACTTTCCTTCATTCAAAGACTTTGAGCATGGCAGTTTTGTTCCTGTCAAAGCTTTTAGTGTGGAATCTTCTCAAATGCTTCTGAAAAATCCATGTACTTTACATCATCTTTATCTGTCCTTGTATTTACAGGCTTATACAATGCTGTGAGGATAGTAAGACAGTACTGTCCTTCACAAAATCCATACCAAGGCTAGAGCTCTTCTTTATTACAGATTCTTCCCTTTTATCAGAGGTGGTAGTCTGGTAGTTTCCAGAAAACTCATGCAGATCTTGGGAAGGGGAAAATTGCTGAAATCATCCCTCTTAATTTTTTTCTTATTTTTCAGGAAAGATGTAACAAATATATAAAGGTTTAGCCATCAACATTTTTGTGTTGCATGCAAGTGTCTCCAAGCACTTCTACCTCAGGGGGGAAAGAAGGAGTAAGGACAGGGAAAAAAATCTCTGAATGTTCCCTTATTTTTTAATACAGGGCTGATAGAAAAGTTAAAATTGACATCTCCAGTACAAGAGCAATGGAGCTGCATTTGCTGTGATTAAGGTTTAAATTCATAAGTGCTATAATTCTAGTTAGCAGTAAGCGATATGAGCAGGAAGCATATCCACTTGTTCAAATCCTGCAGTGTTTGTCTATGGGGCAAACCCTGAGAATTCTAATTTGAGGCTTTGAGTTAGCTCTAAAATAGAGAAGTAGAATTATTTGTTACAAAGGGAGGCACAATACTGTAATTACTTTTTATGCCAGTGTCAGCATCTTTAATAAGTATCTGCACTCTCTTCAGCATGTGTACTAAATCTTGATGCAGTCAGTGTAAAATAAAATTGGTACTTCTTTGTCCTGCTTTGTCTTTTTCATTAAAGTTGTACAGCTAAAACTGAGGTGAAGATGCTATTTTCTACCTTATGAATAGAAAATATGCTTGTTATATTTATTTGCAACACTATTGTTCATTTCAGGCAAGGCCCATCACATACAAATTTTGTTTTTTGTAGAGTGTTCAACTAACAGCTATGCACAGTAGGGGAAATATAACCTTGGGCATAATCTTTTTCTATTTGCCTCATACTTGGTAAATCCTCTCTGTTTTATAGATGTTGGATTTCCTTTTCCTTCTAAGCTATATAAACGAGAAACATAAGTTAAACTCAGAATAGCTCCTCATAACTTCAGTCTCAGAATTTGTTGCTTCTCTTCCAACCCAATGAATAATTTAAGTGACCCTAATCTTGTTTCTTTATTCCCCTTTTAATTTAACCTTTTTGGAAAAATCTCATCTCCTTTTAAGCCTTCTTGTCTCTTGAGTCTTCGGCTGTTGCAGCTGTAGCAGCATTATAACCATAATAGCCATTGTAAAGAGTGCATCTCAAAGCCAGTAGCAGTTAATTTGAAGGAGTTTCTGAGTAACAGATTACATATATTCACAGTGATAATTTAGTTTCTCCTTTCCCAAGTCCAGGCCATAGTTCATCCCTAGTTACCTACCTTCTATGAGACATATGTTTCAGAGAATAGTCACCCTTGATTTTAAAATTGACAAGAGAAACCTTTGTAAACCATGCTAATTACCCCCTCCTCACAGTTAGAAATGTGTACCTGATTAAAAGGCTGAGTTTACTTAATTTCATCTGCCAGCCACAGGATCTTGGTATACTGACAGCTGCTGGACTGAAAGTCCATTATCAATACCAATGTCAATTTAATTCATCTGCTGCTAAGCTCTTAACTAGTGCTAAGTCATGTGAAACATTTCTCACTGTAGCTGGGACATGATTTGTCCTCCAACACTCATTTGAAAATTAAATGGGCAAAAAAATGCACCTAGAATGAATATGGATGAGTCAGGTCTGTTGGTGAGCAACTCCTGCATTGTTCATATTTTACAAAAGTGTAAATGTCTGAGAGAAGTACAAGCAGCAGTATATCAGATCTACTGACAGGTTTTTTTGCCTTGACACTGGAATGCATGAATTCAATTCTGAACAGCTGTCATCTTTGACCATATTCCTGCTCCTTTTTTATTTGCTATTGACAAATATTTCTGTTAATATATTATTGTTGCCAAGAAAGAATAAGGAATAGCCACTTTACATATAGAGGCATGTATCTGCATCCTAATATGTTTTTCTGCAATAAAAAGATTATTCACTTCTTGATTTTTCCATTTTTAAGTTCCTCAAGGAGTTAGAAACAAGCTCTAACTGTTGAATGATCATTGAATCCGAAGAGAAGGTGATAAATTACTAAATCCAGGATTTTTTTGACTGTCTGTTAAGTATGTCTAAATAATAAGTATTTTCACAGGAAAGAAAACCAAAACCTTTGTTTGCTGAACAAAGCACAGAACTTATTTACTCTGAATAATTTCCTTAGCTGTTCCTAAAGACACAGTTACTTTTATCCACTTCTTATACCATAAGAATGCAATTAACTTCCAAAAGGTGATCTTTACAACAGTCTTGGTGTTAAAATTTTGGTGCTTCCTTTCTTTCCATGCTCTTTATCTCTTCAGGTCATTGCTTTTGTACACTGAGGTGCTAGAAGTAGAGCATGTAACAGCATACGGATTTATAAAAGCCTTTCTCGGTTAAAATATTAGGACTGCTGCTCAGGAGCATTCACACTTGTTCAGGACTTTTCAGTTCACAGACAAATGTATCAATTTTGTGATATCAGGGCGCATGGTGACATGTACAGGTAAAATAAATTCTTTCTGCTACAATTGTGAGTTGCTGCAGGAATAGATTTACAGCCCAGTGATTGAATTTGCAAATCTCTGTTTCCATTTACATCATGAACAATGGTGAAATATTTGTTTCTGTTTTAAGAAGTCAATGGTCTGATAAGTATCATTTGCTTTTAAAGTGGGAACAGATAGAGCAGGAGCTATTCCCTAAATATCTATTTTCGAGAACTCTAAATTGTGTCTGATTAGCTTTTTATCAAATTAACAGCAGGCCAACCTTTGTAAAGTAGACAAGTTTATAGCCTTGTAAAATGTGGGGATGAGATATTTCTCTCATTTACCCTTTAGCTCCTCTTTCATGGAAATCTGTTTTTCACTGCCTGGAGTTTTTAAGTATTTCCCAGATCTATTTTAGAAAATGGACAGAGCTCATTGTCTTTCTTTTGAACTTCCTACTCTGAAGCAACAGCCTCAAACTTGAAATGAATTTTTAAACACATGGTTTCTGTGACCACTGCACTGTTGTTAAGCTCTCTGGCACTTTTACTCAGTCACAGCTGATGGTAGCGTTTTCTTTCCTATATTTTTAACCTCTATTTCATGACGTATGTTACTTTTTTGCCCCCAAATTAATATTTAACTCTAAGTATACTGGAAAACAAAACCCCAGGCATATTAAGAGTAGATACATGCCTGGTGAAGTTACAGATTTCACTTTATCTGCAAATAATAGAATGTCAGGTCAGCTGGTTACACCTTGATGAAGAAAACACTGTATTGACAATTTTCTGCTCCTTTCAGTGACTGTTGTATTGTAAAAAAGGCTGCAACATCAGCAGGCACAATTATCCAAAACCTTCTAAAGGAAATATTTGAAAAAGCAAAGTAAACTGCCTGTAACAAAGTTTACCTCTCATCTATCTGAAATAAAAAGAATTAACTAGACCAATGGCAATGGATATTGCCAGCTTGGCCATTCTAGTAATCTTTTACAATCATCACAGGGGGGTCACAGCTGCCATCAAAATTCAGGTGAACATCTATCATGTGTAGTAGAACTGGTATGAAGCTGGTGAACCTGAGGAAAATGAGCTAAAAAGCGCAGTCGGGATCCTGAATTATAGGAAAGCAAATCTCCAGCTCTTCAAAAAGTTACTCAATAGGATCCCCTGGGAATCAAGGGAGTGGAGCAGCGCTGGCAGATCTTCAAGGATTCTGTCCACAAAGTATAAGAACTCTCCATCCCCAGGTGCAAGAAATACAGAAAGATAGGAAAGAGACCAGGGTGGCTGGCTGAGTTGGGACCCACAAGTGAAACTGAAAAACAAGAAGGAGCTGCAGATGCAGTGACAGGTTTCACAGAAGTGTACAGAGAAGTTACGTGCTTATGTATGAAGGAGATCAGGAAGGCCAAGGAGCAGGTGGAGCTCAATTTGTCAAGAGATGTTAAAAATAACAAGAAAAGGGCTTCTACATGTGCATAAATCAGAAAAGAAAGCTTAAAGAAAGTGTACCACCACTAATAAGTAATAATGGTGAACTTGTAGGAACAGAGAGACTGAGGTACTCAATGACTTTTTTGCTTCAGTCTTCACAGGCAGTCTCTCTATACATGCCTCTTAAGTTGAAGGAACATGAGGTGGAGACCAGGGAGAGAAAGTCCTCATTGCTGTTAGTGAAGACAAGGTTCAGGATCAGAGGGCAGAAGCCTAATGCTTAGAGCAAGCGAAGTAATTGTGCAAATAATTATTTTTTTTTCTTTCCAAGTGCAATGCTATTTTGGCTGCTACAAATTACACCACTGGACTGAATGAACATGAAGTAACAGATGATTTAAATATCAACATAGCCTTATTAAACTACTTGTTTATGTTGGAAGATCAGGTACTATCAGTAATACATTGAACTTAAATTAGTGTTCTACATCCTTTGTGGTAACATAGCCCAACAAGTGCTATGCTTCTAAAAATTTTCGTCTCCCTCTGCCTTCTTGACTTTAACTTTTAAAAATTTTCCTGTGTCTGCAAGGATGTTCACTGTAAGTCACAGCTTGTTTTGAAAATGTAAAACACAATGCTCATTTATATTTAGTGTATTTATGCAGAAAAAAAGCTCCTTGCAGTGTGGGTATACGAAGTTCCGCTTCTGAGAGGTCAGATTTTATTCCTGTCAATGAAAGCAGAGGACTGTTTTATACTCTAAAAATTAAGCCAATTATGTGCAAAAATCCTCTACTTTGCTCTTGGAATTAAGCATTAGTTTGGATGCGAGTATGATTTTCACAAAACAGAAAAAATTGGGTTCTGTAAGTTAAATTACAGAGTATATAAAATATCTTTTAAAGAGTTACAGGACTGCATTTTTATTGGAGCACAAATATTTCTATTTTGTTGGTTTTCCTTTTGAATACTTCTTTTTAATTGCAGCAAATACTTTGCTACTTGTAAAGCAAGATAAATCCTATATGTTCTTACTGGTTTTAATGGAGAGTAATAATAAACAGCCATGTGACATTGTAGCAGCTGTGATATGCTCTAGAAATTTCATACATTTTCTAATTATTCTATAAGCACTTTTTAATACCAGTATACCAGGTACACCAGGTATACGTAGTACTATAGTACTAAAATAAAGAGGTACCTTAATTCTTTATTTCTGTTCTGTCAGATGATCCTTCATTTTGTGTGCCTAAATTTATTTTCCTTTTATAATATGGAGTTTTTTTTAATTTGGTATGTAGCAATAGCCTTCAAGAAGGTTTTGCCTTTATGAAGCCAATATAGTCTGTCAGATTCAATATTTTTTGAAGGAATTTATAGGGAAAATATATATACTTATATATAGTAATAATAAATCCAGAAAAGCATTACTGAACTTATGGTATTGTATTGGTGCTACTTCTAATGCTAACACCAGTTGCAGAATTTTTGTGGCCAACTTTTATCATCTTGTATATTTTATTCCTACACCAACGCAGAAGGAAGGTTTATTTCACACACATCAATGGTTTTAATGCAGCAACCTTTTCAACTGGATCTAAGATATCAAAATTCTTTAGCATGCTTGGGAGGCTTATTCAGTACTGTAAGGTTGAACTCAGTTGAATCACAATGTGACAATACAAAGTCACCCGCAGAAAACTAAATTAGAAATATAAATAAAAAATTCAGAGCAGAAGTCATTGTGAAAATTTTGCCCTATATAGAAACAAGATATTGGAATAAGTTACACAAAGAATATCTTATTTCCCTCTTCCAATTTATTCTGAAATTCAATGAAAGCTGAAAAATATTGAGCCTACTGTTTTTCTGGGATGAGGCTAAAACAATACAATTTTGAATACCTGAGATTCTTCCTTTGCATTGTTATTGATTTGGCTGGAGGTCACTCAGTCTTCTGAGTATGTGTCTTGCAACTGGGACATGAGGACTATTATATTTGAGAAGCAATTTATTAGTCTGCATGTTTACTTTTCTTTCTTGGCTATCATGTTTTGGTGATTTACAGTACTTTCCAATCATTGAATACTTCCCTAACAATATGCATGTCACAAAAATTTTGAAGTCTTTGTTTCCCATTGTAAAGCCACTTTGTAATAGATTAATCCACAAGATATGGTTTAACTGGTTTGGAGGCCTGGAGAAACAGTATGACTCACCAAGAGCTAGGAGCACTGAGAGTCCTTGCTCTAATGAATACGCACTTATTACTGAAGTTGTGAAGTATTCTTTGTAACCATATTTTTTATGCTACCTTGCCTTTTTTGCAAAAGGAGGGTTTAGTGTACAATACTGCATTTCATAGTGATGAAACTACCAGAATTGTAGATTCTACTAAATGACTGACAGGCAAAGGGGGAAATGAAAAGTGAAAAGTACAACTCCACTGGATAATACCAACATGCATGCTTTCAGAGATAACACCTGAAAGGAAGAGACAGTATATACAGTTTTATAAAAGATTCAGTTATCTGTCAGCATTTGTGACTTCTCCATGAGGCCTTATAGATTGCTTATTTTATCCTATGTAAAGAACATGGACAAGGAACTTGTGTATGTTACTTGAAACTTGAGAAAAGGCCTGGAGTTGAGATCAATGCAACAGAATAAGATGAGAGAATACATCTGGGAACTGAATTTAGAAGCTCTTAGAAAGAAGTATGAAGACCATGATTACTACAATGACATTTTCTAAAATTTTTCCCATGTGGGATAATGGTGCAGGGTTCCAGAATGTGAGTAGATTCCCCACTCATTGATCTTTCCTCCTCAAAATAACTGTTTCTGTAGTGTCTAAGAAAGAAGAAAAAGCCCATCAATTTTCTTCCCACTGTCATGAGTAAATAGCATCAAAGGGGAGTAGTTTTTTTTATACTGTTGCACAGATTTGGGTTGTTCACTATAGACTAAGTGGCATTCTGTTACTGAAAACAAAGTGTTCTTTTCAATTAAAAGCTGCATGTTTTTACTTAATGTATGTCACTCTAGGACAACTTCACCTATATAATTCAATGTGTTGTATCATAATACCATAGTTACATGTTACTTACTATCACTGTGCTTTTTATTGTGGGTAAGAAGTCTTGTCAAGAGAGTGATGAAAAAACAAGATACCAGAATAGATAGGAATGCCCCCTGAAGATTGAATTGAATTATATTTTTGCAAAATGAGTTTGTGAGCTGCAGTTCAGTCCAAAAAATCATACAAAATATGCCTTTGATGGAAGGAGGAAGAGTCTTGGTATGGAAAAGTATTAACTGCAATAAGTTTGTCAGTTAATTAAAAGCTTGTCTGAAGCACCAAAATTACATGGACAAATGAAATTTTTCTAATTTTATGTATCTAATAACTATATCACAAATAACAATGAATATGATAATCCTCATACTACTGTTACAAAACTATTTCTCTGCAAAAGAGAAGAAAATAATTTCTCCTGGGTTGGTTTTGTTTTGCATTTTATTTAAACTCAATTTAAAATTTAAATTGATTGTGAGTATTGTACCATAATGTAAGGTACATTGAGGATCTGACTCTGCATTTGTATTTTTTTCCAATAAATGTTTTCCTACTAAATTTATACAAAAAACGCTGAACTAGTCCTCAAACAATCACTGATGACCTTCATTTGCTGAAGCATGACAAGAAAGATTTAAGGTCCACTGATCCCAAACTACCCCACTGAGGTTTTTTTAATTACTTTTACCTCTCTCTTGCTCTAAGGAGCTATTAATGAGCCCCATTCATTGTATTCATTGTTGTCCATTTGTATAAAGCGTAATTTTTTCTAGTGTAATTGGTTATGAATTGAAATATAAACTTCTCCTTTCTAGTCTGCAAAGGAAATGTGCCATGTGTAAATGCTTTCTTTGTATTGAATACCAGCTAGCCACTAGATTAATAACTGGGAGAACAGTATTTCTGGAGTAGTTGTCGAATACGCTTTTGGAAGAAGTGATCATATTTCTCAGCCAAGGAAAACTGTAATATAAGGTCAGGGAGGTTTTGAAACATTGTGGATGCTGTTTCTCTAAGCTACAAAAAGCTGATAAAGCAGAGTGTTGCTCTAGCAAAAATGCTTCCCTGAGGGAAGTGTTAATCAGACTATCCTTGGCAGGTAAAAGGGCAGTGGTGAGAATGCTTGGAGGAGGGCGTCTCCTTGGAATGGTAACATGATTTTAATTATGAAAGCAACTAACCTTTATTGTAGAAAGTTCTTTGGGGTATGCAATTTCTAATAGAGATTTGTAGCGTTAGAGATATTTACTGAGAAATTACATAGAATTTATTCTGACATGCATGAAACAGAATTCTGTTCTTACCATCCGTGAAGCAGTAACAGAATAATGTAAGGTACAAGTCAGTTGTTTGCCATAAGAATCCACATTTTTTTCTTAGTCTTTCTGTGTTGATATTCCTGCTAGTTAAGTGAAGGAATGCAAAATACACAGGCAACTCTACTTTTTAGGAATTTCAGCCAGAACATTACAATGTACTTCATAGAAAGCATTACTGCCTCCAAAACTGTCTGATGTCAAGATGTATTTTTATTTTAATATTTCAAAACTGATTTTTTTAAGTCAATAATACTTCATCTAAAGAAGGATGCTGTGCTGTTTTATGGAGAAAAAAATAACAAAAAACAAAACAAACAAGACTGTGTGACTGAACTTGAAAATCCCATTGGAAGAGAACATTTGTAGGAAAATACTAGAAAACATATTGGAAACTGTCTCTTAGTGTCATCGTATTTCAAAAGCTTCAGTAAAATGAAAGCAAGACTCAGGGGTTTTTTTCAGTTTTGAAATGCTTCTGCATTTTTCAGAAAATGTTCATTTGCGTATTAGGCCACCTGCTCTGCAATTTTAAGCCTTGCAATGATAAGCTTCTGTGATTTTTCATTTTCATTTCAAAGTCTGGGTCCTGGCCTTCAAGTCTGGGTTTTCAATTATGGCTTTTATGCTTTACCATCACTGCTACACCATCTAATTGCATATGAAGGGAGTGCTTCAGCAAGCAATGTTCATGAGTCTGAACAGGATAAAGTTTATATTATTTGGATAATAAATGATACAAGAAGAGTAAGACCTGTTTGCTCATATGTATATTTATATATTGTGATTTCTGGTTTTATCTCTAGCTCTGTGTGAAGAAGTAATTAACTGAATTTTCAATGAAATAAACTGTGTTGCAATATCAGGCAGCTGGAAATCCTAATAATAATTAGCCTGAAAACTATAGGTAGTGTAATTTAGATCTTAATCTTTCCCTCATATACCTTAGGAGAACATATTTTAGTTAGCCATGTTCTAGCACTTGGAAAGAAAGATTTAATTATTGATCCTTTTTCTTTTCCTTCTATTTGAGTTAATCGCACCTACAAATCTTAAGACACAGCTTTTGCTTGGGAGAATTTGCAGTCCTTTTGGGTTGATTCACTGACAAGATTGGGACTTACGAAGAAGAAATGTGAATGCAACGATATAGATAATTGCTTACTAGAAGTAATGTGTGAGCTTATGTTTGATAATGGAATCTTACTAAAATACTAATATTAAAACACTAATATAGTATTAATAGAAGTTAGAGTAATACGATGTTATGCATAAGCACTCTTACAACTTAAAGATTTTCACAGCATTATGCCAAGATGCTACGTTGTTGGTATAAATAGCCTTTTTTTTTTTCACATTGGCTGCATCTGTTACATTTAGCACTAACTGGAAGTCTCTTACACTAAACTAGTATTTGCAAACATATGCTGCATACTATTAATAATTAAAAGCCACTAGTAAAAGGAAAAAACAAACCAACAAAAACCAGCCCAACACACAACACAATATTTGGCTGAACCTTCTTAAATTCGATTGTTAAAACGTCAGTTATTTTTAACTTGTGGAAAGCATCCCAGAAAAAAAAGCGACGAAATGTAACGTTAGTAAACACGTTACTTGTGCGGAAGCATTGGCCGCTGGGTGTCACTGTTGATCCATGCAGTTTTATACAAAGTGCTTTCTTTGGTACTTACGTTTTTTGTTTCATCGACAGCACATGACTCCTAACTATTTGAACATCCCTACAGGAAAAGTTCTGATTTGGAGAAATAACTTTTTCTTTCCCCCTCTCCTCTTCCTTTGGTAAAATCTTTCTGTCAGACTGAAAACAAACAGCAGAATGAATACTGTAAGGTTACTTCAGTGGAAAATATTAAGTATATTACCTATTTTGACCTTTCTCAAAGACTTTTTTTTCTCTTTTATCAGACTTATGGGAAATTTTCCTTGTTCAAGTACCCTATCTTTCTGCAAGTTAAAGTTTTGTCTTTCTGTGCTCAGAATATGTGGCGTATGGATGGGTTGACACTTGGTGCGTGTCATCAGTCAGTGTTTATTGTGTAAAGTCTCCTTGTATGCCTTCTTGTTACATGTTGGTAAATTTCCACACCACCACCAGTACAGTCCCAATTCCCCTTGTAGGAGCCACCATTACACTAATGATGTCACTCCCACCTATCTTTAGTTTGTTTCAGTGTTCCTGGGCAAACCCCTTGTTTATCCCCCCAGATTAATCTGTTAACTCTACAATTAACCTCACAAGGATAAATCAAAAGGACAATGACTTTTATATTACTTCAGATGGAAAAGCTGATTTTCAGAGTTCTGTTATAGAATTCAAATAGTATAAAAGAACATGCAGAAAATAATTTGCATTATTTAGGACTTGCCATTTAAAATCCTTACCAAGACACAATAGTCTTTTATAGATGAGCCCAGAATTCATGGCAAGTAGAAGATGAAGTCTGCTCATAAAGGCAATAAGACAATGCTATAAATATTCAACAAATATGACATCTAGGAACAATTCAAGCAAATTATATTCTTATCTCCTGCATCTAGTTATTTGCTACCTTGATCAGATCAAAAAAGGGGTAAAACCCCAGGTGAGGAGAGGACTGATTTTTATTTTTATAAAATAATAAATACTTTAAGAATATTGAAGAATATACCTCAGAAACCTCCACTCTTTAAATAGGCAATACATTTCTGCATGTTGTATTCCTTTCAGCACAATGACGTGCACTAAACTGGACTATACAATGGGGCTAGTTGGTGAGTTCTTAAATTGCCTCTGCAGCTTATTTATTGATAAGAAGAAATAATAATAATACAGCTGACATTTTTGCCATCTGAGAGAACTCTCTTCCTTTTCTTATTACCCAGCTGGATCCCATGTTTGTATATCATCTTAGTGCTTTATATTCTGTGTCATCCTTTTAAAGACATGAAAGACTAAACAATACAATTCAAAGAATGATTTTAAACACAAAAATAGCTTCTATTCTTCGTTTTTTCTTTCTTTAATTCTTTTTCTTGATTTCTTGAAGCACTAGAGGGCTGGAGCACTGTATTATCTCTACCAATACGAATCTGCCGTCATAAGAACATGAGCTGTTATGAAGCTAAGACCGACCATTTCTGTACAGTGCATTGTTTTCTGGGCTATTTTTCAGAGAAGTATTCTTTCAAAGTAACATATCCATGCAAATGTCACATTTGCCCACTGTTTTCATTCTGAAGGTTTGTCAGTTTCAGTAGTAATACCTAAATGCAGGCTGTGGGTAGAGTATCTCCATATGGAATTTCTAAACTATAACTACAATATAGTCAATGTGTTCTTCCCATTCAGTATTGCCCTCATTGTTTTGTTGGAGATCCACCATTAGTTCTGTTTTCATCAATCTTTTCTGTGTCTTCAGCATGTTTTGAAAAATACAAAGGTATTTGTGAAATGTCAAAAGGATCATGTACTTATTTTATATAATGTGTCATTTCTTCTGCTTAGAAAAATCTAACACCCACTCTCTGAAAGTGGACTGTTTAACATGGGGGCATCAGTAAACATCATAATTAAATTTTAAAAATACACCTTTTAAGCATATTTTTTTAGTTTGCTTAGCAGTGTTTTGAAAGAAGACTATTTTACTGGTGAAAGATTTTCAAAATTCTAAGAACCTGAAAAATAAAAACCTTTTAAGTTAAACCGAGGAGATACAAATGAAATGTCATCACAGAGAAAGACTAAAATAATACAGTTATTAGAAATCAGTACCAATAAGCTACAAAAGGTGAATATGAGTTGATATCTTTTACAGAAATTATCTCTTATATGGTTTGCCTGTGATTTGGGATCTAGACCATTTGTTAACTGATGAAAAGGACATGAAAATATTTATGATAATGTAGTGTTAAAAAAAAATATTAAGAAGCTCATATCTCCAGGAAAAAGTGGTGATTTCTGAATTAGGTATGATTTATCAGGAGTGTAATGCTGCTACTGGAACATGCATCAATATGAGTTAGACCTTTTCAAAGATACAGAACTTCTAAAACAGTATATAATTTTTGCTCATTTCTATCTCCCTTCCTAAATTCGCTCTGTCATTTTATTTTGGAAAAGTGGAACAAAATACAAATGAAAAACAATCTCTAAATAAGGAAAAGTTACTATACGCTGAAGTTACAATCTGGGAAATTCCAGGTCCTCTGCCATAACTTTCATGAGAGAACTGAAAGAGTTTTCGTCTTCTCTTCAGCAGCAAGATTAACAAGGTGCTTCAGAGATGAGATTATTATGCACAACTGATTTGTCTTTTCAGATAGGAAGACAGTTTGTGGATTACTAGGCAACACACAGGCATTAACATGTCATTTTATTTTTTCACTATATGTCACACAATCTACACTAAATAGAAAATATAACACATAAAATTATTTCCCTGTAGAATATTAATTGTTATTTTGCACTCAGTTATGCAATATTTTTTGTCTGAAGACAAAAGGTAGATTGAACATGGCATAGATTTGGGAAAAATTAATAGAGATATATTAACTTACTGTCTGAATGTAATTTAAAAAAATAAAATATGAAATTTAATACAAAATTCTTTTATTGACCTAATTATTTAGCATCATTGGCTTACTCCTAGTTTGCCATTTATAAGTGTGAAGATAACAGAAATATTGACAGCAGCTATTAAAATTATAGAAGATACATAAGATTTAGGATAAAATAATATGCTTGCATAATGTGTTTGTCTATTTGTCTATTAGAATGTGTATAATAGATTTTCTTGTTTCATTTTCTAAAGAACTTGTCTTGACATCTGCCAGAATCACAAGCTAATAAGTGCTGCACTGTTAATTCCCATGTAGTGACAGGACAGAAACCAAAGCAGTGGATTGATTCATCCAGGCTATGAACTCCAAGTGACAATCTGTCATTGTTATTTTTATGGCAGATGAAGTAGTTTAAGCCACTATCCATCATATTTGAAAAGCTGTGGCAGACTGGAGAAATTCCTAGTGACTGGAAAAAGGGAAACACAGTGCCCATTTTTAAAAGGGGAAAAAAGGAACAACTGGGCTGGTCAGTGTCTCTTGTGTGCCTGTCAAGATCATGGAACAGATCCTTCTTAAAACTATGCTAAGGCACTTGGGAAAGAGAGAGGTGAGAGCCAACATGGCTTCAGAAAGGGCAAATCATGCCTGATAAATTTGTTGGCCTTCTGTGACAGGGTGGAAAATGAACTTGTGCCGTGTATTTGATAATGGCCTACCCAATATCCTTGTCTCTATGATGGGTGGCCCACTCAGTTGATAAGGTTTGGATGGTACCACTCAAAGAGTTGTTGTCTATGACTCAACATACAAGTGGAGACCAGTGACTAACAGCGTCTCTCAGGTGTCTGTATTGGAACCAAAATTATTCAACACTTTTGTCAGGGACATTGGCAGTGAGATTGTGTGTACTCTAAACAAGTGACACTGGATCAGATTGCCCAGAAAGATTGTGGATGCCCCTTTCCTGTGAATATTCGAAGCTATGCTTGATAGGATTTCAAACTTCCCATTGCAGTAGGGGTGGAATTAGGTGATCTTTAATGGTCTTTTCAACAAGCCATTCTATGAGTTCATCATTTTTGGTCTAATAAATTTTACAGCTTGTAAAAGGGTCAAAAAGTTATGTTGTTCTACTTGGAAACTTCAAATATTAGAGAGACAACAGCAGATAGCTAAAGATATGAGAGATATGATTTCTATTGTGAACCAAAATTGCAAGCAAATGGTCCTCTACAAATATAAATTTTGGTTATCCTGTTCTCAAAGTCAAAATAATAAATAGTTGTTTTCTATTCATCTAACAGTTTCTTCCCTACTTACATTGCAGTATAAGTTCTAAAATGCAGCAAGATATATTAAGCAACAACAATAACAAAAAAAAGGACAAAAAAACCTGTAAACTTTCAATATCTTGAAGTTCATATTTGTAAACTGTCTGAATACAGATTTTTCAGAAGGTGAAAGAAATTAGGTTTAAAATGATGCAAGATTTTAGTATATTGGGGCTGTGGCGGGATCAGATTGCCGACAAGAAAATGCTATAGTTTCTGTCTCAGTAGTCCCAGAAGCTACTTCTTAATGAAAAATAAAATCTATACTCAACCTGATATGAACGTAAAGAAGTTTTATAGAATGTGAAAAAATAACTCACAAGTAAATGCACATTGAAAACATATTTTTCTCTGTTAATAGAAGAATAATCACTGTATTTCTGAAAGTTGAAACTGTAATAACTATCAAATTACTAATTATTTTAAATAAATTTCAATATTCTCTTTCTCTTGCTAACAAATCAGTTTGATAGGACTCTGTGCTATTCTCTGTGTATTTGTTGGCTTTTTCTTGCAAAGATATAGATTTTCTAATTGGGAAAAATAGAGCAAATGGAAGAAATTCCAGTATGTTTGAATTCTGCTGTTCTCTTAATGTTCTCTTTAAAACCAGCCCTAATAAAAGTAAACGTTCTATTCTTATGCAATTTGCCATTAGTAAGAAACAACCATGATACTTTTTTTCTGCATGTGTCTTCTTAAAACTTGCTACTATAAGTAATACCATTGACATGTAGCAACATAAATTTTGAATTTTTTTAAATTGCTCTTTGTGAATTCCTATTTAACAGTAAAAGTACAGAGACTGTGGTAGTTGCAGATGAGGATCCATAGGCCTGAAATGGAAACTCTCATTGATTTTTGATTGTTTTGTTATCTCCAATGACATCAAAATCTTAGCTAAAAATTAGTATCTATATGTTAGGAAAAATTTAAAGCAGACTATGATCCTTGAAGAAGTTGGATGTGTAAAAAGACAGTTTCTCAAGACCACAGAACCACTCTCATGATGAAATAGTTTCTAAATAAAGGGAAAATACATAAGATTCTTGCAGAATATACATAAATTAGCTTGCTTAGGTCTGGTTTATGAGTGCAGTTGTCTACTTGGTTGACTGCCTCGTTCTGATCTGTTGGAGCAAATCCTGTTCTTTCCTTATGCTTTGTCCTGACTAAATAAGTGATAATTGTTGTTCCATGTTGTGAACCTAAGTCAAGATTTTTCTTGGGAATATGAGTTAATTGCATTTGAGTGTACAACACCATGTCACTTCATAATAAATTTACTCGTTAGATTTCTATTAGGGCCTGAATAAGGAATGGGAAATCAGTCTAGATACTGACACAGATAGAAATTTCACTTTCTCTGCAAATTTAGAATTTCTCTTTAGGTGTTTTTTCTAGCCAGAATTGCATTATTATTTTGCTTCACATCAAAAGAAGTATCCAATTTTCTATAGGATTTCAGTTTATTAGGAGTAAATACAGGTTCTAATTCCAGATTCTCTTTCACTTGTATATAAAGATTTTTCTTTAATTCTAGGCAAAATGAGTGAAAGCTCAAAGCATGAGGGTTCTTAAAGTCAAATTGGAAGTTGGAATCAACAAGAGAGACTGTGCTGCAAAATTCACCTTCTGAAAAATCTCCAAACTCATGATTTACTTCAGTCTATGACCTAATTCTAAATTCAGAAAACTGTCAGAAACCCTTCCCTTGCCTTAGGTAGTTAAACTTTCATAATAGCTATTAAGAATATTACTATAAAACACATATTACATTGAACTGTCCAAAACTCAACTATCGACATAATGTCCCAGGAAACCTAAGCAAATGCATAAAGTACCAAATTATCTCAACCCAAAATTAAAGTTTCACTGGGGCAATAAAAATGGGTCGCTTTTTTTCCAGTTTCTAAAACATGACAATGGTGGATCTTTAGAAAATATCTCTGTTGCAATCCTGTAGGAATCACTAGGGTTTTTTGCAATTATTGTGGGAACAGTAATTAATAACTGCCAGTGACAAGTTCAAGATATTTTTTCTTTTGAATGCCATCACCACTGCTTAGGTATGCTTCTGTCAGAGAAGTATG
Organism: Turnix velox; assembly: GCA_013400935.1. Taxonomy (NCBI): domain Eukaryota; kingdom Metazoa; phylum Chordata; class Aves; order Charadriiformes; family Turnicidae; genus Turnix; species Turnix velox. The sequence continues at coordinate 68,379 of VZTY01002309.1, read as the reverse complement.
TATAATTTCATCACCGAGACCTTATTTCAGTATTTTTATTGAGACTAAACTTTTCTGAAATCAGCTTTATGACAAAGGAAAAGCTTCAAACTCTGTATTTAGCCTTCTTCAGCTGTGCATAGTATCACTGAAACAATGACAGCATTAAATGCAATTCTACTGTGATGTAGAGAAAGCATTTTACTCCATTACATGTTCCTGCATATTTTTTTCCTGCTTGAAGAGGTTCTGTTTTGGAGTAAATAAAATTAAACTAATAAAGCTCCTCAATATCTGAAAACATAGTTTGCGTAATTTATGCTTTTCCTAAGTAACCATTTGCCTTACTTTGCTCCAGTTGCTATAGAATTTCTTTCTGACTATCTACCAGAACAAAAGATACAAAAGGTTTCTGTTTGCTAATACTGTCAAGTTTTCTGCAAGCTGATAATCCACTCAGCTGCTACCACAGCCAACTCTGACCGTGGATCATGTGGATCAGTGGAGCAATTTTTTAAGAGATATAACATGCAAAACTGACTTCTTGCCTACTGCCCACCTAAATTAAATGGATTTTGTAAGTGGGCTATATTAAAAGTATATGCCATGCTATCTGGGGTTCCTTTGCAAAAGCTGTGTCACTCTGCCATTGTCATGTTTTGTAATGTTCCCATCAAGTCTTTGTTTCCCTAAAACTGAGGCTATGGGATATGGGCAGAGAGCAGAATTTTATCTGATGCGGAAGGAGTGGTAAAGAATGCAGAGCATGAAAAGAAGCAATGACCACAACTAGAAAAGTGCAAAAAAATCAACCAAAAGTAAAAAACAATTATAAAGCATTGTCCTACCTGAATATCACTGTCATAGAAGCTTGAAATGAAACAGAAAGCAATTGTTACTCATGGTGGTAGAGGCCACAGCAGCAGTGAGGAAAGCTGAAGTATTTTGCAGAAAAAAACTTTCATCTATCTGGTGAAATCATGAAAACTTAAATGTCTGTGACTATTGGAAGTTCTTTATTTTTCTTACCAAATTTGTGGGCAAAATTTTTGATGACTGCCATCGTAACTTGCTGCTCTGACACTACAGAATGGCCAGGGGACAAGATCATTAATCTTGTGCACTGGAAAAAAAAAAATTCTGTTGGCGCTGTAAATCATTATTTTTTTCTTTTTCATTTCATTATTTTTGCCATATAATGATAAAACATAGAAAATAAAGTCCTCTTGAAATAAACAATCTCCTCATGAGTTAAAACTGCAATTTTATTTTTGAGTCAAGCACCAAAAGTTATGGAATGCTAGTTGGAAACCTGTTAACATTTGTGGTTTTCTGTACACAGTAGGAATCATACAACAGTGGAAAAGTTTCTGCTTAAAATATCAGATATCAAATCTTTTATCTACTCATGCCACTGGTTTATGAGTTTGGTTTGCCACTTCTACCATTCATTGAATGGCAGTTTGTTTGTGTTTCTGCTGTTTTCTACCTTTTACACTATTGCTAAATTGCCCATTTAGGGTCTTATAATTAATATCTAACTATTAAAGTGCCAGGAAACCCACTTTCCAAGTGTGCACAGGATCTAGGCTGGTTGTCCCCTCAGGGGCCCGTTAATGCATGCTAACATATGAAGACTTTATGAAAAATTCTGTATGCCATGAGCTGTGTTTTCCATATGTGTGGCTTGCAGGCTGCTCTAATTAAAAACACATAGTTCCTGTGTAAAGCCCACATCCAGGTCAGCAAGTGTATGAGACAGACATAATGCTTAGGAATATAGTTTAAATTAGTGATATTTTTTGTCAGAGTTAGGTTGATGATTGGACTAGATGATCTGAAAGGTCCCTTCCAACACTGGCAATTTTATGATTCTATATATATTCAGCCTACATGAGCCAGTGATCCCACTCCAGCATGCCCCAGAGCTTGTCAGCAGAAGAGGACTTGTGCCAGGCTATCTTCTGCTCTGGGAGCTGGTCAGAGCTGTGATGCTTGTAGACACTCTCTTGTCTCCTTGTCCAAGCAGCTTTGATGACACCAGGTGGGAGAAAGGCCATGGTTCTGACTGTCAGCTTAACTCTCCCACATTATCATTGAGAGAAGGGGGCATCTTACTATTCCCTTATTTAACCAGGGAAAAATGTCATGTTTGAAAAGTTCTTTGGATACTGTAACAACCCAGAACAGATATACCTCACTGATGCATTTATATTGTGATATAAAAGTATTATTACCATTTATTTTCCCAGAAGATTCATGTGAAAAAGTTGTCTGTGCAGCAGTTTCTCAAGTTACTTTGATTTAAGAAGAGAAAATTACAGATGTCTGACTAAAGAGTCTTAAAAAATAATGGAGGATTTTAGATGTTCTTTTAATTTTATTGTAGTATTACATTCACTGATACAAATCTTCTTTAAGACTTCCTGTGCTTTTTTTCTGGGTGCAGGAAGTTGCTTAGCAACCTCCTTGGCTTAATCATGTGATATAAGTACTAGGATGCCAAAGAAGTTCCCATCAAAATTAAAAATTTACTTACAGAATATACTTTTCAAAATTACCATCTAGGTGAAGAGAAAACTGGATTTGAACAACCTGAAAATCTGTTTTTAATTTCCTAAGATATTTTAGATGCAAGCATTCAGTGGACCTCAAATTCCAAGCAATTAGTTGTGATTTTTTTATGGAAAAATTCAATCCAAATTGCCAGTGTTCAGAAAAGCACTCCACTAATTGCACTACTGTGCAATCCTCCTTGATAATAGGATAAAATTGTATGTCTCTGCAAAGAGAATTGGCACTATGACATTTACTGAACACATAAAGTATTTAAACATATTGGAAAATATTTTTAAAGGACTTCAATTTTTAAAGGTCAAACTGTCTTAAAACTGGAAAGATTTTTGAAAGTCTGCTTAGTTTCCTAATAAAAAACTTAGTAGAATAATCTATTTTTTAAAAAAAAGATTTATTTGTTTTCTTCAGAGTTGGGACAGAATCCATCACAGAAATTGTGAGCCACCATTGGTGCCTAATGTAAGTAGTCCCACAGAATTTCATCTGGTAAGGGTATATAATAAGGTAAGGGTGTAATAAGTTTGGTTTTCCAAGCTCATGTCAGATAAGGAATCCTTGATGCTTTTTGCTATGGTTCAAACATGAATTAAATTTATTTTATTTTATACTACATTTTGGCTCTGTACAACCATGTTGTGATTTCTTCTGGGTTTGGGGAAGCTTTCTTCCCCATTTGGACATATCAGCAAAATAAGAAAAATTCTGATGGCATGTGGATTCGCTGTTATGGCTAACTAAACTTTGAAAATAAAACTTCATATTGCTTGACTATTGCTTCCATTGTAAATTTAGTGATGTCGTCTTATTCTATTCTCTTTCCTTACTCTGCTCACTGACCTGTTCATCACTGTCCCTGGAATGTGCTGATACCCTTTCTGTTAGAAACAGACTGCAGTCATTGCCTGGTGGAGACATTTTTGCTGGAAATATTTTTCTTTTCCTTATATTCATTGTGTTGTTCAATCAGTTCCCTTTGTCCTTGGTTCTGCCACTTCTCCGTTGGAACAAGAAGGTATTTTCCTGGCTGGTGAACGAGTGTGAATTGTTGTTCTAACCAATGCCTTTCATCTGTGTGCTGAGCCTACTCTGAATTTCCAGATATGTACTTTATAGGTAAGTATAACCTCTTACTCAATGTGATACTACATCATCACTATTTTCCCTTTTCCGAATTCTGCAAATGACTCTTTGTGCTTTTTAAAAATTTAACATCAGAAGCTCCTTTTGCAAAATGTCTAATCTCTCAAATTTGTGAGAGGCAGCTCTGATAAACAGGAAGATGAAGTGAACATTCACAAGCACATCTTCTAAACATACGCATTAATTTGTTATTTGGAGCAAAGAGGACTATTTACAAGGCAGGAATACTCCATCAGATTTATGAGACACTGTTTTCATTTTGCTTTTCATGGTTGTGAATAACTGCTCACTTAGAAGAATGGGGGTCAAGACAATTGACAAAAACAATATATAAAGATTCCTCTGACTCACGCAGGATCAAACATGATGACATTTGAAGATAGGAAATTTCCTGACATCTCATTTCTTTCTTTAGACATGCAAGGTATGACATGGATATTAAGATTATAATCTGTGATTTAGGAAAACTGAGGAATATATGTATTTCTTATAAACCTCATAAAACCTGAGATTCAACCAGTATGTTTTGTTTAGTTGGCATAATACCGATAGATGGGGTAAGAATGGCATAATACTATTTATTTGCCAGTGGGTGAATTTTAGTGGTCTGCAGAACATGTAAAGTTTTTATTAAGATTACCTGAAGCTATACCTAAGACCAGGTCTTGCTTGTTGTCTCACCATCCAGTAGAGATGTACCCGGTGAGGAAATTATGTGAGAGCAGCTCTTCAATTTCTGAAGTTAAAGAAAGCTTTGTCAGTGCACTGTGGAATTTCATAACACTCAATTGAATGTATTGGAAGGGGCTGGAGGGGAGAAAGACCATCACTGACATAGTTCATCACTTCACATATATTCAATTAAGTATAGAGCTCTCTGTCAACAAACTTGACAATGCATCCTTGGAATGTCACCAGCACCCCAAATCGATATTACAGTTATGACGGACTGACAGATTACCAGCTGAATGACTGTACCCTGATTTTTCATATTCTTGCTTCAGAACAGTGCAAAATCAAAGATTTATGAATGCACAAACTTAATTAACTAAGGGGTATGGTTTAGGACATAACAATCGATCAATGTGTAGATAGTTGAAAACCACATTTTTGGCAGTGCCCAATATTACATGAAAGGTTAAACATCCTGCTCCTGAAACCCTACTGTCTATACTTATAAGTCAAAAGATATTCAATGTATCTGTAAAAGGTGGAGAATCTATAACTTATCATTTACACTGTTAATTCTGCCACTGTTTTAGAGGATGTGCAGGAATCTTCATGTTATATGAGTAGCCTCATGGAAGGATGTACATGGAATGAAATAAACTGTCCTCTAAAATTAGGTATTTTTTTGTGAGGATAAGCTCCAAAATGAGCTTGTGCTTATGGATCCCAATTTTGGCAACTTGGTCCTACTTTCAAGTCAGTGATAGCAATTATTTTTATCTGACAACTCTACAAATGCAACATTGGGCATTTCTGCTGTTGTACTGCTGGCCCATTTTACATAAGCGTCGTAATTTACATTCAGTTTCAAAGTAGTCCTAGGTGATGTGCAAAAGAGCATCAAACCATCCTAATGCAGTAACATAAAAAGTTCTGATATGTGCTATTTGTGAGAACAAAATTACAGATGGCTCAGGTATAACACTTATTCCCTGAATGTTTGAGGCTGGAAGGGACCTCATGAGACAGTTTAGTCTAAACACCCTGCTCATGCTAAAGTAGGTTGCCCAGAAACATGTTCAGACGGTTTTCAAGTATATTCACAGATGGGCACAACTTCACTGGGCAACAGGCATTTGACCATCCTTGTAGTAAAAGAGTGCTGTGTTCAGAATGATTTTTATGTTTTTTAATTTATGCTGTGAGTGGGCATTACTCAGAAGTGTCTGAATCAGCTTCTTCATTCCTTCATGTCAAATTTTTGTATATTCTCTTAGCCTTTTTTTATAGGAGAGATGTTCCAGTCTTCTAACCATTTTACTGGGCCGTTTTTGAAATATTTCCAGAATGTCCATTTCTCTCTTATACAGGGGAGGCCATAGCTGGACACAACACTCCAGGTGCAGACTCACCAGAGCTAAGTAGGGATTTAGGTTTACCTCCCTTGACTTACAGACAGTACTCCTCCTAATTCACCTCAGGAGGCAGTTAGGGAGCACTGCTGACTCATAGCCAGCTGGTTTTCCTCTAAGATCACCAGATCTTTCTCAGCAAAGTTCCTTTCTAGCTGGTCAGCAGTTAGAAACCAATAAGTAATGATCCTCATACCTCCACTTCCATCACCACCATGCCTCTGAGGGTGGGAAAAGAGCCCAGGGTGTAGTTAAGGGAAGGGAAGGTGATGGTTTAATATTTGCCTTTCTGTTTTCCATGGTGCGAATCAGTAAATAGTTATTTTAATTGACAATAAATTAAATTACTTTTCCTGATGTCAAGTCTGTTTTGCCAGTGATAGAAATGGGAAGCAATCTCACCGCAAACTTGCTCAGGGTACAGTGTCCCATAATTCATGTCATTAATGAAGAAGTTGAACTGGATTAGCCTCAGTATAAGCCCCTGGGGTACACCACTAGTGATTTGCCTCCAACCAGACTTTGCGCTACCAGTTAAAAGCCTCTGGGCTCAGCTGTGCAGCCAATTTTCAATCATTCCACTGCACAGTCATGTAGCCTTCACTTACCTTGTCTAAGAGAAAGTTATGTGAGACAGTGCTAAAAGCCATACTAAAGTCCTTTCATTCACAAAGTTAGTCACCTGAGCGTAGAAGGCTAGGAGGTTGATCAAGCATGATTTCCCCTTTTTGTTTCCATACAGGCTACTCTTGATCACCCTGTCCTTCATGTGTTTGGAAATGCTTTTCAGAAGAATTATCTCAATCACCTTCTCTGTATTCACTTCTTTCTTGCCTTTCATTCCTCCAGAGCCTCTCCTACCTACTGATAAAAGAGTATCAAGACTGACTATCCAATATCATCAGTCAGCTCCTTCAGCTTATAGGGATGCTATTTCTCAAACTTCATGAACACATTTATGTATATGTAATTTGTTTCGATTTGTTCCCTCCACAAAGTGTAGATCTTCCTTTTAGTAAACTGTGGTTTCTAAATGATGGTCTTATCACTGAAGATTGAGGTTAAGTAGGCACTGAGTACCTTGGTATTTTCCATTTTATTTGTCAGTAGTTCCCTTGCTCCATTCGGCAGCAAAACCATGTTTTCCCTTGAGTCCCTGTTGCTGTTAAATACTTGAAAAATCCTTTCCTATTTGCCTTCATATCCCTTGGCAGATTCTGCTCCAGGTTACAAGACAGAGCTCCAGCTTCTCACTCACTGCAAATGAAGCTTTTCTTCTTCACCTTCCCAGCCTGTCCTTAAAAACCTGTACACATACATTCATTCACTCCAGCCCTCCAATCACGTGAGCTCTCCTACCATGACTTCTGAAAGCCAGGGAGTTCATAGCCTAGTAACTGCACAGACTTCTAAGTCCTCTTTTTCTTCTAACTCCATGTTATATGAATTAGTGAAGAGGCACTTCAGAGAGGCACCAGAGCATGCTGATTCCACAGTACAAGCTTGAGAGCATTATCTGTAGGAATGTTTGCATTTCTATGTCTGTATTACTACACTTAAGATGATTCCACTTCAGCTCTATTTTTTTGATTACCCTTTCTGCTCCCATCATCCCAGGCTCCTGACTTACATACTTCATCCACAGCTACCTAACTTTTTTTTTCAGGAACTAATCCCTCATCCAAAGGTATCCTGCAGTGATTCTGGACAGAATTTGAGACTGAGAAATTATAATATTAATTTTATGATTAGGCATCCACTTTAAGACCATTAGAAGCAAGCAAAACCTACTGGATATACAAAAGTGCAAAGCACATAAGATCAATAAAGCAGAATGAGATGATAAATTCTTCATGTAGCAGCATTTGGTTACCAAGTTCTATTTTAAGTGCTGTTTCTCTATAACAGAGCATGAAGAATAATTTAATGGTTTTTTTTTTATTTAGTCATTGTAATTTCTTGTAACTGTTTGTCATGAACTGGCTAATCATTATTTTCCACCTTTCTTCATGTCCTAACTAGAATTTTCTATTGCTTACTGCTACAGTGTTGAACTTAGGCAACAGCTTCTTTCATTATTGCATCCTATGTCCTTGTTTACATGAATTCATGATGAAAATCCAAATGTCTATACAAGTTGATATATAGAAAATACCTGTATTCATCTTCTAATGCAGATTTTAATTAGAAAATAGCACAAAGAAACATCTGCTTTCCATTAGTATTCCACCCTTTAATAAACTGACATTTGTTACGTTTGTCACCTAAAAAGGAATAATGCTTGTATTTGATTGTCTCCAGAAAAGTCTTCAAAAGAAAATATTTTTTTGTGCTATTCTAGGATGCTGCTAATTTAGCAGTCAGGAGTTTTATGGGCTGAAAAGATGCAAGCATATTTACTAGAGAGATTTCAGGAACACAAATTTGCAAACATTTTGTACTTAGCTTAGAAGGAACAAAACGTACTCTAACAAATAAAGCTTTTTAAATGTTCACTGAACACAGCTCTCTTAAATTTTCAATAAGGTTGCTGCTCCAATATGATATTCAAACAAGCAGAATAAATCAGATTCACTGTATGCTATTCTAAATTGAAAGCAAAGAGGGGATGAAGTTAGAGAGGTACACAAACCAACCTTTCAAGGTCAAACAGCAAATGAATTGCCGAACAGAGCAAAAAGACCTGGTTTCCTGCTGTGTAATCTTGAATATCATATAATAAATCACTGTGATCTGTTTCCCAAAGGTGAGCTCATTAGCTTGGACTTATTAGTACTGTACCTTCCATGAACAAAAATCTACTACATGTTTGGTTCAGGATTTGATGGTTGACATTGCAAAAGAAGTTTATTCTAGACCTATTTATCAGAATGAAAAATCAGATGAAGTCTTCTCTAATCAATTTAGAAATCTCTGGCTTTTATGGCAGCTATACTGTCCCTGGTGTCTTTTGATAGGGCAATTCTTCAAGGCACATGGGAACCAGAAAATTTCTGGAGGATGTCAGGAGCAACTTCTCAGCACAGATACTGGATAGAGTAAAAGCTAATACGCAAATGGATCTACTGTTAATAAGTAGGAAAGAATCTACGAGGGATAGAATATGAAATTGTAGCATCAGCTATAGGACCTGTGTAATAGTGGAGTTGAAGTTCCTGAGGTGAACAAAAAAAATCCAGTATTAGAGAACTGACACTGAAGTTTAGGAGACCAACTTTCAGATTACTCACAGAACTTCCCTTCCCCATCCCCTTTCACATCTCCAAGAACTGGCTCCACAATATAAATAGAGGTAGCTGGAATTACATTCTAGGAGTAAGGCTGGAATCCTAATAACTGAGGGTAGTAAACGTGAGAATCCGAGGCTGTGCAGGAACCTTTTGATATAATTACTTTTTAACATCTGCTTCCCTAGTACTGTGCTTAGCTTAACTGCATTCAATGATTTCATCTCATGAAAATTACACTGTTCATATTTGATTCTGTTTCAGAGTTTCTGTTTTGTAGTGGAGACTCCAATAGACACTTTAATTAATACAAGCCAGATACTTTACATCTTAAATGTGCCTATTTTCAACATAGATTAAACCTAATAAAATAAGCTTAGACTACAGATATCAAATATTATGGGAGAAAAAATCTCTTGATTTTAACATAAAATTAAACTGGTTTTAGGCAATGTTTCTAAAATCTCTCTAAATGACACTCTCTCACAAAAACATTCTTATAATAAACATTGTGTTTAAACTCTGATGATAGCTTATGGGAAGCCAAATTCCCAGTACTTCCTCAAATGGCTCCATTGCAACAGTGTGTATTGTGCCTAGCATTTGCTGCGAACCCATCTCAGACATGTTGTATAAGGATGCTATTTCTTCTCATACCAAAGCATTGTTCCCCGAAGGGATGGCACATAATTTCATACCATACACATGGAAGAAAGCAGTGAGTTAAGAAAATAATATGAAGGCTATCATTGTATAAGGGAGAGTTAGCAAATCCAAATTTGCCTTGTCTAAACCCAAAAGCAGAAGCAAATAGCATGAAAGACATGTCAGATGTGTCTCTTGTTTTGCTCTATTTTCATTTATACCTTGCAAAAGCAAGTAACTTTCTGTGTAAAACATGTCTGGAATATGGGATCATTGTTTTCTAACTTTTTGTAACTGAAGTCTTCAAAAATAAGTGCGTGGAGGCAAAACAACCTTTTTCTTCCATATAGACACACAGGAAGATTTTAATAAACAAAGACAGTAATGGCTTCTCTCTATCCTGTATTTTCCAATTTTCATAACAATAGTAGTTGTGTGGAAGTCTTGAGACAAAAAAAATCCATTCATAAACATTCAGAATATACCTGCACACTACTTGAGTTAATTATTTTTTCTCTAATGCTGCACATGTACATACACTACCTTCTTTTTTAGTGGTGACTTTTTTGGCATAATAGCAAAGTAATGGAAATGTTACCTTTGTTAGAGAAAATGAGTGGACACAGTATGTTTTGTTAAAGCCAGAAAGTAATGGCCCCATGGTAACAGACAAGAAAAAAAAGAATTGCAGCAAGGAGAAACTAAGTTCTAACTCATTGATGCTTACTGTGTGTAGAGGAATACTGAAAAAGTAAACACAACTGTGCCTGGGAAACTCGGAGCAGGAACAGCTGATCACCTCACATTTAAATCCCCAGAGTCAGCATTGTTTAGCTCTTTGACAATAACGCGTTTGTCTTCAGGGATTTTTATATTTGTCTTCCCCTTCTAATCATAGAATCATAGAATAGTTTGGGTTGGAAGGGACCTTAAAGATCACTGAGTTCCAACCCCCTGCCAT
>VZTY01002309.1:20803-57697 GCA_013400935.1 Turnix velox | reverse complement strand
TACTATAAGGTCCTCCCTGAGCCTTTTCTTCTCCAGGCTGAACAACCCCAACTCCTTCAGCCTGTAACAAAAATCAATGTCAATAATGTAAATATTTGTAAAGAAATACCATCGATGGCTGGTGAATGGGTCTCACTGCAATGAGTTTTTCAGTCCTTCTTTCATTGTGTTCTGTTTAGCGAGAGAAATCTGAATTCATTTTCCTGCTTTGAAGAAATGTTCATGGCCATTTTACTTGAATATTGGCAGTGATCTTATGAAATGAGAGAAGGAGATCAAATGCAGAAATGGTCCAAGAGGCTCTTAGGATCTCTTTAATGGCCTGGCTTAAAAGTAGTAATCTCTTATATCCATGGAAGTTAGAACAAATGGTACTTCCTCGAATTACAGTTCAGTTCTGCAAATGCCTCATTTAGGTGCAAATTTAGTGAGAGTTACTGTAACAGTTGCTATGTTTTGCAGTTCTGAACAGTGACTTCACCATTTAAAAGGCATATAAAAAAATTTCTTCCTTCATCTAAATGAAATCAGCAACTTCACTAAAAAGGGAGAGCATGCAGTGGTACAGAGAGAAAGAGCTTGGATGCAAGATCATATTACTGTAAAAATCCAGAGAGTTGTTCATGCACTTGAGTAATATATTTTAATATACTATGCACTGGCAGCAAAAAAATTAATAGAATATATAAGTAATGCATAGGGAAGTGAGAGATATGTGTATGGGAGAGAACATAAAAGGCATTCTGATTCATTTTGAGGCAATCATGAAACATCCTGGCAGCAACACCAAAGGTATAAAATCATATTGTTCATTTAATACAACTTTAAATGAAACTTTCATCTCAAGAAGGATGTGGCAGTTCTAATGTTTTAAGTAAATTATTGTGGAATTTTTCCCAAGAAATTACGGAGGATCCACTTGAGTCACAGATAACTTTATTTACATTTATTTTACTGGTCTTAGACAACATCTTGACATAGATGAGAACAGTAACTTATCAAGGTGCTCAGCTGTGCGCAGTGCTGTAAGTTTATGTTTGTGAGCTAGGTGCATTCTTCAGTCACAGAGACCTCCAGCATCTGGAAAGAAAGCAGGACACAAGGAGGATGCCTGCACAGGTGGTGGGTTGTGGTTATAGTAGTAGATCACATTGAAAGCATCAGCTCACACTTCCCAACTAGCTGGGAAGCAGGCTTCCATGTATCTAACAAGGCTATTTCTAAATTCAAAGCAGTCAAGAATATTCTGTCTGTAACAAGGTTATGCAATGGCATTGAATTTATTTTCTGTGATAAAGGAAGATATTTATTCAGCATTAGAACAAGTGGGTGAAGGGTAGGGAAGTTGCCTGACACTTTCAGGCACATTAAGATTGCATGCCTGCAAATATTTGCAACAGCTGGATGATATAACTAGAAGAACTGAGAGATTGAATAGAGAAACTGAATTGTTTCCAGTCAACAGAGGTCAGATCCCCAGTGTCAAGATAACTGACAAGAATTCTTAGATCCTTGCATTTATCTTAGATTTAGAAGTTGCTTAAAACACTATAGGATGGAAGTTGGGTTATCAAAGAGCAAAAAGCCTTACAAAAAAGTGAAAGAAAACAGAGGAAGAAGTTTAGGAAATATTAGGGAAACCTAAAAAAATGTGATTAGGATATGGGCAGATTCCTTAACCTAATGCATTGAAGGAAGGTATACATATTACACAGAGGTGGGTAATTGGTCATGGTATCTAACCAGCAACGAGCCTGACCCACTCAGCATACAGGCTTTGTTTCTAAACTTGCTGTTATGTTGGATTTATGAAACAGAACTAAGAGTATTGCCCAGAGAGGTTGTGGATGCCCCCTCTCTGGAGGTGTTCAAGACCAGGCTGGACAAGGGACTGAGCAACCTGATCTAGTGGGAGGTGTCCCTGCCTATGGCAGGGGGGGTTGGAACTCGATGATCTTTAAGGTCCCTTCCAACCCGAACTATTCTATGATTCTATGATTCTATGATCTTGTTGTGTAGAGGCTTGTCAGTACCCTGTATCTCTATAGGATGCATTAGGAGATTAGATTTGAGGAAAGAGAAGAAGGAATGTCATGACTTCTCTTTTGCCTCTGTTGTCATGATCATATAAAGCTGCTGACAGCAAGATTACTGCATGGACTTTCATTATTACTTTCTCCTTCTTGAGACAGAGTAGGAACTGGTTTCCTACACCATTTCTTTGTGTTCCTGTTCTGTCAGCTGTGATATATTGAAGGTACTAATACAAAAATGAAAATGTGTTTGTGAGATATTTTTACATTTGTATTTGTGGATGTTTTGTTGCTCTCTACAGATGAAGTACAGTGGAGGCTTTGCTCCTCATTATAACTAGTGATAGTCTGAATTGTGTTAGTCTAAATGCTGCATGGCTACCTGAGAAGAGAAAAATACTACTAATTCTGGTCAGGAGGTGTAGCATAACTGAGTTCTGTATTTTTTTGACTCATAGCTGCAACTATTTACACAGGCCTAAATATGAGAAATTAACTCATAGTAGTCTCATTACATGAACTTTCTACTCAGCCTGAGATATCTCAACGTCCATATGGATTACTTTTTTCTCTATTTCTCTCTACTATTTTGGAATTTACTTTGAAATAAGGAAGACATAAGCAAAATTGGTGGACTACGTGTGAGCAGATTAATGAAGCAGCATAATTCCAGTGATGATATTTCAGATATAATCTTAAATACTAGGCACTTTGAGCATCCTACAGAATATGTGCATAAGGAAGTAACTGAGATGGGACTGAGATCACAGCCTTTATAAGTTGGAAGAAAAAAGAGAAGTAGGTTGTAAAATGGTGGCCAATAGAAGAAGATGAGAATACAGATGGGTGTCTCTTAAGTTCAGACATTTTTTTTAATCACGATTGACTTATTTTATTTCTGACCAACTAAACAAACAATTTGAAAAACCAGGCTGGATATAATTATTTCGAATTTATTGCTATTGCTTGTCTAATTAATCTATCAGGAAACAGGACTGGGTTTTCTAGAATTTCAGAAGTCTTTTGTAGTTTGGTTTACTTATTCTTCCAAGAAAAAGCTCTAGACATTCAGTTACACTTCTTGTTCTCATCTCTGCCAAGGAATTTTGCATTATTTTAAACTTAATATAAGGGATTGAGATTATTTTTTTTCCTTTCCAGGAACGGCCTATTTCTTCATTGTTAAAGCATGGAAACAAGGTTTCATATTTGATCTCACAAAAGCAACTGAATAGGAGTCTACCACAACAGACATGATTCTACAAAGTACAAGACAATGGAACACAGAACTTAATGTCAGGCTGCTTTCAGAGAAAGTAGGTTTTAATTACTATTTGAGATAGGCATGCTTTAAGAGTCTTTACTAGTTACTTTTAACAGGTTACTTTAATCAGGATTCAGCTGGATGCTTATTTAATTCCAGGATGAGGGTGTTCTGTTCTGTCAATAATGAAGTGTTTCTACATATATAAACATGGAAACAAAGTTTCAGCCAGCTTCAAGAAAAAGGCTGACAGGTTCAGCTCTTGATTAGATACCACTTAGTAAGATCAAGATCGAGATTCTCATCTGAAATCTTTTGTAAGTATTACAGTTGCTATTATTTTTATGATATATNTTATTTAATTCCAGGATGAGGGTGTTCTGTTCTGTCAATAATGAAGTGTTTCTACATATATAAACATGGTTTCAGCCAGCTTCAAGAAAAAGGCTGACAGGTTCAGCTCTTGATTAGATACCACTTAGTAAGATCAAGATCGAGATTCTCATCTGAAATCTTTTGTAAGTATTACAGTTGCTATTATTTTTATGATATATCAGAGAAAAGATTACTCAATAGTTTTTCTCCTGCAATGTCATTATTATTCTTTAAGGCCAGTGCAATAATAATGAGACACTGAATCCAGAAAGATATTGGCTTTCATAGCATTTAATACAAATAGTCAAGACTTTGTTTTTACTGCACCTACTGCAAATTTTACCCAACAGCTGCATCAGATCATCTGAATTTGGTATTTAGAGACCAGGAACTCCAATTAAAGGATGTTTTACACCACTAAGCACATCAGATTTTTTTACTGCGAGCTTGTTTCAGAAGATTCTGATAGGCATACAACTGTTGGATACAGCAAATATGACGTATTTGGATAATTAAACGTAGCTAATTAAGACTTCTGAAGAAATAACTAAAGTGAAGGGAATCTTAATGTCACCCACTCATCCTCAATAATAAGAAGAAATTGATAAAGTGTGTTATCACAGTCAAGCTGCTTCTTGCACTTGCTTCATGAAATACAAGTTAGATTAAGTTAATTTTGGTTACAGGGCATTATTTTTGTTGTTTCTCAGGCAAAGAAAAGGATAGTTAAGAGAGAGGGCGCCTCACTGACAGGTTTCAGACCCTTACAGAACCTGACACTTATGGCTAGGAAAAGTGGGATTACTTTCTGAGGCTAAGAGATCTGTGTATTTTGGGTCTTGATGATGCCCTCTTAACATGACCTTTAAAAACCCTTTTTTCTTATACAAAGCAACTACCACTAACATTTTTACTCATCTGTCTATTTTCAACAGAAACAGAGAAATATGCCACAAGATGGGCAAATATAATGACCAGAGTCACTACTGGGAGATAATTTCAGTAAGGTATACATTATTGCCGTGTTCTATATGAAGCATGTTTCTCTGTGGTCTCTCATAATAGAAGATTAGAAATATGGAACGGAGTGGGAGCTCTTTTATAGTACTATCTCCAGCAGAGTGTGTTTGTCTACAATGTTGGCTTCTAATCATTACCCATGCCTTAGTTAATCTTTGAGTATTCACAGTATTGGCATGTCCAAGACTACGATGGATGTACTATGTAAATATGCTGTCTTCCCCTCAGAAGACTGTGAACTAAAATGCAAGCAGGAAGTTGCTAACAATAATTTGCCATCAAGATTGATCAAAATTGTCAATTAATATCTGAAATGCTTTATTCCATGTTAATATAATTTGAATTCTTAAAGGAACATAAGTTTTAACAGAATGTAATTGTTTGCCTTCAAGCAGATTAAGCTGACCTAGCAAATGGAGCATTGAAAAAATCATCAGCTAAAAACCTCTTAATTTTATGACAATTTAAAATACAATGCATAAGAATTTTTTCAACTATTCTGAATATCATTATCTGAGCTTTGCATAAGAAATACAGAGATTAAAGACCCAAATCGTTCTATATTTATTATTATAACTGAACCACAACTGTGAGTGGTACTGAAAAACTAGCATTTATACTTCCTTGGTGATATTTTCTTAATTCACATGGCACTGTTAACTGTCTGAAGCTAAGGAGCAGCTGACTAATGTAGAGAAGCTAACTGAACTAGTACCTCAGCTCTTCCCTGGTTATTTCTTGCAATGACTACCTTTAAAAATACCGGTAGGACCCAGCAGGCAACTGCTTATGTGTATGGTCCAGTGCTAAAGTTTTCCTAACACAGAAAGTTTTCTGACACAGAAAATATTTGTGCTTATTCTGCAGCTTCCATAGAAGAGTTAAAAATGAAAATTACTTGCAACTAATGTATTGAAATGAAAACATAAAGCCAAAAGTTATTGTCTATGATACTTCAGACAAATGCTGTGTAAGTTTTTCTAGGTATTTATTTTTCTGTCTTCTTTCTTTTTTGTGCTTTGGAACATGATTAATTAAATCCCTAATGGTGTATAGGGCATAGAATTTATTTTCTGGGTATTATGTAGCACAGCCACTATTAATCACCATCCACAGCAGATCTCTGGCTCAAGTCCTACTTAAGCAGTCTGGTTTTTTTAAATTCAAAATATCAGGTCCTAAAATAGTTCAAGTTTGAGACTATGATTTTCATGGTTGAAATATCCTTTGAAAGCCTTCAGATCATACGATTTTAATTTTTTTTATAAAGGCCAATATATGATTAGAACTTGCAGCAAAGAAATTTATAGTCTGCTAGCAATTAGTTACACTATGAACAGCAGGTAAATATGATGCTTGATGGTAAAGTAGTCTTGCATTTACCCTGGATGTATTTAAAAGATGTGTAGATGTGGTGACTTGATTTATGGTTTAGTGGTGGACTTGACAGAGCCAGATTAAGGGTAAGACCTGAAAATCTTAAGTGCCTTTTCCAAGCTAAATGTTTCTATGAATTTATGAATTTCAATAAACATTTATTTACTAATTTGTTACATGGGAAAGTGGCAAAAGGAAGAAATTGGACTTTATAGGTTCATCTTACAACATCTGTCTTCTGTATCTTCATCTGCATCAATTTCATCTGCCAACATACTACATTCCATGCTTTGAAAAGGTATTTCAGACCAACTTCTACACATTACAGAAGGTAAAACATTCCACACAGTTGCAACTGGCTGGATTTGGAAAATGTTTTTTTTTTTGCTGAGAAGGTTGTTAAATTTCCCTAAAAAACAGGGAACCTTTTCACCCACAAGAAGAGGCTCCCTGAGGTTCTGGTTAAGGTACAAGTCTGAACATTTTAACGAGGCTTGTATGCCACTGCCTATTACAGGAGGTTATCTTTTTTCTCTGTCCTAGGTTAGGCTTGACAGGCCACTCTGAATAACACATGACCTGCCCTCCTCTCTCAAATGAGAAGAGAGGAAGGAATAGAGTGATTTACTAGTTTAGAAAAAAATTCAAAAGAACTTGAACAGATAATTAAATAATATTAAAAGGAAAAAAGATAAAAAGGTATACAATGTACACAAAACTGCATTGAGCTACCAGGATGAGGATAACATCCTCAGCAGACACAGGGAATGTTCAAGACTGGGATCAATGATGGGCAGGAGCAAAGTGCCAGATCTGGAGTCAGGAGTGCTCAGATTGAGATCAAAGGCAGGGTCTTTCCTAGATGTTGGCCACTGAAGAAAGAGGCTGACCCTTTGATCCCTCAACTTTTATACTGAGCATGGGGCAGATGGGATAGAATACTCCGGTTGGTCAATTCTGGTTCACCTACCTTGTCCGCTTCTCCTTGCTGGTGGGACCCCTCTACATCTTTCCACTTCCAGCCCCTGGTGGGGCAAATGACTAATTTGATGACCATATTAATAAATGAAAAGAAGACCCTCTTGCATACCATTCCTTGGTATAATCAGGTCTTATCAGGCTGAGTGAACAGTTTCTGAACAATGTGCTGTTAATTTCAGAGTTTAGTCAGACAGAAGAGGCCTGGATGAAAAGAGAAATTGCAGACTAGAAAATCTGCTCTATTTTATCTTAACACATGACATTCTGGCTATGAAGAATTCACACAGACAGCCTGATGGCTTTTAGGTTCTATGTTTTTTACAGCTTCTGAGCAGATTCAAAGTAAGGGTCATTGAAAAATAACCCAAAATTCACATACACGTATATGAAATATTACAATGGTCCTTCAAAGGGAAAAAAACCCAAAACCTATCACCCTTTGAAGATGCAGTATCCTTCCTGGTTCCCTCTCTAATTTGCTTTTGCTCTCTAGCTCCTCTTTTAATCACACCTGCTTTCTTCATTTGTTGTGTCCTTCAGTCTCAGGTGGCTGCTCTTTGTGACAGTTCTTTTATTCTACTAATTTCAGGCTGCTTTTTGGCTTGTATAACAACTCTTCTTATCATACATCTTTGTTACTTCTGTTCTTAATTGATTCCAGGATGTTGCTTTCATTGTATTCTTTCTGATGTGGCTGTTAAATTAAAGAACTAGCATGTGTCTAGTGCACTCAGTGGTAGGTAGGAAGGATGACCGGAGGAAGAACAGTTATTGAACAAGAACTGAAAGCTAGTTCTTATTGCCACACATTCCTGAGAAAATGGCTAAGATAATGATTTACTGGGACAGCAGTGGACATTGGCAGATAGAACTATTGGAATGAGCAATTTGGGAGATCTAGTGCAATAGACAGAATTACAATACTGTAAGATGAGTTTGTTAAAACATAATAGTTTTCCTGGGATGACATCTCTGCCCAGAACCATAAACTGTGGACACAAGAACATCAAAAGACATAAAAGTAAAAATGGGATTAGATTATTGCTGTTAATTTCACAGAGCGTGTATCATCTCACTTTAGTTATATGGAGGTGCACAAAAAAATAAAATTTTCTGCTTCTTTAGGTCTCAGTTCAGCAAAATACTTGGGTGTATCCTTAACTATTAACTATAAAAGAATTCTACTTGCATGCAATGAAACTTAGATGTGCTTCAGACTAAGGATATAGTTAAGTGTTTCCAGAATAGACTTGGAATAGAGTCTTGACAAATTCTTTTCATTTTGGTTCAATGCATCCAAGTCACTTTATTTCTGCATGTTTTCATGTTCCCAGATCCATTGTATTATTACTCTTATTTGCTTCATTATTTCAGAACTGCCAACTGTTGCAAACTTGCCACGACCATTTACATTTCCAAAAAGAAGACAAGCATTTGCTCAGGTAATGGAATTTCTTCTGAGCCTTTTAGGCCTATCAGTCTGCAGAAGGCAGCTTCCACTTTTGTCTGTATTGTAATTAGAACCCACACTTCGCAATGATTTTAAATAAGAAAAGTATATCTGGCTAATGGAGACAATAATGTACTCAGAAACAACACAGAATTCTTCCACTCAGTCTAGTTAGGAAACTGCTTTCTCTGAAGATGTGTTCAGCCACATGTACCATTTCAACTTTCTGGAAAAATCTCATCTCTGTTTTTTTCCTGTGAAATATTGCTTCTAGATTCTTTACAAAACTCTGCTCTCTTTCTGTTAAGCCAATAGAACTTTTCTTGGGTTTTGCTGTAGAACCTTCTGGATTTCTGGATATCTTGTCTCTTTATAATGCTAAGTTAAACTAATGTAATGGATTAGAAAGAAGTCCTGGCCAAGCATGTGGTAGGAATTCTGCTGCTGCCTGTGTGTATGTCACAAATATGATTTTCTTCCTTGGTGCTTCTAGGATTTTTATATGTTTCCTTTTCCCTGAATCACAGAAGAAGAAGAGGAGGAAGAAGAAGAAGAAGAGGAAGAGGAGGAAAAGGAAGAAGAAGAGGAATAGCAGGACTAGGGGAAATGGATCCAAGTTGAAGGAGGGAAGATTTAGGTTGGATGTTAGGGGGAAGTTCTTTACTAGGAGAGTGGTTAGGTCCTGGAACAGGCTGCCAAGGGAGGCTGTGGATGCCCCGTCCTTGGAGATGTTCAAGGCCAGGTTGGACTGGGCCCTGGGCAACCTCATCTAGTAAATGTGTTTGTTTGGTGGCCCTGCTAGGCAGGGGGGTTGGAGCTACATGATCCTTGGGGTCCCTTCCAACCCGGGTCATTCTGTGATTCTGTGTGAATCTGTGTGATTCTGTGGAGAGGAGGAAGAAGAGGAGGATAGGAAGAATTAGGCAACAATATGTGAAAGTATTAAAAGAAATAGCGCTACAAAGAAGTGTTAATCTCCTTTTATACTCTCTATGAGAGGAATTAAGATTGATAAGCTTCTGCTTCTTTAACTGTTGATACAGTGTAGGAAAATCCTTTTAAGATAGAAATGTGGGACAACCGGAAAGTAGCTGCAGGGAGAGCAGCGGGAAGGGGAGAGCCGAGTAAAAAATGGCCACGGGCAGCTGACGGAGAGCTGGAAAATATCTGTGGGGAGACAAGCGGAGAAGCTGGACACAGAACGGCTGCGAGCGGACGGATGAAAAGCCAAAAGAAACTGCAGATAGAGAGTATCAGGCGTGAATTCCTGACACTTTTCTACACCTCCCCCCGTGCTCCTTTCCCTGCTCACCCCAGCGGATGCTTCTTCCTTTCTCAGCCTTCACCTTCACCTACTCCCTGTAGAGGTGTTTTATGAAACCGAACCACAACTTACCCCACCTCCTGAATTACATCCTCCTTTGTCATCTGAAGTAAGTACCAAGTTCATAGATGTGGACACTACTCCTCCCGGACAGACATTCGGACAGACATTTGTCTGCCTCCTCGGGGCAGACGAATAACTTTAAAGCAGCCCCCGAACCGTCGTCGGTAGGTTTAACACCACCTTCTAATCTCACCCCATCGGCTCCAAGCCCTTTACGGTGCAGTCGGTATTGATCACAGTTAAAGGGACAGGACTGGCATGTTTTAGAAAAAAATTGTCCAAGCAGGTAAAAGAGGCCAGAAAGCCAGATCTCGCATCAAATATTACAGTGATAAGGCCTAACANGGTCCCTTCCAACCCGGGTCATTCTGTGATTCTGTGTGAATCTGTGTGATTCTGTGGAGAGGAGGAAGAAGAGGAGGATAGGAAGAATTAGGCAACAATATGTGAAAGTATTAAAAGAAATAGCGCTACAAAGAAGTGTTAATCTCCTTTTATACTCTCTATGAGAGGAATTAAGATTGATAAGCTTCTGCTTCTTTAACTGTTGATACAGTGTAGGAAAATCCTTTTAAGATAGAAATGTGGGACAACCGGAAAGTAGCTGCAGGGAGAGCAGCGGGAAGGGGAGAGCCGAGTAAAAAATGGCCACGGGCAGCTGACGGAGAGCTGGAAAATATCTGTGGGGAGACAAGCGGAGAAGCTGGACACAGAACGGCTGCGAGCGGACGGATGAAAAGCCAAAAGAAACTGCAGATAGAGAGTATCAGGCGTGAATTCCTGACACTTTTCTACACCTCCCCCCGTGCTCCTTTCCCTGCTCACCCCAGCGGATGCTTCTTCCTTTCTCAGCCTTCACCTTCACCTACTCCCTGTAGAGGTGTTTTATGAAACCGAACCACAACTTACCCCACCTCCTGAATTACATCCTCCTTTGTCATCTGAAGTAAGTACCAAGTTCATAGATGTGGACACTACTCCTCCCGGACAGACATTCAGACAGACATTCGTCTGCCTCCTCGGGGCAGACGAATAACTTTAAAGCAGCCCCCGAACCGTCGTCGGTAGGTTTAACACCACCTTCTAATCTCACCCCATCGGCTCCAAGCCCTTTACGGTGCAGTCGGTATTGATCACAGTTAAAGGGACAGGACTGGCATGTTTTAGAAAAAAATTGTCCAAGCAGGTAAAAGAGGCCAGAAAGCCAGATCTCGCATCAAATATTACAGTGATAAGGCCTAACAGAGAGAGTCCTGACAGGTGGAAACCCTTTGACTGGAGCCTTATTAAAGATTTACCTGTGTCCTGTATACAACATGGTTTTAGCCCTCCGTATGCACAGTCCCTTCTGCGAGGTGTATTTCCAAATGAACAGACACCATTTGGATGCCAGCAGATTGCACAGTTATGTTTTACACCAATGCAAGACCTGTTACCTGAAGTGCAGTTCAACCATTTGGACCTCTGGGAAATGGGAAGCAGAGAGTGCCAGGGATGCACACATGGACACAAGTACATCTGTCCAGCTCCTTAAAAGCTTATGGGTCAACTATGTGCCCTCACTAAGCGAAGTGCCTGAGTGGATGTCACCACATCCTTCTCATCATAAAGGACAATAAGCCACAATGAGTACTCACACCAGAAGTTCATGCCCTGTGTGGAAGAGATCACAATGGGCTGGTTGATGGCCCACCCCTCACCCCCACCCGCAAGACTTTGACCACCTCCCTTGTCCCCCAACCTTGCTTGGTAACAGGATAGGAGTCCCTGTTTGTTATTGGTCATCGTNCCAAAAGAAACTGCAGATAGAGAGTATCAGGCGTGAATTCCTGACACTTTTCTACACCTCCCCCCGTGCTCCTTTCCCTGCTCACCCCAGCGGATGCTTCTTCCTTTCTCAGCCTTCACCTTCACCTACTCCCTGTAGAGGTGTTTTATGAAACCGAACCACAACTTACCCCACCTCCTGAATTACATCCTCCTTTGTCATCTGAAGTAAGTACCAAGTTCATAGATGTGGACACTACTCCTCCCGGACAGACATTCAGACAGACATTCGTCTGCCTCCTCGGGGCAGACGAATAACTTTAAAGCAGCCCCCGAACCGTCGTCGGTAGGTTTAACACCACCTTCTAATCTCACCCCATCGGCTCCAAGCCCTTTACGGTGCAGTCGGTATTGATCACAGTTAAAGGGACAGGACTGGCATGTTTTAGAAAAAAATTGTCCAAGCAGGTAAAAGAGGCCAGAAAGCCAGATCTCGCATCAAATATTACAGTGATAAGGCCTAACAGAGAGAGTCCTGACAGGTGGAAACCCTTTGACTGGAGCCTTATTAAAGATTTACCTGTGTCCTGTATACAACATGGTTTTAGCCCTCCGTATGCACAGTCCCTTCTGCGAGGTGTATTTCCAAATGAACAGACACCATTTGAATGCCATGATGTTTTACACCAATGCAAGACCTGTTACCTGAAGTGCAGTTCAACCATTTGGACCTCTGGGAAATGGGAAGCAGAGAGTGCCAGGGATGCACACATGGACACAAGTACATCTGTCCAGCTCCTTAAAAGCTTATGGGTCAACTATGTGCCCTCACTAAGTGAAGTGCCTGAGTGGATGTCACCACATCCTTCTCATCATAAAGGACAATAAGCCACAATGAGTACTCACACCAGAAGTTCATGCCCTGTGTGGAAGAGATCACAATGGGCTGGTTGATGGCCCACCCCTCACCCCCACCCGCAAGACTTTGACCACCTCCCTTGTCCCCCAACCTTGCTTGGTAACAGGATAGGAGTCCCTGTTTGTTATTGGTCATCGTTTGTTTGCTTGTTTGTTATTGCTTTTTGTAGTTACAACCAGAAGCTTGAGATCGAGGTTTTAAGTTTAGTATTATTAGCAATGAAAGTTAAGTTTAGATTCTTATAAGCAATAAAAGGTTAAGTTTGGTGTAATTATTCTGAAAAAAAAAAAAGGGAGATAAAGCTGTGCTGTTATAAGCAATAGAAAATTAAGTTTGGTATTGTTAGTTTGTTACAACCAATAGAATATTAAGTTCGTTATAATAGGTTTGAATTGGCTTGGTATTATTACTACTATTGTTAGTTGGCTATAAGAAATTGAATATTAAGTTGGGTAAAATAGGTTTGAATTTCTGTTTGGTATTATTACTACTATTGTTAGGTTGCTATAAGTAGACTATTGTTAGGTTGCTATGGTAAAATGGTTTTGAATGTCTGCTCGATATTATTGCCACTGATGTTAGTTTGTTACATGCAAAAGAATATCCTTGATTTTTGTTTTGTCCCACTCCTGTAGCAATGGGAGTAGGGTCTTCCAGAGGGATATAAAGAGAAGGTTTAATTTTAAGCATTGCAACTAAAGGTGGCCCATTTGGATATGGAATGTCCTCTGCTGGGCTACAGGATTCACAGAGAACTGGAATTCCTTGGGTACTCACAGATTTTTTTTTCCAGAAGTTTTTCTTTAACAAATATTGAATGCTGTATGTGTTGAGTCATCCCATGTAATGGATAGTGCCCATGTTGTAACACATACTTTATGCTTTTACTCAGCCATGTAACTTGTGTTAATCAATTACATTCCAAAGCAAACCTCTCACTCACAGGATATGTGTTCTTTTCTTTTCACAGATGTATTAGTTTACTTTGTTGTTTACTTGGATGTTTTCCCGCAGTTGTCCTCTGCTGTATTTTCTTCTTTACCTCATTGCTGAGGTTAATAATGCCCACAACTGCTCTGTGATTCTCACCTTGCTTTGTGAAAAAAAATAATCTGAGACAAGCCTGAAACAACATTGTGTATTTGTTCATGTAAGTATAATACTTTTATTCTAACTGACATTAAATAATGCAGCAAAAATAATTTAGAAATAAAAAAAGAATACTGCTCTTTTAGCATCAGCCCATAACTTTGAGCTAGTTTTTGAAACCTGACATCTTTTATTTTTCACTTTTTTTTCAAAGTGGGCTAGAGAAGGCCACATATTAGCATGATGAGTTGAAAACGTCATGAAATATTGGCAGCTTAGAGTAAAATTCAATATTTTTATAAACTGGAGAGAAATTTAAAACTTATATTTAAAAAGTAAAGAGTGCTTAGAAAAGCTAGATGGCATTTATTTCATTACTAATTGGAACTGTATTTCTCCCAGATGTCTCTTCTTGAGGCTAATGGGCTTTTGTCACTGCAGATGTGTCACACTGATACATGCTGTCAGCAAAAGAAAGGCAAAACAGAAGGAAATGAACAAATGTACATTTTATACCTAGAAGAGCAGTATACAGAGTTATGGCAAAGTGCTTCTTTTTCTTAAAGTCTATCTCAAAATGATTTATGGGATTCATGTTATATATTCTATTATACACGTACTTTTGTTTCTATTGTGTATGTATTTGTGTTATGTTATGTATTCCATGTTTCAGTCAACTGTTAAATGCCAACTAAAACATGGCTTATCCCTTATTTGAAGTCAACTATTACACAGAGAACACTGAAAAATCTATTTGAATTTTCATTTGCATCATTACGAAATTTGAAATAATATTTCTTGTAGCACATAATCATAGAGTAATAGAATGTATTGTGTTGGAAAGGACCTTTAAAGGTTATCTGCCCCATCACCCCTTGCAGTATGTAGCAGTATCTTAAACTAGACCAGACTACACAGAGCTTCAAGCCTGACCTTGAATGTATCCAGGGATGGGGCCTCTGGGCTACCTGTTTCAGTGCTTTACTGTAAAGAATTTCTTCTTAACTTCTAATCTAAATCTGCACTGCTCTAGTTTAAAAACATTGCTCCTCATCCTATCATTATATGCCTTGACAAACAGTCCTTCTACAGATTTTTTATGGGCCTCCTTCAGGTACTGGTAGGTGACGGTAAGGTGTCCCAGGAGCCTTCTCTTCTCCAGATGAACACCCTCAACTCTCTCAGCCTGTCCTCATAGGAGGGGTGCTCCAGCTCCATGATAATCCTTGTGGCTCTTCTCTGGACCTTCTCCAACAGGTTAAGGTCCTTCTTGTGCTGAGGGCTCCAGAGATGGACTCAGTACTCCAGGTGGGATTTCATTAGAGCAGAGCAGAGGGGCAGAATCACCTCTCTCGATCTTGGATATAATTTCAAATCTCCACAGATTTAAAAATTAATTTTAATTAAAATAGAATATTACAAGAAAAACCTGGATTGTCTGCAAGATTTTACTGATAAAATAATAGTAGGTCATATTTTCTTTTCAGAGAAGTGACTTTGAATTATTGTTTTAAAACAGCTCCTTCTCCCTATAAAATACCTCTACTTTGTCTAATGCTTAGATGTAATTACAACTTAGAACTGCAGGTCATACCTGCAATTATTGAGTTTCCAACACAGACAAAGCTGCAGTGATTGCATAACAAAATTTACCCATTTCTTTGGGATATTTACTTATGGCAAGAATGATGTAAAAACTGAGGAATAGATTGAGTCATTATGAGTTCTAAAACTAAAAAAGACAGAAATGTGTGATTTTACTGATTTAAATAATATACATGCCTAAAAATTTGAAAGGGCTTATTGTGAAACTTCATCTTGTTGAACTGTGCAATAGTAAAGATTTTTGGTAAGACAAATGTATCTATAGACAAAAGTATCTATGTTCTCCTTTTCTTGTGTGCCTATATGTAATTATTTTCATATTACATACATCAGGGGTTTTTAATCATCATGCATACTTAAGTAATTTTAGAGACCGAATTAAAATGCATTTATTTCTTGGAATACCATGTATCATTTTATTACAGTAATGTACAGTGTACTAGCACAGGCTTTAGTTCACTAATAATGGTAGCAAATGAATGGTAATTAAAGAAGTAATGAGTGTTAATCAAAATAAATTATAGGCAAATTCTTAAATCTCATAAAAGAATTCTAAGTAATTAAGCGGTATCCTTCAGAAATTGAATTACTCAACGTTATAACTCAGCTTTTTACTGTCTGTTGCACTCAGACTTGTTCTTCTTCAAGGAATCTTAGCTTAACTTAGTTTAACGTAAATCCTCTCTTCTACTAATTTAGTCAACATTTTTCCTAGAATATTATACCACTGCACTAAATGCAAGAGAGCATCTGCTACTGAGGATGGGGAGACAAGATAGAAGTATAACAAGGTACTAAAGTGCTTTAATTATTCATATAGAATCATAGACAATTATTTGCTTTGGGGAATTTAGACTATCTAGAGGAAAATATGCCAGTATATTGCTATATTTTACAATTATCAAAATTACTTCTTCCTTTGAACGTAATATTTTGTCATAAATTTTTTCTTTATTTTTTGTGCTATTTGTGTACTAAAGTAGGTCTTAATGCATAAGAGCATTGAATTTTCAGGCCTCCTCACTAAACCCTTCTGACTTTTGCTGTCATAGTTATGCACGTCTTTCTCTTGAGATCCCACTTCAACATTATCAGGCCTTTTGCATACAGTTTCTGAAAGGCAATATGGGAGTCTACTCCTGTGAGCAGAAAATACCATATTGCTATGGATATGGATACTGTATCAGTGCAGATATTGACCAACTAATATCAACCATTGTGTCGGTAATTTTTATGCTTTTGTAACTAAGAAAATGCCATATTGTTTTATTCAGACTTGATGCTGCTATTTCTTAATGATAAAATATTCACTCAATCATAACTAATATAAGATTTTGACAACAGTAATTTTAGATGTGGGATCAAAGATCCCTTTTAAAAATATATTGTTCCCCAACCCTATGGTAAAATATCTTTATAACTTTATAGACTAGAAATACAGAAATAATCTACAGACTCTCCCTTTCGTTTCCTTACTTACCCTATTATTACATTTTACCTACATTTCCTTCTGCTGACCTCACTATTTTGTACTTTGGCTATGACAAATCTTTTGGAAAGACCTGCATTGTTGATCTGACCTTACAGTTTATTCCAGCGGCCAATGGTCTTGAGAAAAAAAAAAAAATTAAATCCTAATATCTCTTGTGATTTTTCTAGCATTTTTTTCCTACCCAGAGAGTTTATAAATTTTGTCAAGTTAATGCCCTTGAAGAACCAAACATAGTTACAGCTCATACAGCAATGACAGATAATCTTCAGTGCAGATATGAAGTTGGATAAACAGTCTTCCAGATTTTGAACAAAAAATATTCAGATATCTGTACTCTAGAATTCAATCTTAACTAGTTTCAAGGTTAAGTTCAAAACCATAATATTTTTCATGCATCATTATTTTCCAGGAATTGAAAAAATTATATTTCCTGTCCATTGTTTGTTGTTCTGCTTTCTCTAATCCCAGGCGGTAATGAGAAAAAAATGCAATAAAAATCCCTTTTTTTAAACAAAAATTTTGAATAGGATTTGCGACACAGTTGCAGTTGAGTTATACCTTAAACTAGTTGTTCATTTTATACCTTGAAAATTTTCCGTAAAAACCCTAACACTTCTTGCACATCAAGTTCCATTAAGTCTGAAATCTTTAAAAGCCTTGTTCAGCCCATGATAAAAGCTGTAGCAAAGACTAGTGTAGCCACTGTATGCGAGAGATAAGGAGATTATCTGAAAGAACGTAAACCTCATCTTAGCTGATTGTTGGGTTTCATCCCATAACTGAGTTTTGCTTCCCATTCTCCACTCCAAATAAAGAACATATGAAGCAACTGAAAACGTAAAAGCAGCTGAAAGATAAAGGAGTTTGTGTGCTGAAAGTTTTAAGCAAACCTCTAGTGAAGGAGGCAGTACAATTCTGTCAAACAAAAAAGGCTGAGACTAATATATGTATCTATAGTGAGTATCTCTAAGTCAGTCAGGATGAAGGCTTTGTTCTCATACCAAAGAAACTTATAATTTTGAACTTAATATATTCTGCCTATTGAAAGGACTGCCTTTTACAAACAGATTAATTAAATACATTCATAATAAGCAAAAGTATTTATTCAAAAATTAAATTGATTTCCTTAGTCAATATTTGCAGGACATAATGTGTCATTTAACTGTTTCATGTTCTTAGTTTTATCCTCTAACATGTAATACTGTAAAATACTGTCCATAAATAGACCTATCAGTGAACTGTTCATATTTTCACTGAAATGGTCACACAGCTTTATTCTTCAGATATTTTAGATGCTAAGGTTGTTAGTTGTCTAAACCAGAGTGAATTTATTTTCTCTTATTTTGCAAATGCAGCATTTAGCTTGTGGGTATTTCAGCCCAACAAGTAGAATTCAAATGCTTATGGCAGAAACCATTTTTCTTACACAGTGTGTGAGGACAGTTAATACAGGCTCAAGAGCAACAGTACTTAGCTCTTCTTGCAAGTAGAATTGAGAACTGCATAAATTCAAATATCAGGAATCCTAAAAAATAAGTCTGTCTGAAATTTCACATCCAGTTACCATTTAAATATTTAAATCTTGTCTTCATGAAATGACTTGGTTAGTGAGACTGAGGTACATGGCCTATAATAGTTTCTCAGAATAGATGTCTCTAGCTCTTATTTGAAGGAAATGAGGGAGATCCCTCTGCCTTTTCAATCTATTCAGTGATGACAGTGATGGTAGGGATGGCATGGCTATGTTATTTGATTCCTACATTAATAGCTTTATTTAGTATGTAGGAAACCTGAACAAAATTGTTCCATCTTCAACTCAGTCAGTATAAATATAGATCAAACCTATTATATTTCCAGAGATGAAGATGGTTAAGGGATGAAAGCTTCAGAGTTAAGGAAAGATGGTGAGAGGGCTGTGCTGGTTTAGCTTGGAAAATAGAATGCTTAGGGGGATCTTATTAAGGTAAATCAGAAATAGTGTAGCCAGCAGAACTAAGGTACTCAGCACTAGTGTGTAGCTTGAATGCTGTGTCCAGTTTTTATCTGATTGTTGGGTTTCCTTCCATAACTGAGGAAAATACAGAACACATAAAGCTAATGAAAATGTAAAAGCAGCTGAAAGATAAAAGACTGTGTGTTGAAAGTTTAAGAAACTTTCACAAAAAGTCTTTGAGGTGATGGAGCATGTTCAGAGAAGTCCAATGAAGCTGGTGAGGGGTCTGGAGCACAAGTCCTATGTGGAGGAGCTGGGGGGTGTTTAGCCTGGAGAGGGAGAAATTGAGAGGAGACCTTATTGTTTTCTACGAATGCCTGAAAGGAGGTTTTAGCTAGGTGGGGATCTGTCTGGTCTCACAAACAACAAGCAATAGCACAAGAGGAAATAGCCTCAAGTAGCACCAGTAGAGGTTTAGACTGGCTATTAGAAAAAAATTCTTCACTGAAATAGTGGTCACATATTGGAAGAGACTGTCCAGAGAAGTGACTGAGTCACTCTCCCTGGAGATATTTAAAACTTGGGTAGATGTGGTGCTGAGGGACATTGTTTCATGGTGGACTTGACTTGTGTTAAAGTAATGATTGGACTCAATGATCTTAAAGGCCTTTTCCAACCTAAACAATTCTATGATTCAGTCAACACTCTCAGTCTGTGATTCTTCTGGAGTATCGGTATGTACTTCACTGTAGAGAAATATTTTCCTTTTTTATTAGCATTCTAAGCTTGTGAAAATGTGTTGATAACATGTGTTTATTGATAAATGTGACACAAATATTGACTCCAAAACAGACCACTTTTCATTCCCAGGACAGTGAGTACACACCACAAAAACATATGCTTTCTTCAGAAAATGTTTCATCTAAATGCTGGTTTGATCTCTGATCCACAACATAAAGATCAGAGCTTTTTAAATGCAGAAAATATCATGTGCTGTGCATATTGAGCACTCTTGGCTTTTGGGAAACAGAATAAACATAAAACTTGAAAAAGCTGTCAGAATTAGTGCAGTCCTGCTGCTGCCTGTGGACAGAACTAAGGTTTGATCACACATCAAAAATGAGGAACTTGATTTTCATGTCAATCAGACGTAGCAAAAAGATCACAAATATTAAGATAATTTTCATTAGAATTTGTGTATTTATACAATTACAGATATAACAGGCTTGCACAAACTGTAGATAAGTTATTTTCTTAAAAGTAAAGCTATATATATTTTTTAAATTTCTCTCACTGTTTTTTATTCTGCACAGGTAATTTCTGAGTAGTTTCTTCTTCCTAAGGAAAAAAAAATACTTTGACATTATTTTCTCAGTTTATTCTGCATGTCACTTACTTTCTTCCCAGATTTACTATCTGTCTGGTCACAGTAAAAACAGTGCTATTCTATGTTCAAATGTCACATGCCACAATTTTTGCCCATTTTCTCTTGTTCTGTTGTCAGGGTCCACTTAGAAGAATCTGTATCCATCTTCTTCTCTCCCTCCCATCAGATGTTAATACAGAAAATAAAATTGTCCCGAGCCTTCTCTTCTCCAGACCAAATAGTTTCATCTCGCCTATGACGGATTCTTCATTTCCTTCATATATGGTAAGAGAACTTGTGAATTTACCTTGTAGTGTATATGGAGAAGCAGGAGACGCAATCCTCTGACAAAAAGTTGAGGAATCTGAGATATTCATTAAAATGAATGAGAATATATCTTGATAATTTAATCATGCTCTGAAAATATACAGTTTTTATTCTAATCTTATTAATAAATTTCTTCCATTTTTTCTCCTTAATCCACCTCAGTGACAATATCCCAGAAGTATTTCAATGATGAACTTGCCATCTAGATGGCTAACACACACCCTATTTTCAACTCAAGTGATAAAAATGTCCTGAAATAACCTTTGCTATACTTCCATATGGCATAGACCTTTAGCATTTATTCTGGCTTTTTTTTTAGTATATGGAGCATGCCTGAACCTCACAGTCCAGAAAATACAGGCTGTGCAATTTAGAACACTGTTAAGAACAAAATGAACATAGATTTTGAAAGGGTTGAAAGCCAACTCTTCATTAATTAAGTTCCTCTGAACACAGTTTAGACAGGCTTTTAGCTTATACCTTCTGAGTTTTCTTCTTCTGTAATTAGGAAGAGACAGATATATTTGCTATTGGTCTTTATTATATACATATAAAACTTAGTTTTCTAACAGCTCTTGGTCAGAGATATTAATTATTGAAGCTGTTAAGTCACTTTTAGTTACGGAAGAAGTGCATTTACAACATTTTGAAATCACAGAGTGTTTTTTTAGTGCTACATCAGTAAAATTATTTGGACTTGTAGCACTTGGAAAGCCTCTGTGATTGATAAGCAAAGAAAGAAAATATAGCATAAGGAGATAATCAGAAAAAAATGGGGTTTTATCAGTAGCCTTCCATTCTACTTGATAGAATACTCAAAATTATTATTTAGGAGCCACAGAAGGAGCCATTATGTCTTCACAATTTAGTTGGCAGCACCTCTGTGTAAAGACCATAGTGTTTCTTTTAAAGAAACTGCTTTTGGACTTGAAAGCAAATTAATATGCCTTCATTGGAATAGAATGTGCTTTTCCTTTTCAGCCTTTCTGATAGGTACTTTTCCAGAAAAACTTTCACATATTTTATCATGAATACCAAAAATTGCCTTTCTTTTTACCTTGCCTTCTTTTCTGCAGTAGCAGAAAACCTGCTCAAGCAGTCTAATGCACATCTCCTTAATGCTTGCAGGCATCTGTACACTCTTAAACTTGTTCAAAATCAGACATGAAGGCAGGTACAAAACCCAGACAGACAGGATGTTTCACTGACACACAGAGGTATGTTTCTCACTGTTAAATGATTTCCTGCCTTGTTGACCCCACCCCTGTCGGGAAGAGCATAAAAGGCAGAGGAAGCAGAGCTTCCCAGCATGTCTGAGGGCTGACGGAAGACTGAAAGCCTGGCTGTGCATCAGAAGATTAGGTACCTGTTCGATCCCTAAGAAATAGGCTTTTCTTCTGTGTTTGGGCAGTTATATATGCAAATTTTTTAACGTGATTAGAAATGGTTTCTTTTTTCTCATTCAATTTCTGAAGTTGATGAAAGAAACATGAACATGCACTGAACAAATAACTTCTGGAATGTAAATAAAATACTAAATATTCCTTTCCTAACTAACAAAACATTTGATTAAGTGGTGCAGCTTTGCAGAAGCAAAGCTATGAACTGAAACTATTCTGAGACCTATTAGATCATTATCTATAAAGTGCCATACTCAGAAATGCCAGTCTTACAAGGGGACAGACTGAAGGAACAGAGTACTATTTTATAAAAATACTTGTCCAATGAGAGTAATAGTTAAACAGTCCTTTTAAAGACAAAAAACAGAAGTATTCTAAAGGGAAAATAAACTTCAGATTTAACTTAAAATAGTACAAAAATCCATTTTTTTCTTTACTGCAGACATTGAATATGTATGAGAATACAATTTTTTGCTCATGGCTGATATTACTATTATTAAATACATTTTTACTTAAGTAATATCACCTTCTTCATGATAATATTTTCGTATTTTGTTGAACTATGATTGTGTTGAGGAATGTGCTGCCAAGAAACTCTCATTCAAAGCACCTTATCAGAAATGTCCTTCCCAACGAAGCAAATGAAAGTGACTTTTTTTCCCCACAATACCTATGAGTCCACAATTTAAGTGTACCAGTATATGAAAGGAGAATTGGACTTAGCTTCCCTCAGAGGAACAGCAGTCAGCAAAAGCTTCTTAGTCCTCTTAGCCTGAGGAATGAGTGTCTCTAACAGATTGCCAAGAAAGATTAACTGCTGCAGGTAGCACAGCTGCTGGTTCAAACAAATTTGATCTTTTTATATCTTGTGCTCATTCCACATGGAATTGTTCTGCTTGTTATGGAGAGCTGCAGGTAGCACAGCTGCTGGTTCAAAAGACTCCAGTCTCCTCATATCTTCTGTGCATTGTTTCTGTATAGAAATGGCCCAGTTGTTTTGGAGACCCACAAGGAAACCACTTTGCAAGATAGTTTGCTAACCTTTTCAAGGAGTGAAATGTGCTCCTGCTCTTTTTTTGTCTTTGTAGTGGAAAAGCTTGTTCATCAAAACCAGTATTTACTGTGGTCTCTTTGCATAGATCTTCCTAAGGGACTAAAGAGATGTATAATTTAAGAAGACCACTTTAGAAAAAAATAAACATAGAAATAGCTGTTTAACTATTTCTCACTATGGACATAGAATGTGCTTCAGGTTTTCTGAGGGTTTTATGGGTGGGATGACAATTTTTACTTAACCAGCCATTTAGAAGGCAAATGACTAGAATTAATTGTCATCCAGTAACAAGTCAAGAAAAATGGGCAGCTATGTAATCACCCATCCCGAAAAAGATTGATAAACGGTGTTAATTTCCTTTGTGAGGTGCCTACCTCCTTTCTTCTGCTGATTTTGTGCCTAAGTGAAAGGCCTAACTTTTAAATAGCTCAAGATACATGAGATAAATCACTCATGAGTGATTCAGAAAGCATAGCTGTGTTCTTATAGCTGTGCTCTGTACTAAAGAGCCCAAATGCCACTGAATGTCCTGTGATTTTAAAAACATGTTTTTACTGTGGGTGCAGGAATAACTGATATTTCTCTTTATGAGCTGGTTAAGGTTTATATCCCAGAGAGAAGGTTAAATGAGCTTGGTTATACTGTCAAGGTAATAAGGTCAGAAACTGATGGGTGATCTTGCCAATTCACAATTTTTTGTACAATTGCATGGTTTTTTTAGGAAGCTCTTTTGGGCTTTGGAGGCACAGCTGAAATATGTACATCATTCTTGAAAGTGCAATTTTGGTTTCTTTTTAAAAGTTACAAAATTGCAGGAAAAAAATACTGAAGAACTAGTCTTGGGGTAAATATCCTGACAGATTAGGGATAATATTTTCACTACTGGACTTATGGCCCCTCTATAGATGAGGTAGATTAATAAACAATTATTTTTATCAGGCATGCTTCTCTTTCTCCTCTGAAGTACAGCAGTATGTAGATTGAGAAAACACTAAGTAGGCAAGAGAAGCAGCATTTTAGATCAATGGGAAAAGTGCACAGAATTAACTGATATGCGGCAAGCATGAGATATTTACAGTATGAAACTTATCTGAT
Organism: Turnix velox; assembly: GCA_013400935.1. Taxonomy (NCBI): domain Eukaryota; kingdom Metazoa; phylum Chordata; class Aves; order Charadriiformes; family Turnicidae; genus Turnix; species Turnix velox. The sequence goes on along the minus strand of VZTY01002309.1, from coordinate 33,763 downwards.
ATCTGAAATGCCTTTCTGTTAGTTAGAAAAAGCACTGTTGGTTCCACTGTCACAGAATGTTTGATTTCTTTTTGTAGTATTTCTGATTTTACAGCATTAATAATATTTTTTGCTATGAAAAATTCCTTAATTCAATTTTTTCATTACTTTTAAGATCATGTTTCTTGCTGAGCTGAAGGGTATGAAGAAATAATAAGGTATAGTAAGGTGTTGCTAAGAAAGACAACTTTAATGATTAGCAGTGCATTTTATTTATTGTGTTTCATTGCTACTACAAGTGTATGTTATTGGAAATGCAATATCTTTGGTGAGAGTCTTTTAATCAGAGGGATTCTAAAGGATCCAATCAATTACACTATTTGTTTCAAAGGTAATCCAAAGTTTAAAAAAGCTGGATGGTGGTGTTGTCTTACTATAGTTTTATCTTAGTAATCTTTCTTTTTGTGCATATTATTTGTATTTCAGTAGGTTGGAGGAAACAATTCTCTAACTAACAACAAAGGCTTAATTTGTTTTTTTTGAAAGATTTGCAATAGCGTGAGTAAACTAGGCTATTCCTTTGAGACTAGCTGTACAATAATACAGCTTTCTGCTTAAATATTAGCTGAATATAACTTAGAAGTCTTTCTTTGCTCTTATTGAACTTATCATAAATTTAGGAGAGCCATGATATTAAGAATTTTTCTTCATTTTATATTTTCATAGAATCAGAATAGTTCGGGTTGGAAGGGATGTTAAAGAGCATCAAGTTAAAACCTCCCTGCCTTAGGCAGGGACACCTCCCACTTTCCAGTAAGGGTAGTGAAACACTGAAAAGGTAGACCAGAGAGGTTGTGGATGCCCCCTCTCTGGAGGTGTTTAAGGCCAGGCTGGACAAGGCACTGAGCAACCTGATATAGAATCATAGACTCATAGTTTGGGTTGGAAGTGACCTTAAAGATCATAAAGTTCGAACCCCCCTGTCACAGACAGGGACACCTCCTAGTACATCAGGCTCGTCATGTTGTCTTCAATAGGACTATTCAGTGTTTTAGAATTAATCTGATGTAAATTTTGTATCTCATTTCATTCTCCAGTTTGCATCAGCATCCTCTGCTTTTTAAATGAGTGGCTTGTTTCTTATGGAGAGAATTCTGATATGTGTCCTAATCCTACCAACAATACGGACATATAATTTCTATTTCCTTTCTTTTCAGCTTTTCTGATGTCTCTCTTATTTTTTTCTTTTCTTTTTTAATACCAAAATAAGATAGATATTGCATATTCTTAAGTGACCTCTGACCAGAACAATTTTCCTTTTTCTGATACATAAATTAGGGCTCTACAAATATAAAATATTTTTTCTTTCAGTGCCTTTTCATAATTTTGCTTTTTTCTCAACGTGTTTTGATTAAGCAACCTTCACTAATCTTTTAATAACTTTAGCAGATTACAATTAAAAAAATTAATAAAAGTGAAATAAATTTTAATATTTCTTTCCTAAATCTGCTTTGGTTTATATAATATTGACACAGACTGCTATTCAGAAAATTCATACATCCCAGAAATGAGCCTTAAATATGTATTTGCAGAACCAGTATGAACTTGAAAAAATGTGGTGATGAATGCGAGGTATTTGTAGTACTTCTCTCCCATGAATCTTTTTTCACCTGTTTTTATGAGGGATTTCAAAGCAGAATGGTGCCCCAAAAAAAACGGATTGTTATCCATTTATCTGATTCATTGAAAATTAAGTCATACAAGTTAAAAATAACGATTTATGTGTGATGTACTGGAGTTTTTTTCCTCTTTCCTTCAGTCATTAAACTGTCTTTATCTCAAATTTTCTCACATTTGCTTTTCTTGTTTTATCCCATGTCCTACTGGAGGGACAGCTGCTGAGTGAGCAGCAGTGTAGGTGTGTAGCTAAGGACGAAACCACAACACTTCATCTACTTTTTTGCTATATGAAGCTTCAGTTTAATAAAGTGATAGAACTGTACAAGAATCCTGAAATGCACTGAGACTCATTTTGAGGATTAGACCAGGTGTGTGGTGGGAAGTAAAAGTGATTGTTCCTGCATTTAAAATTAGGAATTTTCCTGAATTTTGCCCCCATTATATCTATTTCCAGGACAATGCTCAAAGGGGCATGCTTGTTGCAGGGTCTTTTGTGACTTGCTTCAACGAGTTGAAAAATGCATACATAAATATGCATGAGGGAAAATAATTTAAATCTTTACCAATGTGCTGAATATTTGCATGGTCATTAACAAATGAGTTCCAAGACATCTATTGAAACAACAATAAAAAACCCCACAGCAACAATCCAATCCTTTTTTCTTCTCTTATCTAGTAAAGGCACACACTTCAAGATCATTAAATTTCCTGCATTAGTATGGGATATGCTGATCACACCAATTTCCTTACAGTTTTGTAGAAGTATGGAGTTTCTTTCTCCCTTGTACACACACAAACAACTATTTTTTTATGTATAACCAAAGGTGTTTCTTAATGTAGAGATGCTATTTAAAATGTTAGCATTTGTATGAAGCAGCAGAGAACTAGCATCTCCTTTCAACAGGAAAAAAGTGAATTGTCTGATGACATAAAAATGAATCATTAGTCATCTTTGTTGTTTCCCAACAACTTATTGCAGTTACTTTAAATGAATCATCTATCTGCTTTCTCTGCTGATTTCAGAGCTTTTTGGACTAAAGGCGCAGTAGGAATCAGTAGATATGTAAATAAATAAACCCATTTCCTTTTATTGCTTGCTTTTCTATGGGGAAGAAAATAAAGATGGCAGTGTTGATATCACAAATCAAGTAGTGTTTCTGTTTTGTCATAGAAATGTTGCTATGAAACATGTGATAAAGTATTCAATATATGTCAAATCCACCCACAGGTTAATAACTCAAAGTGAAATAAAACCAGTGACTTACATTCTGCAGATCCTGACCCTGCCAACATGACTTGAAAAACCTGGGAAAAATGTTGTTTTCTCATTGAATTGTTTGGCTCATATTTTATGCACAAGCATGCTTTGCTTCAGCATTTGGCATGAATGCCTTCCTGGCTCACCTCAGGGACAAATTCATCCATGGAAACAGCTAAAAAGACTGGAGTCCCACTTTCTATTACAGTTTGAGATAACCTTCAGTAAACTACTTCTCTGGGTCACAATCTTGCTTTTATTCTTCTATGCACTTTTTTTTCCCCCAATTTCCCCCAATTCTCATTGAAAGACCTTTTCCTTTTTGATGTAGAACAATCAGTTGATTTCAGAAGTGCTTAATTAGCATTAGCAGTTTTGTAACTACTGATACATTTTTCTTCCTGTCCTGCTGCTGATGTGATGACATTTGGCTCTGCATTCTGGCACAGCACTCTTGGTGTTGCAATGACCCAGTAAAAAGGCAGAGCCCTCCTTTTTCAGTGTGCCTCCTCCAGAGTAACCTTCATCTGCATTTTGCATTTGTGCATTTCTTGGGAAATACTTCTTTCAGAATACAAGCCTAAAAAATCTCTGATGTTGATGAAAATTCTGAACAATTTCATCATATCCATGTTTCCAACCTATTCTACAATGTATTGGGATGCGGGCATGCTCTTGAGAGCCTGGAAGAGACATGTTGAGGCAGTCTTACCCCTACAACTCTAGAGATTTTTTTCAGTTGTGTAGGTACAAACTAGTGTACAGATGAAAAGGTGCTTTCCTGTATGCATTTCCAGCCTAACCCTGATTAACAGATTAAAAAAATAAATCCAAAGCATGACAATTTCAATGCTGTGCAGTTCTGGTAGAAGGGAAATGCTGGAAGGACAGTGGGCTATTTACAGGTAGATAACTTTCATAAAGTCAGAATGGAAAAATTATGCTGTTGTAGACTGTCATATGACTATGGATAGTATATTTTCCTGTCTAGTACTACAAAGCCTGTGAACTCAATTCTTTCTAATCTTCTGCTTATGTATTGTAAATACATAAATAGCTTTAAGGGTTTGGGTATGAACCAGTAAAATCCATTAAAAATATGCCACATGCTTGATCCATGGTTTAAATAATCTCAAAAGCAAAAAAGTATTATAGTACAACATAATTTAAATATGCAGCAATTCTCTATCCTTAATTTTTCCAGTACAAGAGAGAAGTTTCTTGTTACCTAAATACAATTCTTCCAAATCTCTTTTCACAGACAATTTATAAATCTTTAATGGAATCCGGTAAGATGCACTCAATATATCTGAGATGTTGAAACAATTTTTTTAACAATATTAAGGTCTCTGAGGAAATATGTATCATCAACACAGTTTGTTAAAACTGATATTAAATTACAAAGCTTACTGTGTTGCTGTTGTAAATACCAAAAACAATCCAAATTCTCATGATACAGCTTTCAACCTGAGGGGACCAAGAAGATTTTTTTCTGTGCCAGTGTGTAAGTTGGCTTTGAAATGCAGCTAGGCCTCCAGGAAAGCAGAATTATAGTAGCAAATAAGAGATAGATACAATTGAGTGAACCTCGGGCAAGCAATATTAACTGTATTTACTAACTAGAAATCATGTGAATAGTGGTTTTGAAATTCATCCAAGCTTAGTGCCTAGAACATGAATTAACAATGTTGTTCTTGAGTACTCATGTTTGCAAAATTTATTTTATCAAGGAAAATGTAAAAGTCATTAATTTATTAGCAATTTAGTTCCTATGATATTGTGTATACAAGCCATGCACTGATTATATGCCTATGGCAGGGGAGTTGGAACTAGATGTTCTTCAAGGTCCCTTCCAACCCAAACCTTTCTATGATTCTATGTATATTTCAGGGTTTTTAGTATATAAAATGTCATTGTCTTCCAGCATAAGCTACTTTTATGAAGATACTTTTATGTATCCAAAGCTAAAGAAGGATCAGTGTATGATTTTGTATCATCACCGTGTTGCAGTCCCATATTGGCACAATAATAAAAGAATCCAAAAGAAAAAAAGTAAGTTTTCCTTGTATGTGTCAAAGACAGGGTTAATCTGTCACTATCTAATGGAGAGAAGGAGACAGTCTAAATAAAAGCTTAGTCCACTTCAAACTAGGGAATTACCATTTTTAGGATGTTTGAAGTTCTTCCACATTTGAGATGCTTTCTATTTTTCCACAGTCAGAGAAGTTGAGTGATATTTACTTCAGTAAATTTCTCCTGTATCGTTTTGTAAGATGGGAATAATTTATTTTTCCCAAAAAGCTAAATATTGGATTTTTTCCAGATGAGTGGATTAAATATAGGCCACTTTTAAAATGCCAAATAGCATCTTCTCTGAAAACTAAAGAATAAATAATCTCATAGCACTAGTTGTATTTTTTGATGTAGAGCCCTGCATGTGTCCTGCATACGACCAATGTTAAGGAATCTCTACAATTTTGCAGGATGTAGAAGTTTATCTTAGAAAACTGTATTGCAGATCTACTGCTTTAGAGTGCACATGATGCTTTATATTGAAGAATTCCTCTAAAAAAAGTTCTATTAGTATGTCAGACAAATAAATGATGGTGTCAATCTTAAACTTTGGAATCAAAAGATAAAATTAATCTATGGTGTTTTAGTGACCTTCTCCACCTTATAAAGTATGCTATGCTATTTGCTTTTCTTTGAATGTAAAGTTTACTGGTGGTAACATTATCTGACTGCCCCTTTGCTTTGTACACAGGAGGTCTGGTAACAAAATAGATAAACATTTCTATTGTTTTGTTTTCTACTCTTCCAATTTATGTACATGTACGTACATGCATATATACATATATATATATAAGAAATATCTTTTATGAGGTATTTGCATCAAAAGAATTCTACGGTAGACCACAGTGTGTCCACTGTATGCAGCAAAACTTGTTTCAAGTCAATTTATAATACAATTATAAAAATGTTTTTAACTCATGATTGTCCTTGGAAGATCATGTCTATACAGAATCACAGAATGGCTGAATTTCAGGGGGACCTCTAAAGATCACCTTCCCTGCTTGAAGATGGATTCAGAAGGGCAGGTTTCTCATTTACTTACTGGAAAAGCTCCTCCTGAACATTCTCTTCTCCAGATCAAACAATTACAGCTCTATTGAAAGATGCTCCAGACATTTAATCCTTTCAGTGGTCCTTCACGGCACTCACTCTACCCCAGTATGTCTACGTATCACTTGAAATGAGCAGCCCAGTCCTGCATGCAGCCCTGTAGTGGAGCCTCACCAGTTCTGAATAGGTGGAAAGGTCACCTCTTTCCACCCACTGGCAATAGTCTAATAGAGCCTAGAAGGCTGTTGGCCTACTTTGCCAAGAGGGTAGATACATTGTTAACAAATTATCGTTGCAAATAATGGAATCTGCAACAATGAATGAAGACTTATTTCTTTTTTAACTATGACTTGAAAGACAATGGAACAAGATAAAATTAATTTTTAATTAATATAGTTAAATTCTTTGTCTCTAAACATAACATTAATATTTCTATGGATTATTTGCTGTGAATAATTATTGTACAGATAATGAGGGTACAAAGTTCATTACTGTTTTCTTATAATTTGGTGATGTTGATCATGGTTTCCATCAATCTGTTGAGTTCTTGCATGGTCTGTAAGCCATAAACTCTGAATGATGTGACCCTCACTTTTTGCCTATTTATAGTTTGCAAGATTTTCCTGGTAGACTCACTACCAATGACTTCTGTCCATCTCAACTAATCAACTCAAATAGATATTAAGAATAGCTATTAAAAGCTTAAATTGTCAACCATCTTTCAACATTTATTTCTTCCTTGAAGATGAACATATTTCCACTTGTGGAAATATTTTGTCTATCCTAACTCTATTCAATATTGCAGACAAGAATTTACATGAGTATGTATAGTTCAGTTTCAATATAATATTAAAGCATAAAAAAACTACTCAATCAAGAAAACAATGGCTATGTTCAAATGTTCAATGTAGTTACTTGCACTGAAAACTTTCTGAGTTTGACCTTCAAGATGAAGTTGTGATAAGTGTCATATTTGATGCAACTGTACTGTCAAACAGTGTTTGCCCCAATGAGCTGTAAAATCTACCACAATAGGTATATCAGCACATTTGTAAATACAGAATTGTTATGCTAGTTTTCCCAACTTGTGACAAGCCACAGCTCTAATGATGGGTCACTTCATGACCACTTGGTTGTCTCATAGTTTTCTCAAGTGATGATTATAATAACATAAAGATTTTCTGGCAGAAGATTGTCTAATTCAAAAGAAATTGGTATTTTCCAAGCCAAAATAATGAAAAGGTAGTCTATAAAATAAAGCTAATACTTTTATTTTTATCCCTCCCCTATCTTTTCAAACTTGATGATTGCAAGAGTGACATGTATTTTATGCTTGATGGATGAAAAGAGACAGTAAAAGGCAAGATGATCTAATAACAGCAATGTCTGTATTGAATCAGAAATGCATTGAGGTACTGAGAGGAATCAAGATATGTGTTTCAATCATTAGAGTTTGTCACAAGTGAGATTTGTTTGTTGATGTGCTGTCAAAGTACTGAGAGAAAGGTTTTATAACAAGCAGCTAGACATGCAGAAAAAAGTCTAGACTCTAAGGACTCGGTATAAATAGAAGTCATAAAGTGAAAAAGAGTAATAAAGTTGGCATCAAGAGTAGGACAGTATTGATCTAGATTATAAAAAAGAACTTTTTCAGACACCATAAGAAATTATCATCTTGGTTTTTGCTTTCTTAACATCACTACTTTTCATAACTAAATGTTTCCTTCTATCTCACTTAGAAGGGAATCACTAGAAAATGTTCAAGTGGCATATTATCCTTAAATGCTACTCTTAACTACCTGTTTTTAAAGCACAACAAATTATCTTACAAGTCTGTATGCAATCCAGCTCTGGATCAGTCTCCATATATGTTTTATTAAATATATACCAGATTACATTGACATGCACACCTGGTACAGATTTATCAGTTATTTCACTACACTGTAACATTCTTGAAAGAAATTATTACCTTTTCCTGAGAAAATTTAAAAAAGCGTATTTTCTGGTCTGTTTATCCTTCCCTCACTTGCATTTGGAGTGTGTACAATCACCAAAAAATTACTGTAGTTTCATTACACTGCTATAACATGTTCCCCTGCACTGCAAACACCTTGTGACCTACTTCAAAGATAATAACCAAAAGACAACGCAATATTAACAGACAACTGAGACTTGTGGAAGAAGGAGAACTAATCAGGTACAGTGGCACTAGAATATCAACATTTTAAGAAATAATTGGGGTATACTGATGCAAGACTCTCAGACAAGAATTATATAAGGTGTGGGGTGGTGGAAGAGGAAAGGAGAAGCACTCTGGTGATCTTTAGGGTAGATGCTCTATTTCCTAATGGCAAAAACTCTCTGAGGGTTGCACTACCTGCTTCCTATCAGGAAGAAAATAATGATCAGAAAATGTAAAAGGAGATCGGACATGCCACAAGTAACAGAGAAAGAGTAGTAGACATTTCATCTATTTCTATAGATTAAATCAATGCCTTCTGAGGGTCTGAATCAGAGATAAAAAAATTCAGGCTCAGTAAATGACTGTTTTCCACAACAGATTGTTTTAGGGCTCATAGCAAAAAAGAGAATTTTGAATTTTTGGCTTGAGAAAGGCAAAAGATGTGGGCCAAGAAGCATCAGTGGGAAAGCTGCTCTGTTACAGAAACCACAGTGCAATTATTTGTAAGAGTGCAGTGGGAGAGAGTAAGACAAATAAATCAAGCACATTGATACTTGATTTCAAGAAAGGGAACTGTTACAAAAGAGAAATTTTCAAAGACAAAATGGAGTTGTCCAAAATCCCGCATGCCTGCCTGAATGCAGAACAAAATGTGTTATATAAAACTGATATTAGAAGTCTAGTTAGAATGTGAACCCTAACTCAGAAAGAAACCAAGGTTGTCTAAAAGTCCATTCCATGTCTTTCTGGGAAAGTTAAGGAAACTGCTGCAGCTAATCATTTGATTTCACTGGAAGCTTGCTCTAATTGGAAGAAAAGGAATACAGATTAAAAATGTCAGGTGAAATGTTGAGAGGAAAGTCAGACCTAAAACCTTGCAAATCATGCTCAAAGTAACACACCAAAAGCAAGAAGCCAGCTCGGGAATTGGAGAGAATGCTTATGCTCAGGCCATAGGTTTTCTAAAACCTCAGGCACAGGTTTTCTAAAAGATAGGGAAACTCAAGTTCAATTAGATACTTGCATTGCTTCCTTGAAGGACAATATAAAACCTATGCTGTTTACATTTGGATGGCATATCAAGAGGATTGATTTCAAGTCAAATTTTTGGATGAAATTGCCTCCTTTGATTGCTTTTTCTCTTTATCATGCTTCATCATACTAAAACTGAGACATAGACTTCAAGAGCAGAAGCTGTCTGTTGACTCATTGTTGGATAAGGCTTTGTGAGCTGTTGTTCCATTAATATTTTCTATCTCATTTCCTTTTCCATATCAATATCAAAAATTGAAAGAATTTCTCAGTGAGCTGTATCTTTGAGACAGCAATGAGAATGAGAAGCAGAAACTTGACTTGTGTTTGACTTATCCAGCCTTAGGATACTTGTAGTGGTAGTCCATTCTGATAATGAACCACAGAGAATAAAAAACACAGTGGCAATCACATTAAAATTTCTTTAGAGGAAGAAAAGATTTTTTTGTAATTTAACTTTATTTGAGAACCAAGAAGGAAAGATGAATTCAGATCTGTAGCTGCTTGGGCTTGTTTGAATTGCAGATTCTAGACACAGCCACCATGAAAAAAACATCCATGCAATTATGAGAATTATAGGAAAAAGTCCCCAGATTAAAGATGGTTTTGGTTGTTTTTTCAACTTCTTTAATTTGGAAGAGTGGCAGCCAGCCAAATAAATCCTCTCTGAGCTCTGTTCACAAAATCTTTCCTACCTTATTCCCCTTTCAAAAGGGAGTGCTCCGCTGTGTGGTAGTTATGACTGCATGGGAAAAATGCATGCTCTCATCTCAAGTTAAACTCATGTGATGCATATACTGCCCAGTTGGGCATATGCTACCCAGTTGAATTCTCTGTGTTTGCAGGGGTCCTGGGCTCCTTTCAGGGAAACTTACCTGTATTTAAAGACTAGCCATTAGTGTATATAGACTTGAGAATGTATATAGACTACAAAATAGAGCTATTTTTTACCCATGTTATATAGTTGTCTGAGACAACTGCCCATTCCCTGCTCTCTTAGGCTTATCTAGTTCCTACATTTCTGGTAGGGTGAATACATCATGATTTTTCATGAGTCCTCCTTTTCTCTACTGTTTCTCTACTTGCTGGCTAATTGTCCAATTACAACTCAGCTATGTTCATTGGGGATCCTTTTTCTGTTATCTCTGACTCTGTTTTCTTCCTTACTCTTTCCTCATTAGACCTCTCTCTCATGTCCCAGCTCATTTCTTCCAGTGTTTTTGCCTCTCTTCTACATTCTCCACTGTTCTCCTTGTCTTCTCTTCTTATTCCTGCTGGTCCTTTGCATCATTTCATTCGAGACTCAGACATTGCTTCAATTCATCGTCCCACTGCAAATCAATCACTCCCCCAGCTGTCTTTTATTGCATACATAGACATCCCAGGATAATAGTGTATATGATTATATATGTACCTTAGTGAATGAATCTACTTTAATGCTTTCCTCTAAAATTATAAAAAATGTGGACTACTGATTTAGCTTAAAATATTATTTCTTCATTTTTTTTCCTTTTTGAGTGTGAAAGAATGAAACAAACAGTGTGGGAGAGGAGGTTTGACTGCGCGACAGAAACCAAAGAAAAAAACTACAGCAGGGTGCTGCCAGAAGAATGACAACAGAAAGCTGAAAAACTTAGAATTTTTTTTATGTGAGTGATGCAGGGGAAATTTTAAAAAATGGAAAATTACCTATCTCCTCTTACAAAGGTTGTAGTATCCTAGATTTGATCAGGTAAGAGAAAAATATGCTTTTTGGAAGAAAAAGCTCTTATTTGGTGGTTTATTTTAAACGATAGTTTTCACCCTAAGTTTTTTCTATCACAAATTGTGCCTTCCCTTTTAAAAGAGTTGCATGTAAATTGCTGTCAGCTTCTTTTGGGAAAACATATTTCTCATTCTGTTTCCTCCCATCTTATCTCTAAAGTAATTTTTCTCAGCCTTCTGCCGCTGACCTGAGAGCTTCTCTCATGGTTGTTCATGTGTTCCAGTATATTGTCTTCAAGAATGGTGAGCACTTGGTGTTTAATAGACACATACAAGTTTTCAAGTCATCTACTGCCTCTTCCCAAAACATACCCAACAAGAATTCCTCATAGATTCCTCATAAATTTTCTATATAGTTTCATATTGATCATATAAGCACTGTACACACAATGCTTTATTTGCATAACATGTAGTAATAATAACAACTTGCACTGTCTGGCTATCTGAGTGTAAAAAAGATCCATATGTTTCTACTTTATTTTTTTCCTGGTATAAAAAACTGTTTGGAAGTTTGGAAAGCTCTTACATGATGGGGGATTCAAACAGATGGCTTTGCTAGTACAGATCAGCTTACTGCTGATCTGCTTTTTGAGATTGCTTATATCCATTGCTTTAAGGTAAAATATTCACAGGTGTTCATGACGCACCCTTGTGCACAATATGAGCCATCTTTCTTCACCACTGTCTTTCCAATTAAGGCCAAAAAGCATATGTGACACACAGTAAATACAGTGAATCATAATTTTTTGTCAGAAAAAAAAAGATGTTAGTAAAGTGGATGAAAAATTACATTGTAAAGAAATTCAAAACAGTATTTTAATGGGGATATTTAGAAGCAAACTAATGTTTGTGAGTGGAGAAATTGCTTATTTTTCAAAATTCCCCACTGAACATAATCATGTTCACCTGCCTTTGGCAGAAATATCAATAATCAATGTGTGTTTCTGAAACACTAGATTTCTGTCCTTGTATCAAGTCTTTCTTTTAAAGCTGTTGTCTCCAGACTTTAATCAAAGTCATAATTCTGTATGCAAGCTCCAAAAATAGGTTTTCCAATTTAGCAGCCAAGAAGAAACTAAAGTGATCTATTCTCTTTTTTATTTTGTAAGCTTAAAAAGTCTTTGTTTCTGTTCACAAATTGTGCTACATCTTAACATCTGGGAAATTATGCAAACCTGTAAATTACATTTTTCCCCTCTGAGTTAATTGGCATGAAATTATAATGAAAAGAATTCAAAACCTCAATGCAAAATTATAGTATCATAAAATGAAATTGTAAACATACTGATTAGCATGTAAAATTTTAATGAGTCCAAGTTTTGATAGGAAAATCTTAAAACTGAGCAGTATCCAGAAACTTTCAGTAAATATTTTGCTTAATTAATGAATTTCAATAATTGGTGGTTCTACCCCAGACTTAAGTACTATTACTGAAGCCACCTCTCCTTTCTTCTTTTTTAATGAGACTGCTGTAAAGAAGTGTGAACTTCTTTAAAATACTTTCCCTTTCTTCTGAAAATATTTGGTATGAGAAAGCTGATGCCCAAGACAAAAACAGAATGTGTAATTTTTTCTTTATATGTTTATTCTAAGGCAAATTGTTCTTTAAAACCTACACTGGGCATGGGGGAAATCTCAGAGTTATGATCTCTGAAACATGGCACAAACAAATACTGTCAATGTGATAGTCTGTGAAAAGATAATCTGTCAACTAGCAGTACTCTGTCTTCTTGTTACCCTGTAGAAATGAGTCTGGAAGATGAGGCTACAGGTAGAATCATCTTTTTATTTCTGATATCTTAACTAGCAAATGCAGGATTTGTTGTAAATGGAGTATTTTTTGGATGAGTTATTTTGAGCAGTAGTCTTCCACATTAGTTGGAAGCTTCCCTGCAGCATCAGAGTGGAAAAGAGAAATGGTATTTTAAAAGTAGTCTTTATA
>VZTY01002309.1:0-10880 GCA_013400935.1 Turnix velox | reverse complement strand
GAGGTGCTCCAGCCCTTGGATCATCTTTGTGGCCCTCCTCTGGACCTGCTCCAACAGTCAATGTCCTTCTTATGTTGAGAGCTCCGGAGCTGGACATAAAACTCCTGGTGGGGCCTCATCAGAGCTGAGTAGAGGGGCAAAATCACCTCTCTAGACCTGCTGATCACATGATGCATCCCAGATTTGGTTGGCCTTCTGGGCTGCAAGCGCATACTGGCAACTCATGTTGAATTCGTCATCCACTGACACCCCAAATCCTTCTCTTCAGGGCTACCAAACTGGCCAGGCACAATTTGCCCCCAGTGAAACCATATTGGTTACCTCCAATCACCTCAGTATCATCCTCCAAGTGTTTTTGCAGCACCTTCAGGAAGATCTCCTCCATGATTTTGCCAGGCACAGAGGTGAGAATGATTGGACTTCTTCTTTCTTTGTTTCTTTGTTTTCTTGAAAACGGGTCTTATGTTCCCCCTTCTCCAGTCAGCTGGAACTTCACCAGTTGGCCATTGCCTTTCAAATATGATGGACTGTGGTTTGGTAACTTCATCTGCCAGCTCCCAAAGGACCCATGGGTGGACCTCATCAGACCCCATGAACTTGTGCACCACCAGATAATTCAGGTGGTCTTGGGCCTGATCTTCACTCACAGTGGGTGGATCTTGCTTCTCCCAGTTATTGCTCCTGGTTTTAAGAACTGAGTGGTACAAGCAGAGGCCTTGCAAGTGAAGACTGAGCTGAAGAAGTTGTTGACCACCTCAGCCTTCTCCAAATCTCCCATGAGCAGCTTTCCAATGTCCTTTTGGAAAGGGCCCACTTCTTCTGTAGCCTTTCTCTTGTAATTTATATACTTGTAGAAGTTCTTCTTATTGCCCTTCATGTCCCTGGCTCGCTTTAATTATAGGTGGGCTTTAGCTTTCCTAACCTGATCCCTGGCTACTCGGACAGCCTCTTTGTATTCCTCCCAGTTAACCCTCTTTTGCATCCTTTCCATCTAATCAAGTTCAGAAGTTCCTTGCTAATTTACAGAGGCCTCCTGGCATTCTTGCCCATCTTTTTCTTCCTTGGGAAGCACAGCTCCTGGGCTTGAAGAGATGGTCCTTGAATACTGCCCAGCTGTCTTGAGCCCCTCTTTCTTCCAGGGCTGTTTGCCATGGAACCTTGCCAAGGAGGTTCCTCAAGAGGTCAAAGTCTGCTCTCTTGAAGTCCAGAGTGATGAGCTTGCTGTGCCCCTTCTTCAATGCCCTGTGGATAATAATCCTGGCGCCTTGCCATGTTTTGCCTCCACAGATGTCAGGATGGTTGAAATCACCCATGAGAACCATGGCTTGTGAACATGAAACTGTTTCTACCTGTTGGAAGAGAGCCTCTTTCACTTTTTCTTCCTGGTCAGGTGGCTTGTAACAGACTCCCACTACAACATCTCCTTTCCCTGCCTTCCCTCTGATCCTGACCCATAAGCTCTCTAGTAGCTCTTCATCTGTCTCCAAGCAGAGTTCCATGGACTCTAGCTTCTTATTAATACAGAGGGCAATTCCTCTATATTAATATAAACTATGGGAGTTTATACCCATCCATGCCTACACTCCAGTCATAAAAACTATCCCACCAAGTCTCTGTGAGACCAATGAGATCATAGTCATGTGTATGTACACATCTGCTGCTCTTCTTGCTTGTTTCCCATACTCCGTGCATTAACACACAGGCATTTAAGTTGCCCCCTTGCCAATGCTGATTTACCAAATGGACTGTCTCAGGGCTTGAAACTCCATGAACTTCTATCTATATATTTGCAAGAAATTGTACTTAAATGAGTTTTTAAGAAATACTGCATTTCTTTCCTTTTCTTTACCTTCCCTGTGCTTTTTTAATTACACTCGGAACATTTGTTCTTTTCACATAGGCTTAACTTTCTTCTTTTGATCTGGACTCCAATAGATATCTTTTTTTTATTGCATAGGTGTCCTCAGTAAATACTGGTTGACACTTATTCCCACTCCATAATTTCAAGTCTCTGAAGTACTACAAGTCAAAAAAAAGACACTATTTTCTTTCACTGTAAAAAATGTAACAATGATTAATCAGTGGGGTAATCCTGCATAGTGAATTCTCAGTTCCCTTGAATTCTTCAAGAACAGACAGATTACACTTTTGAGGTAACTGTTTCAGTCAAATTACTGAGATAACTACAAAGCTGGATAAAACCTGAGTAAACTTAAAGTGAACCACAATAGGTTAAATGCAGAATTAGAAAATACCATTCTTGTACAGGACTATTTTGTGAAAATTTTCCTGCAGTTGGCTCATCAGTTATCTGTCTGTTTTCATTGCTTATGAGTTAGTACCTTAAATGTTATATAATATTATGCTTAGTTCATGCTCTGAAGACAACTCTAGAAGTAGTTTTGAGTTCTCCTTCATGCTTATATCTTCACTTTTGTTTCACACACAGCACTCAGGCAACCATAGATATTTCTTTTCCTACATAATGTTACCTTAGAAGGAAATGTAATTTTCCCACTTTTCAAAAATATGTCATTTTGTTCCAGTTTCTCATATAATTGATATTATTTGGCTATCTTGAACACTTTCTAGAAACATAAGTAAATTGAGGAGTTTTGCCTTTCTTCTTACTATGAACTTAAACATTGGAAGATTATGCTCACATGAGAACCTTGATGCTGACTGAAGGATCTCAGAGATAGTTTCGTGACATCATGATCATTACACAATGATATCTGGACAACAAGCTGACCATGAGGCAGAAAAAAGGCCGATAGTCTTCTGGGATGCATTATTCTTATAATAAAGACCACAATTCACTTCACATTTTGAAGAAAATTTTTTTCTCTTTTCTTTTGATAGCAATCTTGTAAGTAGTTTATTTTCATATGTTCATATTTATCCCCTAACATATATAGTGCATGTAAACATATGCATATATACCTGTGAGCAGAACAGAAAGCACATAAATCAGCTTATATCTGTCAATACTCTACCTGGTCCAAAATTGGTGCAGAGACATCTATCAGGGTTTGAAATGCAGACTGGAAAAGAGATTGTGCTGTAAAAGGGAAATAACACTTTCAGGAATTCACAGCTGTCTGGCTGGAATTTCTGATCCTTTTCTGGCCTGTGAGATGTGAAACACAGCAGCTAATGTCTTTTCAGTTTAGGATGATTAATTTCTGAACAACCTGACAAAAGTTAATGCAACTTTTCTGACTTCTATTGTAGGACTATTGATTTAAGTGAAAGGAAATACCACCTGGAACATTTATTTCCTTTATAAAGGGACTTATTTGCAGACAAAAACAGTGCACAGGTGGGCATTCAAAGAGATATATGAAAGTTCATAGACTCTGTTTACAACTTAGCATAGCATAAATCTGGCCTGAAGTAGTTTCACTGAAGTCCTGACAGCCCTGTGTAATCTGTGTAGCTCAAAGTATGTGATGATTAATGCTGGAGAATTAGATGCTATCCTTACCTCAGAGCAGCTTTAATTCCACCGCTGCTGGAAAATAATAGCTTTGAGAACAATTGCTTAGACTTTAGGCCACAAGTATGGTGATTTTAACCTCATATTTTATGATGGCTGGGAGATCTACTTTTAGTTTTAAAATATCACAAATAAAAAAAGAACTGTGTTCTGCAAGTGGGGAGAAAGACCCCAGATTTTGAGTACACAGGAGAAATACCTGCAAACTGACTTCCACTACTTGATGCCTACCTAGTTAATAGGCCATCTCCTATTCTGTAGAAAAGTTAAGAAAACTTTGAATCTTACACTGTACACTTACATAAGCCTCCTTTGTAACTTAATAGAGGTTTATTTTTAATGTGTTGATTTAAATGTGTTTAAATGGATTGTTTATCCACTTCTGTAAGTAGTGCTAATACTGAACCTCTGGAAGAAATGAAGAACTTTGTGTGTCTCGAGCAATCTGAAAATGTGCTGATGTCCTGGTTTAGGCCCAAAAGGCCTCCCCAAAGGCCCAAAAGGCCTCCCCAAAAGGCCAAAAGGCCTCAGAAGAGAGGAGAGGAAGGAATGAGGAGATTTGTGAGTTTAGAAGAATTCCAAACTACTTTAATAGATAATGAAATAATAGATAAAATTAAAAGGAAAAGATAAAAAGGTATACAATGTGACAAAACTGTATCAAGCTCCCAGGATGATGATCACGTCCCCAGCAGACGCACGGAGAGTCCCAGGCTGGGGCCAGTTCAGTCAGGAGCTGGATGCTGGATCTGGATTCAGGAGTGCTCAGATCGGGGTCAAAGGCAGAGTCTTTCTTAGATGTCATCCATTGAAGAAAGAGCGAAGAAAAAGAAGGGAAGAGAAGGGGCCTGACCCTTTGATCCCTCAGCTTTTATACTGAGCATGGGGCAGATGGGATGGAATAATCCTGTTGGTCAATTTTGGGTCACCTGCCCTGTCTGCTCCTCCTTGCAGGTGGGACTTCTCTATGTGGATGACGAACTTTCTGACCTTGATCACCATAGTGAATAATACGAGCTTCTTGCATACCATTCCCTGGTATAATCAGGTCTTATCAGTCTGGGAGCGAACAGTGTCTGAACAATGTGCAGTTAATTTCAGAGTTTAGTCAGACAGAAGAGGCCTAGCTGAAATGTGAAGTTATAAACTAGAAAATTTACCCTATTTTACCTCAAACCAGGACAGCTGATTAGTGACTTTTATGTCCCAGCAGATCTCTGTCATTCTGATTTTAATTAATCATGTTGTTCATATATCAAATTATTCAAGCTTTAGATAGTATTCTATTTATGAACTTCTTTACCCAACTGCACATCCAGCTGGTAATCACAACTGACAGTATTCAACTTCATGCAGATGCTTGCTGCCTAGGAAATATACTGTCACAGAAGACAGTAACTGATGTTGAAATTACCCACTACACAGCTAAAGCCCCCATAATGTCCTCTAAGAAGAAAATTAGGAATTTTTAGTGAAGGGTTGTTTTCTGTGTAGATTGTCAGCTGACAGGGAAACAGTACTTTGAATTGGCAGCTATGAGTTTGTTACTCAAGAACTGTTGTCAGTCTAATTTAATTTTTTTTATTTATATTCCTTCTGGATACTCCTACAATGTTCAAGAAAGCAACTAAATACTTAGTATTGTTACAATCTGGCAGAATTGGCTCACTTCATACAAGACGGGCTATCGCAGGTGCTGCTTATGGCCGGAAAAAGAGCTGAAAATTTATTCCCTTCAGATTATTATCTTCTTTTACTTTGCCCTCTCCTTTTCCTCTGCATACATCTGTGCCGGCAACTTCAGTATCCTTCAGTTTTTCCAGAATTTCACTGACATCTTTAATGTGCTAAAAACTGATTACAGTTAGTGTTCAAATGTATTAGTGTACGAGAAAACTAAGATTTCAGTTGTCAGAGGTCACTGTATGAAACAGGATTCCCTTTATAGTGCTTAATGTCTTATCTGAATGTATTTTATAACAAGCAATGGTCACGACACAACTAAAAACCACTGACTGAACCTTTTTTTCAGTATCAGTATGAACAATTTTAATACACATTCCTCCAGATTTATTTTAAGAGATTTTGGTTCTTCTTGCACTCCTTCGTATAGTGCTAATGCAGACATTGATTTTTTTTTTAACATCTGCATTTTCCTTCCAGATAATTTCCTACACTTTGCAAGTCTTATTTTCTCTGCCATATTACCTGCTTCCTTTCTTGTCTGTTTGTAAAAAAATAGTATTGTTGCTTCTGTTTAATTTTTTCCTCAGACTGGGATATTACTTACAACTACTATTCTTTTTTTGTAAAAAAACCAAGTATAACTCCACATTCTATTCACATTTAGTATTACTCCCATTAATTTCACTAGAGTCTGTTTTTTATATTTAGTTGTTCTAGAAAAATAATCGCTGAAATACTGGCACTCAGTGGGACTATCTTCCCTTTACCCATACTTAATGACAGGACAGGACTTTTCAATTCTTTGGCAAGAATTAATCTTGTCCCTCTTTGACGTCATTCCTTAGAGAGTGGTCATTACAATATAAACTGTTAGTAGACCAAACCTTAGATAAATAATGAAATGTGCTTTGAATAGAGGCCCATATCAAATAAACAGGAGTTAGAAAATCAAGTACCTTTCAAAACACATTTTAAGAACGAGGAGGAAAGAACCTAATCCCTGTGCAACTCAGGAGTTATTTCTGTCCCATCAAAATGAAAACATAATGACCCTACACATCAGTGACTGTAATTACAGAAAATACAATCTGCAACAGTCACTACCTGATCATTGAGGGTAACTCTTCTGTCTTTCATAAAGCAGGATACACCCGCTTACTTCAATTTTTGTCTGTTTTACAAATTCACATGCACATGTGTGCAAACACAGTGTGGACTTCCAGCACCAGGTGTGAGAGTTTGCAGAAGTTGNGAGTGATTCTGAAAACTACAACTTGAGTGACAGAGTTTTAAAATTTCAGCTTGTTTAGGGTTGTACTTAAAAACACTGTCTTGGCTTTAGTGGTATGAGCAGAAATGGCTATGGTGGTATAATTACCAATTTGTGTTCTCCTCAGCAATTATTTCAGCACTATGGAAACTTTCTGGAATATTCTTTAGCATTTGTGAGCAAACATGAACACTGAGTGGAATGTGGAGAGAAGAAAATTGTCAGTCAGGAGATAAGACTTATACTATGTTAAAGAGCTCATAGATTTCAATGCCAATTTTATTGCATCTTTTATTTGGCACGTGATGGGAGAAAGCAACATGATTTTTCATCAGTTTTTAAAGGTAGGTAATGGATAGCACTTGTTTAGAGGCACAATGCTTTCATTAAAAGCATTCTCTGCTAGATGGATCATGCCTATCTGTTTTCCTTTTTTCTTTTTACCTTTCTCTGTGGCTTGTTGCTTGGGGACATCATGCCACTGACAAAGAAAGATTTCCTAAACAAGGTATTGTACAGGAGCCTGTGGGTAGGTCAAGCACTTCACTATTCATTCTGCTTCTGCGACAGTGTATGGATTACTCACTGTCTTGACAGGCATCTTTTCCAAAAGTACCCTGACGACAGTACATCAGCAAATATGAGTTCGTACACATAGCCCCTTTGTTATGCTAATTGAAGGGGGTTGCACCATAATCGTGGCATCACCATGATTGATATAAAGACATCTTCTACGTGAAGGCAAGCTCTCGGAAGAAGCCTATGGCTATATACCACAGGTAAATCACATCCTTATTTCAAGTCATTTTTATTGAAGAAGAATAGGACAAGAGAACAATTCCCAGTTGTATCCTACTAGATAGAAATGTTTTTGGTGAGACTTGCAGTCTATTATGGAAGGCCTGAAAGCGAGAAGAAGACCATGAAGCATTTTGAGTTTAGAGATCCCACAATGAACATTGGATGTATTCGTATCCCATACTGGCTAGAGAGAGACAAAAATAAAATCCTAGACCTGACCTTGAAGAACAAATTTAACTAAAAAACAACCTTGCTTACAGACATAAACGCAATCTTTCTAAGTCTAAGGTGATTTTTGTCTCTGGGAGAAGAAATCTAACTTTTGTTATCTATTCTTTGATCTTAAAGGGGATGCAAAGCTAGTGGGAGATGATGCTAAAGTGACAAAATCCTCTCTCCTTCTCCCATCTTAGCAAAATAATTCATGCAAGTCCATGTATAAAAATACACATGTGCAATATTTTTCCCTTTGCCATTTGTTCTGCTGGTATTAATTACCTAAAGCAATGTATGAGCAGGGCATGAAGGGTAGGAAGCAATATTTTATAACAATGGTACTAACAAGCACTGTTATTATTGATCATAATCTGCTTGAATTCTTACTGCAGCAGAATAATTCCTTTAGGTGTAGTTATAGTATAACAGTGATTTACATTGATACAATCTGAAAATTTTTAAGCTAATTTTTTCTATTACCACTCAGCATCCATTCATTAATCCAGGGGGATGGGAAATATGAGACTTATTGACTTAATTTCCCAAATCACCTTTTCCTCCCCTTCTAGTGTCAAAGTAATTGTAATTTACACAAAGGATTATCTTTTCATTTTGGAAATCATACCATTCTTATACTTTGACAACTGGGAATTTTAACCTGAAAGGGCTGTTCTGCCCTGAGAAGGAATGGTTGATATTACTGCAACAAAGGTGTCCTAACTATAATCATGCTGGTATCAAACTAGGCAGTAAATATGAGCTGCAGTTTCACCAAAATCCAATGTACTCATTTACTAATCGTAACTAAACAATTAAGCAATAAATAAAATGGGGAAGATTATAATTCAAACACAACATTTCTAAGAGGTGGGAGCTGAGATGAAAAAACTGTCAAGCAGAGAAGGAAGGCAGAGCTCAAGCTCATATCCCTCAGTTCTCACCTGGCTGAGGATTAGGACTTACCTGAACAAAGTCCAAGGACACAACAGAACCAAAGTACATAATACATTTGGCAGCAGCTGAGAAGAGGTTTTCAGGCACCTTTTCAGGTTTGAAAAGGGAAAGTAGTGATCCATGGTCAGAAAAGACCATGAAGAGCAAATTCAGGTATCCTCTTTCACTTTCTTATAATGTGCTCTGGGCTTACCCCAGAGATGTCAGACAAATATTGAGTCAGCTGGGGAATGAAACCAAAAATGAATAATTTTTTTCTGAATAGATTTGAATGATGCTGTAATGAATCCTAATGACAACTGGAGAGTGGTGGATTACTGGAAAAAAAGGAGAAACTTAAGGAAATTAATCCTTTCGGTATGTTTACTTCAAAGTGAAAATCAGATTCTACAAAAATAAAGCTGGAAGCAGAAATGTAAAAACTGTATAACTCATTAGGATAAAACTTTTTTTTCCACTCATAAATGTGCAAGTCAGACCACTGTGATCAGCTATTTTATATTGAAAGCAGCAGTTTTTTCAGCTCTGTTTTGCCCTCTCTGCTATTTTTTTTTCTATGCAACAAGTCATCTTCCCAAAGGTATTTGGCCAGCCAGTGAAAAAAATAACTATTGTTCTGCTTTAGGTGAGCATTTTTCCATATTAGCTTTGCTCTGTTCTTATCCTGCAATTCTTGTTTCTGGTCATTTATTTTGCTGTTGCAGCATACAACACTGAAAAATCTCAGCAGTTCATACCAGAAGGGTTTGTGGGAGCAGCTCTCTATGTCTTTCCACACAGTGATGCTCCTACATCTTCCCTCAGTTATGTTTAGATTGAACAAATCTACACTGTCAGAATCTAAAATTATCTAAAATTCTTAGATGCTATTAAAAATAACTTTGACATTACTGTTTTGTGAAATTTGAGAGAAAAATTCTGGTTAATAAAAATATCAATTGGCCTAGGCCTTTCTAGATTTTCTTGTCCAGGTTAAGTTGAAAAAGGATTTACAAAGGTCTCTGTTTAATGTTAACAAGGTTTAGTTCTGCAAAGGGTAGATTCTAAGGAAAATTTTCCAATAATGTGGAACATGAATCACTTACAAAGAAGGAATCTTCAGAGGGGGTAGACCAGAGGAATGGGAAAGTATGAAATCTTTCCAAACATACTAAGTCTGCATACTTTAGCTCAGATTAAAGACGTTGCTGCCATCTCAAAAGGACCAATTACAATTTTCTCCAACATCTATAAAGGATTCAATTACCTTTGAATGGCATCAGGATGATGCTGCTACTGAAATTAGCTTTCCTAACAATGTGCTGGGGAATCATTTAATCTGAAAATTATAATGCTTTCTTTTGAATTAGACAGAATTACTGTCTTTTGCAAGGTAGTTTTATTGGAGCTGTTTAACTCTGATACACATCAAGTATTTTTCTTCCGTGGGTTGGATTACAAAGTGGTAGCTTGCTTAATCAGCTCGTCATTGAGTGTCACTGAATCCCTTTCACGGCATTCTCATACTTTCATTTCACCTTTACCTGCAAATTTTGGGAACTGCAACTGGAAATCCACAGTAAAACCCTGGGTCCATTGTGCTGATAAATGCCCCTCAGCTCAAAGTCTCTACTAACTTAGATTACAGTTACTTCTGTGATGATATGCTTAGGTATAGTCATAATGGTCAGAAAACTGCTGGGAAATCCAAGAAGAGGATATGAAGATACAATCAGTATAGAAATAAATACTCCTTCTAGTATTGCCATTTCTAGCAACTGAATCACTCAGACTGCATATATTTAGCCTTTATCACATGTCATGACAAAAATGTTTAGAAAATTTATAATGGTGTTTATGTTGTTTTTTGATACATATGGATACTACTTTGTATATATTTTTATTAATTTCTTATCTATGAAAGCAAAATAAGTTATAAAGAAATATGAATATATTTCAAAGGGGAAAAAAAAAGCCAGATACAAAACTAATGGTAAATGCCAGTGTAAGAAGTTAATGACAGTGGAAGATTTGTATTGCTCACCATTCTCACCACTGAAATATTTGGGTGTAACAGTTTAATTCAGATCTGATAATCAAAGACAACCAGGGGAGGAACCTCTTTCTAGTTCATAAATGTATTTTTTTTCCTGTTCCTGATGCCATTACTTCTGTCTTTAAAAATTACCTATTCTTTTCATTTTTTTTGTACTTTGCTACTGGAACTTGTGTTTTTTCTGTAGGCATTATCTCTTCCATTACTGTTTGCTGTATCACAAAGTTCTTATCTCAGCTTCTCTGATTCAATGCTGATATAATGTATGATGCCACTCAGAAAGACAAATCACCTTGGATGACAGTTTTTCCCAGTTCAGAGCTGTATTGTCTTCTGTCTCTGCCTAGTTTATTGATAACTATCACTGGATGAAAAGCTGTCAGAATCTCAATCTGGCTGAAAATTAAGTAATACAAATG
>VZTY01002308.1:172274-205058 GCA_013400935.1 Turnix velox | reverse complement strand
TCCTTTCTCCCTTTCTCCTCTTTCTTTTCTAGAACAAGAAGATAATGAGTAGACTGAGTGAAGAGTAGCACATTTTCTCTCTATCCTTCTATCCAAGTAAGTCTTCAGGATGGAAGAGCAGCAGCTGTTCAGTAGCTTGCAGCACCTGTCCACTTTCAGCTCTTCTCATCTCTCACCAGACACCTGCAGTCAGTGTCACCTGCTGCTTCCCATATAATAGACCTGCTTTTATAGACTCATTTTTCAAACACAACTCTGCTTATAGGGAAATTTTGTTCTAAAAGGCCATGTGATAAATTTACTTTTGTTTTACTGATTCCTTTTTATAACAGAACTTGGAACAGATATCTTACATGTTGGTCTCCCTTAGATAATGAAAAATCATTGCAGTCTTATTATAAAGAATGCTGGTTAGGATGGAGAAATGCATTTCTGAAGGAGCCAAGGGACTAGTGACCATCATTTGCTACTCTTCTCCCAAGGCGAGACAATTTGCATCCAGACAAATCATCTGATCCAGTAGATTCAATCAAGTCAGTTCCCATCACTCTCACTGAATGCTGTAACTGTGTAATTCATGTCCTCTTGACTCACAAAAAATTAGCAGATCAGTGAAAACAAAGGCTATGCTGTGCTATGCATGAATAGTTGCCAAACTCTGCGAAGGTTGTCTAGCAGAAAAATGTTTTACTTGATACATAATATAGTTAGTTGCACATGCTTCTATGTTAATAAACCCCATATCAAACTGGCTATGTCTGGAAATGAAGGAGGATTAACCTTGAAAATCAACTACATCAAGAATTAATAGCGGAGTATAATGGTACACTTGTACCACTATCATCACCAAGAGCATCACATAGTAAAAAAGAGGCATTGACAGCATCCGTCTCATTCTGCTGCAGTTTGTAACAAAAAAACCCACAAACCAACCAAGCAAACAAACCAAAAAAACCCTGCAAACAAACAAAAAAACCCAGCCCAAACCAAAAAAGAACACAAGCAAAACCTCTCTCAACTGTTAGCAAAGTTTGACTCTCTCCAGTCAGCTCTTCATTGGGTAGAGTCTGTAAGCAGCAGAGAACCAAATTTACTAACACACTACCATGAACACAAAAAATACATGCAGGAGAATAGCAACATAATGGAATTTATGTTCATTTTGAACATAATCTGTAAACAACAGTGCTGACATTGGATAACTTCAGAGTCTGTGAGTGAGGGTTCACAGCCCACCAAAGATAACATTTGAGTAATATGTCAGTACAAAGCTAGAGAAATTAAATTATTTCACCCTGAAGAGCCATTATCAAGAGTGACTTAAGCTCAGGTTTGCAATTATAGGTCTAAATGGTCTCTAACGTCAGCAATGAGAATTCAAGAGAATGGCTAACTTTCCAAAAACTGTATCCAGAATGAAAAGTTCCCCCACCAAATCTATATTGCTTAATATTTGTATGAAGATTATCAATAGGGTTGGATTATCTTGCATTCAATAAGAAATGTGGCATTTAAGCCTGGCACTTTTTTTGAAAAGTCGGTTTCCATCTTTGCTAGTACCTTCCTTCATGTGATTGGATATGTTCCTGCATGTTCTTGTTTCAAAAATGTGGATTTTCTCCTCAGAATAAATGCCCTGATGTTGTTAGTATGTCACGCAGTATCTTACTTCCACTAGAATCAGAATAGCTGCAAGCTACAAATCATTTAACTTTGTAATAGCTTGGAGTACATTTGTGGCACAGGAACTGAAACACACCATTCATTCCAGGCATAACAGAAATCATTGCATTCTTCCCAGTGGGTAACTGCATTGGAAGCTTGCAATGAATGGGATTAGACAGGATAATCACCCCTAAAATAAGCAGACCCAATGGCTTTAATGGGATGATGTCTAACTATGCCAGCAATTAATTGTATACAGGAGTTGACTGAGATACTCTACCTTCAAACCACATAAATAAACCACAAAGTTAATCCCTGTTCAAGCAGTCCACTAAAGCTAGTGGAGCTGTTTTGTATTGTATCTTAATTTAGGCCATAGTTATTTCCACAGCAATACACAGAGGAGAATGTGAAAATGTTTTTTGTCATCTCCCTATTGTTTGGGTGCTTCATGCCTACCAAATTGGCTATGAATAGCTTCTATATCTTCCTGTAGGCTTCCCAGATAGAACAAAACAAAAAATCCCCATAACAGTATAAAAGAAAATGTGTGACACAGAGCTAATTCTGTATTGTTCTGCATGCACTGGGCAATCTAGATTTACACAGTAACTTGAGTTCCACTGCAATGCTTTGGCTAACTTCACTTTAATATGCTGCATGTTTTTTTTTTTTTTTTTTTTTTTTTTTTCCAATTTGTTTGCATAGTAATGTAAAAGTAGCTTCAGGGACAAACATAAAATTGTCTTTCTACAAGTCATGATCGCTTTTGACTGTTTTGATTAGGAGAAATTCCAGATTTCATTCATACAATCTGAGACAGAGCTCTATAGGTGATCCTAGAGTTTTCAGATCACCATTCTCATGGGTAACTCTGGCCATGGGGAGGGAAGGGGTTTAGGTGGAAAGGAGAAAACAAGAACAGAGTAATAGAATTTTGCAATTATTATGCCATTCAAAATAATTTATTCTGCAAAGGAGTAATCTTGGGCTGTTAATTTCCCTGTTTGTTCTGCACTCTGTTAGAATAACTTGCTTTGCTTTACAGGGTCTATAATCAAAGATGTTATCTTTCAAGTAGAATGTCAGATTTTTACAGACAAGGTGCTCAGTTGCCAGGAGCAGAGGAAGGATAGATAGATTTGACAAGTGGAGTTAATGTTTCTTTAAGGACAGCCTCACTTCTACCTATCTAGAAGAACCTGTCTGTAGATCTGTTGTGTTTCAAGCAAAGAAAATAGAGGGGCAAGAATTAAGATCCTGATGCCACATCACTTCTTCACGTCTGTCTCTTCTGGATCTTTACTTTCATCTGGACAACTCTGCTTTAGCTAGTGGCCCTGCATATTCTTCTTTTCCCAGTATCTAACCAAGGGAATTTTATTCAGATCCCTGCTTACACAAGAACAGGGATGTATAATGAGCCTTCATCAGGTAGTGCTTTAGGCATTTTAGCAATGACGGTACCTCAGTGTAATTACAGGACTGCAAAACTTTGTTTCAAGCATTCCTCACATATTTGATGTAGTATGCTTTCTGTAAGATGTTGAGTCTTCTTTTCCTGGCAATTTGCCATGTGGAGTCTCATTAGAGAAGTCTACTGAAGAGTACAGCTTCAGTAGTAGGACCAGTGGTGCACAACAACAAAGGATACATGGATAAGATTGTTAGATCACAGAAGCTTGTTACCTCTGTGCATGCGTGGTGTGACTTTGTCAAAGGAATAACATTGATAGAACCTCCATAGCTCAAATAAAATGGCATCATGAAGACACACGGTCCTTTACACTTCAAAAATAACTAGCAAAATTTCAGGGAAAAAAAAGATAGAGAACCAGACTTTTCTATCTGTGGAGTCTCTAGAGTCTCACTAATGCTTTTTCATCTTTTCATGATTCTAACACTTCTAAAGAAGAAATCTCTTCACTCCACATGCATAAAGCTATTCTGCAGACTTTCTCAAACAAGATGATACCTACCATGTTTTCATTTAATTAGAGAAGACCCTGAGAGATGGCTCTCATCACCTCATTCCTGTCAGTGGCAGAAGAGAAGAACAAGAATTTACATTTTAAAGAACAGAGTTTCTGTTATCTTTGTGCCCCTTCTTTGTAGGCCTGTTTTCTTCCTCTCTGGTTTTACTTTTCTTCCTCTTTGTTTTGGTCCTTATTAACTTTTTTCTCCCCCTTATATACAATAATATCTTTTACAAGGATAGGAGAGGAGAGTAGAGCAGCAAAGGAAATTCCTACAGATAGCTTCTCTTTTTAAAACACTGGCCTTGCTCTGATATTGGCTTTATAAAAAGAGAAGTGGTAATTTGAAGTTAAGCTCGTGTGCCAGGGAAAGCTTGATGTAAGATGTTAGTAAAAGAAAACTCCTTTTTGGTTGACCCACAGGTATTTTCCTGATTAGTAGCTGGCCTAGTTAACCATGGAAAACAGAAGATTTGGAGAGCAGGCATAGTAGGAGAGTAAGGCATAGATCTCTGTGAAATTAGGTTGGTTTAGTTTGTGGAGGCTTACTGAAATTATTCTCTCATTTCAGAAAGCTTGTTGATTTTTTGTTGCTGTGTAGTAGACGTTCAGTTTCATCTAGGGTGCAACACCATCTTAGTTCTGGTGTGACATGTTAAACTGTGGGATCAGAGCTGAAAAAACTTTGGAATGAGCTAAATGAAAGCCTGATAAGAAGGCCTTACTTCTTACGCCTTTGTCAAGGAAATATTATATGATTCTCTTCACATCAAACCATATAGTATCAGGGTTAAAATGAATAGATTTTATTGTCAGAAGGATTTAAGGCAGAAACACGAATGATAATGCATCTTGGCAAAATTTTTCTGTGTTATCATTCTCCTTTTCAAAAAAGGAAAGCATTATTTGCTTTCTCATAGGATGCTGTGTTAGTTTGTAAGCTGCTCTTATGCCAAAGAGGTAAATGTCATGGCAAATAGGCCTGTTTAATAACACTGCCACTTTCTTCCCATGTAACTCTTGCATTTTTCAATCATACAGGAGAAAACAGCAGCCCCAGGCATTTTCTTTTTACTCTTGAGAAAAGCAAAATTAAGATTGAGTTGTGGAGATGAGAAGTTCAGCTCTGGTTCCAAGATTCACAATCACATTTGTGGGAGTACTATTGCAGTAAGCATGTGTCATATCTCCTCATGGCCTGACTCAGGTAAAGAGCTGAGCACACTCTCCAAGGACAGTTACTGCATAGGCATAAACATAAATCAGCCACCTGACAAAAAACACTCTCCTATAGGTCTCCTTCTTGCACTCAAAATGCTGTTCTCATGCTCAGTCCATGTGATGGTACATCTGAAAATTATTCTGAGAGGCAGAAATGGTAACTTTCCGCTCATCTCCCACCATGCCCCGACTCACTCACTTTTTATTATGTGGATCAGACACATTTCCCCTTAGATGTGTACTCTGCTGAGTGAGCAAAAATCTATGTGTGCAAAAAATTAATAGAGATAAATGCCATATTATTTCTTCAAGCAGAGCTGTGGCAGTGCTCACAAGGGTGGCAACAATGGGGGAGCTTTGCAGAACCAGGCAAATTACCATTTAAATCTCCTTCAAATTGCTGTATAAAAAGCTCCTGATGATAAAGAATCCAGCTCAGAGCCAGGAAGATGATGAAGGGATGGGAGCATCTCCCTTCTGAGGAAAGGCTGAGGGAGCTGGGTCTCTTAAGCTTGGAGAAGAGGAGACTAAGGGGTGACCTCATTCATGTCTATAAATACGTAAAGGGTGAGGGTCAGGAGGATGGAACCAGGCTCTTCTCAGTGATCTCTCAGGCTCTTCTCAATGATAGGACTTGGGGCAATGGGTGCAAGCTTACGTTTCTACAGAAATATAAGGAAAAACTATGTCAGGGTGAGAGTGATATAACAGTGGCACAGGCTGCCAAGAGAGGGCATAGGGTCTCCTCTTCTCTGGAGACTCTCAAAACCCATCTGTATGCCTTCCTGTGTGACTTGTTCTGGATGTTCCAGCTCTGGCAGGGGGATGGAACAAAATGATCACTTGAGGAGCTTTCCAATCCCTGATATTTTGTGATTCTGTGATTCTTTCTGATAAAACAGGGCAACAGCTAAAGACTGCATGTGTCAGCTTTAAACTGATTCAAAAAACTATATTAAAATGGGCTGTTGTTTAAGTGACTTTTCATTTCATGCCATGACCAAGCAATGTACTTTTGAGTTACACAAAGCACTTACAACTGCAAGAAAATTTGCCATGGCTGCTTATATTCTTTTCAACAAACTTCTCGGTCAACAAAAATGCACTTGTCAACAAAAAACCTTGCATGGATTATGCAAGTCACCAAGAAGATGCCTAAGCAGTACCTGTCTAAAAAGTTTAATTAATGAAAACGCTTCTCCTATTAGACATCAGCACACACGACAGAATGACATTGTGAAGAAGGTTAAGTAGAAGAGCAAATAGTGACTTCTGATATCAGGCTCAACAAAGGAAATACTACAGGAAAAATTAGCTGAGCTATGTAAATAGAGGTTTATCAGCCATCACTGAGACATGCCCTAAGAAGCACTGAAACCTTGATTACTGCCTTACCTTCTCTGTGCCCAGTGCTATCAGGATAATTATTACAGCAATGTCTTATTTCCTGAACCGATCCTCACTTCTCTTCCTGATAAACAAAACAAAGGATTTGGGGGTGTCAGCAGATGAAAAACTCAGTATGAGCCAGCAGTGTGTGCTTGCAGCCCAGAAGCCAACCCAGCTTTCGGCTGCATCAAGAGAACTGTAACCAACAGGTCAAGTAAGGTGATTTTGCACCTCTTCTCAGCTCTGGTGAGGCCCCACCTGGAGTTACTGTGTCCAGTTCTGGATATAAGAAGGACATTGAGCTGTTGGAGCGTGTCCAGAGGAGGGCCACAAAGATGATGAGAGGGCTGTAGCACCTCCCTTCTGAGAACAGGCTGAAGGAGCTGGGGTTGCTCAGCCTGGAGAAGAAAAGGCTTGGTGGGGACAACAAAGTAGCTTCTCAATACCTGAAGGGGGCTACAAAAAGGCTGGGGTAGGAGTTTTTAATAGGATATGTGATGGTAGGACTAGGAGCAATGGAGGTAGATTGGAAGAGGGGAGATTCAGGTTAGATATAAGAAAGAAATTCTTTACAGTGAGGGTGGTGAGACACTGGAATAGGTTGCCCAGAGAAGTTGTGGATGCCCCCTCCCTGGGGAGGTGTTTAAGTCCAGGCTGGATGAGGCACTGAGCAACCTGTTCTGGTGGGAGGTGTCCCTGCCCATGGCAGAAGGGTTGGAACTAGATGATCTTTAAGGTCCCTTCCATCCCAAACTCTTCTATAATTCTATGATTCTTCCCTCTGTTAAAAATATTAAATCTGCTACACCACTCATGATGAAAGAATGCTCTTTAAGTTAATCCCTCCCCATGGATTTGGCTCTGGAAATCCCTGTTCAGTCCCTTCTGCATTAGCCAAAATGGCAGCTGCCTCAGTAAAGCTAATGAGCCCAATTAAAATCAATTCAGTAAATTAATTTTTTTTACATACATCACATAATTTTTTTCTAATCCAGACATTTATACCCATTTAATATCAGCTGACATAATTTCTCATTTAACACTAATTGAAAACTACAGGTTTCTTATTCCAAAAACATTTGCTGTCACTTATAACTTGCGGCTTTTTATGCAGCTATTTTTCAAATAATATCATCATCAAATTTCATGTTTTCTGCCTAGTTGCTGAATTTTATATCCAAGAAAGTAACTGATGATGTTGGCAGAATGGAACAATCAGATAATGAATACAAGTGTAAGAAGCAATTCTTCATGCAGGTTGTGTTTAACTTAGCCCCTGCAGGTTCCATAGTTTTTTTCCCTAATAACTTTGAGTTTGTTCAGCTTGCCTTCAGGATTAGTATCATCAAATGCTCTAGAAGAAAGAGCATTTCCCTACTGCTTATTTAGGAAACATATAATTATCAGTGCCTCCTGAGATGAGAGCACCCTTTCTGCAAGATGCTATCTAAGGATGACCTTGATGGCTGAAAGACTGAAGGGCGGTGGAAACTGAATCAATAAACAAGCCAAGACAGTTAAAAACTTCATGTGTAAGTTAGAGAAGCATGTAATAGCTAACATAAAGAGGGGCCTCAGCAGATCACTTTGGGAGAGTTCCTGAGTCAGGTTGCAACTGGACCCATATGATGATGAATCCCCAGAACATGAGGCAGTTTCAAAAGATGGCAGGTAATCCTTCCAGGACCTTAAGAAGACTTTTGGAGTAACTTTTTGGAAATAGTAACGTGAATAAGCAGGCAAAATCTGCATTACTAAATTGTGAATGTCCCTCTGATCTGCCTTCACATCTTGCATTTTCTCCAGTTTCTCTAGTTGGGGCCCAAGAGACAATGGTACAGCAAATAGTTCAAGATTTACATGATACAGATCAATTTTAAGGTATGAACAAAGTCTCCATGTTATTCTTTACAATGACTTAATCACATTAACCAAAACTACCACTGGATACAGAACAGTATTCTGTGTATTTCATAGACACCACCATCCAAGCTAAAGAACAATCCATCAGTCTGTGTTTTTACTAAGACTTATACTAGTAACGTAAATTTTTAGGTAGAGCTTTACAGGCTGTGTAGATTTCGAAGGAATCATTATTCTTTTAGTTTCACTGTTCACTTTTTGCTGGTTAGCTCAAAGGACCCACATATATCAGTTCTAACTAGGTGAGTTCTTTGTCAAGAAAACACTGAAGGAGAAGGTGAAACATGGCCTCTTGCATAATTCTCTTGCTGAAAAAGAAGTTATTCCAACACGTTACCAATGTTGTTCAAGCAAAAAAGCCACACAAAGACAACTCATCTGACAGCTCTTTCTTTCCTATCTCATCCTATTTCTAATTTGGTCTCCATGCAAATGTCAACATTATGATTACGGAGTAATATACCATTTAGTATGGATGAGTATTCAGAAAACAACTAATGCTTAAGAAAATATTTTTAAGTAGTAGGGGTTTTATGACTTTAATCCTGAAATACTCACCAACTACAAATACTGACTTATAATAATTCTGCACTCTTGACCTGGGAAGACCTTTTATCTATCCTTTCTGCTCTCCTCCCCAGAAATATTGCCCTGTATCCTGGTTCTGATTTATCCTTTTTTTTTTAATTTTAAAAGTAATTAATAATCAAATTCGGGTTTATATTAGGGTTTTGTTTCTCAGGGAAACTCCCATTAGTCACAAAGCAATTTTGTGTTAAATTGTGCACTGATGGAACTTATTAATCAAAGTGTAAATCATGATCCTCCTTTTTCTAATGTTCAGTCATTAGACACAGGCCCAAGACTCAGCTTTTATTCTGGTGGAAAATGAGGATTAAGCCTGGAAATAGTAACCACAGAAACAACCAATAGTAATGTCATGATGAGCTATAATTCATTACTCAGTGTCACAGAATTATAGAATGGATTGGGTTGGAAGGAGCCTTAACGATCATCGAGTTCCAACCCCCCTGCCATAGGCAGGGACACCTCCCACTAGACCAGGTTGCTCAGTGCCTCATCCAGACTGGCCTTAAACACCTCCAGGGAGGGGACATCCACAGCCTCTCTGGACAATCTGTTCTGGTGACTCACCACCCTCACTGTGAAGAATTTCCTTCTAATATCCACCCTGAATCACCCCTCTTCCAATTTACATCCATTACTGCTCATCCTTCCATAACATATCCTATTAAAAAGTCCTACCCCTGCCTTTCTGCAGCCCCCTTCAGGTATTGAGAAGCTACTATGAGGTCTCCCCTGAGCCTTTTCTTCTCCAGGATGAACAACCCCAGCTCCTTCAGCCTGTTCTCATAAAGGAGNTCAAGCCACTCTTCATCCAGCCTGTATCTGTGCTCGGGGTTGCCTGAGCCCAGATGTCTTGCATCCACTTGAAGCCTCTCTCTGCTTCTCCATACTTTTCTCTAAAGATATCACTGAAAATGTTCAGCAATGCTAATGACTAACCTGATTCAAATGCATCAGACATTGCAGTGATCAACTGCATGATAACTACAAACAAGTCCCAACATATTAATCCAAGAAACTCAGAGCCTGGACTGCATTTATTCAACTTGTGACACACATTCAAAGAGAAATGGATTGAAAGCAACTCTCTAGGGTAGCTGAAGACAAATTTTGCCAAAATCTGGTTCAGGCAGCTATAGTTAAAACACAAAAGTTTGTTAATCTGGAAAGAGAAAAATAGCTTTACTACATCAAGATTTATAAAATGATGTGATATTTTGATCCAATTTTGAAACAGCTGTGCATTCATTTTGCAAACAATAATTGCTATTCGTAGAAAACTTCTTTATACAAAGAAATTAATGACAAAATTATTTCCACACATTCATAAATGTCAAAAGGTGACTGTGCAAATATGAAATACAAGTAAAATAAAGCTTTTATTTATTATATCTGATGTATTAAAAGTGATGTACAGCATCACAGAATGATAGAGGTGGGAAGGGACCTCTAAGCATGATAAGATCTCCGCTCAGCCTTTTTTTTTTTCCAGATTGTAAAGAACCAATTCCCTCAGCCTTTCTTCATAAGAGAGATGTTTTAGTCCCCTAATCATCTTCTCTGCCCTTTGATGTTCCCTGTTCTTCAATTGGGGAGCTCAGAACTGGAAACAGTAGTCCTCTGCTAACACCTCACCTTAGCAATCAGGATCAGATAGCACCATGACTCTGCAGCAGAACAGCAGCCTGCTGGAGGACCTCTATGACTGGCAGAATTGCTCTCAGCTGTGGAAAACACCATTTCACCAGTGAAACCCATGAACAACTATTCCACTAAGAATCTCAGGAGATTCTCCCTGCAGTTTGCCTCCCAGCTGAGGATTTCAATCTCCAAAATCATTCCAGACTAGTTTGTGAACTTGGCATAATTTTTAAATTACAGCTTCTGTTATTATTTATGATTTTGATATTTTTGATTATTAAAGTGGGTCACTTTTCATATGTTGGCCCAGCCAAATGAGTACTCAAAGCAATTTCAGTATAAAGACATAGCTTCATGGATTACTTTCAATCATCTTTTTTTTTCACCAGCCTTTCACAGTATAAAAAAACAAAGCAACTCTTCCACATCCATCAAATTCATGACTGAAAATTATCTATTTGAAGTGACAGAGTCGGATGAATGTTTTGTCAAAAGCTTTCCTGATTTACTACTATTCTAGTTTACATCCTCAACCATTCCTCTGGGACAAAGATTATGTGAGGTATGCATCAGGAATGATTTTTGTTCTTTCTTTGTTTTTTGAAGAAAGCAACAATAAAACATTTTTATTGAAAAAAAAAAAAAAGGTGAGCATGAAAGCCTGGTGTGAAATCTGCACAGAGCCCTGCTCTGAATCCTTCCCTCAGCAACACCCACTCTGCTTCCTCAGTCCCATTCAACTCCACATGTTCCAACACCAGAGACTTGAGAACAGGCTACCAAAATGGTGCATTAAATCCTTTCCACTGAGGACATTCATCTTCCATACTCAGATGCATTATTGGAGGGGTTACGATAGATGTGACTTAAAGCTAGTAGAGAGTTTTCTAGCATAAGTGAAAAACTAGAATTGCCAGCTTCAACAGTTTTAAATGTAAAAACAGTCAAAACAAAAATAAATCAGACAAGCAGCATTTTGAAAAGCAATGTACTGGAAAACATTTTCCTTAATGCTACCTTATAAATCATGAAGCAGCTCAAAGAATTAAGCCCAGATGCTCTTTTTTTTTGTTTTTCAGAAATAATTCAATTTTTAAAATTTATCTTCCCAACTCTAAGTGAAAGTGCACTTGTACACATACATAGTTGTATTTTTTTCATTACAGTAAAACACACTGGTATTTGCTGGTATTTGTTTCGCACCTGACAGAGTTAATCCTTCTGAAATATAGAATCATAGAATGGTTTGGGTTGGAAGGGACCTTAAAGATCATCTAGTTTCAACTCCCCTGCCATGGGCAGGGGTTTTGTTATGGAATTCCCTCTATTCTAAAGAAGGCACACACACACATAGTTACTTCTATGTTCTGTAACCTGTTTAGCTGCATCTAAATAAAACTTGCCTGGGCAATTAATGGTGTGCACTCCATTTGCACCTTGATCTATGATCGCAAGGATATCTTTTCTCTTCCTCTTCATACTTGCATTCAGTTTGGAAAAAAACCCAGAGTTCTTGAATTTCTTAACACTCAAGAATACATTAATTCCACTAAGAATCATCACAATAATTTAAAATAGATGCATGCACAACTGTTATCTATATCCTGTGTCAAAGTTTTACCAGATTATATCATATTCACTGAATTACAAAAAGGCATCTCTTTGATTACTTTATGTTTAATTGGGCTTCTTTTTCTAACAGAATAGGAAAACTAGCTCCCTCTTTGTAATCAAAATTTGAAAATGGCACATTTAAGTTCTTTGTTAACTTTCACAGTTGTGTTTGCAATCTGGTTTTTAACTCTAGAACTTATTTTCCAGTTCCTTTTAGTTGGAAATTTAGAATTTAAAATATGTATCACTTTAGTCATAACACTTCAGTGTATTAAAAAAAATCACAGCATCCACAACAGCTTTAGCAAATACATGTTACATGCAAACTCCCTTAAATAAATTATTTTTAGCAAAACATAGAACCACCTAGGTTGGAAGGGACCTTTCAGATCATCTAGTCCAACCATACTTGTCACATTATTAGCTCCAGAGAACAACTGCCTGATTAAAATTTCATTAAAAATAATGGGAAGAATCTCAAACTGTAAAGCAGTATGGATTTAGACTTTTATCCTTTGAACATGGAACACTACAGACAACTTGATAAATATTTCTACTAAAGTGTAGAACATCTGCCAATGTGCCTGAAATTCTCATTTCTAGCACCCGAGCTTGGCCACTCAGACTTTGGATTATCTCAGTCAGGGACCTTCTGTGCTGTAGGTTACATTAATAAGATTAAGAGAAACTCATGGTACAGTTTTTGGATCTGAAGCCAAGTGGCACAGATGTAGCAGGGTAAATTCCTTCTGCAGCACCTGGACTGCATCATCACTGCCTACCACTGGGCTTTGTAATGCCTTGATGCTCAGTGTGCTAGAAACACCCTGTAGTTTTCAGATTGTCTGTGTGTGTTTGAACCCATAGCTTAAGAAATACTGTGATGGTTATCTTTGAGTGATATTAAGAGACGCTGAAGGTCAGCATTATCTGTCTCACGGATGTGACTTCTATTGTCTGTTTTGTTGTTTCAACCAGGAGTCAAATTGAGCTGTACAGGGACACACAGATAAGCACAGAGACACACAAACAGAGGATTATGCAGGCTGACATCGACAAGACACTGCTTTCAACAGTGCCCACAGACAGGACTTGTGTAACAAAAAAACCAACACAAACAGGTGAGTCCCCTCCTTCTGTTGGACTGGTAGAAGCAGAACATCATCTGTGCAGCACATGCAAATATGGGTAGAGCAGTGTTGTAGGACCAGGTTTGTCAAAACCAGGGGAAATTTGCCCATCTTGTCTTTTAGGGCAAAAAAGTATCTGTTACTAAGCTGTGCTTCAGTGCTGTTTTTGGGAAAACAGTTTGAAACGGGTCCAGAGATGAAGGCAGCAGCTGCAAAGTATGGCAGATCAGAGGTCCAGCATTTTGTCTTGTTCCTCAGTCCTTTTCTATTGAGCAATATTGATAGGCATTGACAGTAGCTGGCACTGACAACTCAATTTGCAACATACTACCTTCTTTTACCAGTTCCAGCTGTGGTCACAGCCAGCTCACTCCTCTCTTTCTGCAGAGCTGGAGGGCCTAATAGATCCCAAAATAGCACATTCTTCTCTAAAAAACTAAAATGTATTGGATTATTGGGCACTTAGTCTGTAAATACCAAAGGTCACAAGCAACAGTTATGTCAGTTTTTTCTGCTTCTTCAGAACAAAATCTCTATGTTTCATTCAACAACATCTTTTTCTAAAAATGGAATCTGAGAAAACTGAAAGTCTGTAAATTAGGAAACAAAACAATTATCTGTCTGTTTTCCAAGGCAATAATCCAAGCCCCATAAGGCTAATAATGAAACACTTAGCACAGTAGACAGATGAATCATCATCTCACAAAAATAATGGTCTAATGGTGTTATTCATTATATGCATAAGTAACTAATGGAAAAAAAATCACTAAATTACTGGGATTTTGTAACTAAGAAATATGAGTTCTGACCTAAAATCCTTAGATGTTAATCCTCTCTATGCTTGAGGTTCTCTACTGTAAGACTGAGCAACTCCAGACTTGAACTCAAATCCTAATGTAAAGCAGCAAAATAACTGATTAAACATATACTGAGACTTGCTATTCTGAGGTTTAAAGTTACACATATGATTAAGTGTTCTTCTGATTCTGAGTAGTAAGAAGATTTAAAATTAACATACAACAAAATAAATTCTTAATTTACATTAATGTAATTTTAATGGGTTGGCCTTTCCAGCCTGCTCTGCATAGCTTTATAGGAAGTTTGTTAATAATTAGTTGACTTGACAGATTCTGGCCATTGGAGAAAAACTCCATCATGTGGGAAGAAAAAGAGCTGGAAGATGGCTGACTGGATAATATTTAGATAATTAAGAGTGCTGGACAGATGAGTAACTGCTTGATTTATTCCTTTTTCTGAAGTCTACAAGTAAGTTAAGACTAATGTTTTGATAGCAAAAAAAAAAAATTTCCTTTTAGAAAAAATGAAGCAATAATCTATTGTTCCAGTGCTGGAGAGCTGAATGTAACTAAGTGCTAACCATTTTTGAAACTATTATTGAGGGAAAAACCTCCCAATAGTAGAGAACTTAACTGTGATCTTTTAAACATTGTTCATGTTCTTTCTGATTCTTACAGTTCTCTTCACGTAGAAAAAGAAATACAAACAAAATTTGTTCTAGCCTTAAAATCAATAATTTAATTCACATTATTTTCAATAAGGTAGATTTCATCAAGTATTCCTTTTTAATCTCACAATCTTGCCTATCTACAAGATCTGGACTGTAAAAGATTGAAGACTACTTTTTGTCTCGGTTGTCAGTCAAAAGTTCTGTGAAGTTTTAGTGACTTAAAACCGTAACAAAACTTAGAAGATGTGCTACAAAAAGACATTTTGCCTTCAGCAAAGATATCAGTTACCTTTTCTTTTCTGGAGCTAAGAATATCAGAGTCTCATGCTCTGGCAAAATTTATGAACACTCAGAATCTTTGAGGACAATGAAACCTTTTCCTTCAAGCTGCTGCCACAGCTCTCAGAGGACACTATACTTCTTGCGATTATTCAATCCCCCCGTGAAAGGCAACCATCTGTGAGACACAGTCTTGGCCACCTGCTGCCCCAGCCAGATGTTTCTATTGCATACTGTGACTGCCACCTATGAAAATAGCTAAAAGCCAAAAAGCACTCAAGCAAGTGGAAAACTGACTGGCAGGCTGCCAGAGACAAGAGGGCTTAAAACTCCAGCACAAAACCTGGCAAAACAAAAAAACACTCCGACAGTAGGAAGGAGATAAACAGAGAATTGAAGCAAGAAGAAGGGCCCAAAGGGGCTCAAGACACAATTGCTTTCCCTCCTCTTCTCCCTGCTTTGCCAGAATACATTTAGTAACTTCTCACTACAGCTCCAGCTCCAGCCTTCTCCACTTCCAGGAACTCTGATGGAAGAAGACTAGAATTGGAGTGAATTGCTAGGAATGTGGCAGGATAAATAATGGCCATTCCTCATGGCAATTAGGAACTCTTGAAATAAGACTTAAGTGTGATCTAAGACAAGAGTGGGAGGTGTCCCTGCCTATGGCAGTGGGGTTGGAACTAGATGATCTTTAGGGTCCCTTCCAACCCAGAATATTCTATGATTAACTCCTTTCCATCAAGCACAGATAAGCTTGTCTGAAGGACACAGTATGAAAGAGACAAGAGTCTTGTACTGGCAGCTGTATGCATGGGCAATTTTTAGCTTTCTTGTGAAGCAGAGTGTATTCAAAAGTACCAGTGAGGAGTAGAAATACCAATGCATGAAAATGGCCCAAACTCCTCAAGAATTGAGAGGCACGAAAAGTCATACACATGCACAAAAAAATGAATTAGCAAGCACAGGGTATAAAACCAATTAACTTTTTACTCTAATTAGCAGAATTAATAGGACACATCTCCAGCAAATACAAACAAAGAAAAGACTGAGGCTATCCTGATTTAAAACAGCTAATTATGTGTCCCAAGCATATTCTATCTCTTCTGTCCACCTTTGCCAATTGCTGTCCCATAGTGTTTAAACAAAAACTTCAGACAAGTTAGTCACTGCTTGATGGAAAGGAGTTAATCATAGAATAGTTTGGGTTGGAAGGGACCTTAAAGATCATCTACTTCCAAACCCCCTGACATGGGCAGGGACACCTCCTGGCAGGTTGCTCAGTGCCTCATCAATCCTGGCCTTAAAGGCCTCCAGGGAGGGGGCATCCACAACCTCTCTGGGCAACCTCTTCCAGTGTTTCACCACCCTCACTGTAAAGAACTTCTTTCTTATATCCACCCTGAATCTCCCCCCTTCCAATTTACATCTGTTACTCCTATTCCTGCCATCACATGCTCTATTAAAAACTCCTACCCCTGCCTTTCTGTAGCACCCTTCAAGTATTGACAGATTACTAAGAGGTCCCCCCTGAGCCTTTTCTTCTCCAGGCTGAGCAACCCCAACTCCTTCAGCCTGTCCTTAGAATGGAGTTGCTCTAGCCCTTTGATCATCTTTGTGGCCCTCCTCTGGACCTGCTCCATAAGCTGAATGTCCTACTTATGTTGAAGGCTCCAGAATTGGACACAATACACCAGGTGGGGCCTCACCAGAGCAAAGTAGAGGGGCAAAATCACCTCTCTTGACCTGCTGGCCACACTTCTCTTGATGCAGCCTAGGTCTGGGATGGCTTCTGGGCTGCAAGCTCACACTGCTGGCTTATCCACTGACACCCACAAATCTTTCTCCTCAGGGTTGCACTTAAGCCACTCTCCACTCAGCCTGTATCTGTGCTTGGGTTTGACCTTGTATTTGGCCTTGTTGAATTTCATGAGGTTGGCATGGGCCCACCTCTCAAGCTTGTCAAGGTCCCTCTGGATGGCATCATTTCACTCTGGGGTGTCATCTGCTCCCCACATGGCTTGTTGGATAATCCAACATTAGGATTAAAAAGATGATGAGCTGGTACATCAGTGTTGGCAAACTGCTTATATTTGGTGTGCAGGGAAATTAAGTCAATTTTAAATAACCAAGAGATTCTTATAAATCATATTTGTCATTAAAATAAGTTAGTGTCACCTTTGTGTCTGGCACCTAGCTTCTACATCTAAAGTATCTGAA
The DNA here is from genome assembly GCA_013400935.1 of Turnix velox. Taxonomy (NCBI): domain Eukaryota; kingdom Metazoa; phylum Chordata; class Aves; order Charadriiformes; family Turnicidae; genus Turnix; species Turnix velox. The sequence goes on along the minus strand of VZTY01002308.1, from coordinate 187,944 downwards.
ACATTGCTGCCAAACCCAAAAGTTAAAAAGTTGACATTTCCCTTGTGTCTCTGAAATCAAATCAGTAGTTTTCTGAATTAAATTAGTTTGGGTTTTTTTTTTTTTGTATTTTGGTAGTACAGTATGCATAATGTTGCATTATGCAATAGTACAATGGTAATTTGGTCTAGTGGGAGGAAGACTCATGGATGGGGTCTGTAGGCAGAAGATGAGAGGGATTGATTAGAAACTAGAGCACGGCAGGGTTAGATGATACATGAGGAAGATGTTCTTGCCCATGAGGGTGAGGAAACACCAGGTTGCCCAGAGGGGTGGTGAATGCCCTCCCCTGGAGGTGTTTAAGGACAGGCTGGGTGAGGCATTGAGCAACCTGGTCTAGCGGGAGGTGTCCCTGCCTATGGCAGGGGGGTTGGAACTGGATGATTCTCGAAGTTCCCTTCCAACCCAAACCATTCTATGATTCTATGAATCTAAATATTCTGTTTGATATGAGTATGTATAATTTTGTTACATCCTAAGCTATATATAAACCAAATGTAGTTTGCCACAAACTGTACCAGATAAGGATATCTGCTATTCAGGAATATCTGCTGTATATTAGCCTATATTATAGTACTAGATAGCTTAGGAAAAAATTTGGGCATAAAATGGGGATTTACACAAGTCTACCTTGCAAATCCAAGAGGAAGAAGTCCATGTATACTAAGTCATTTTTATTGTGAGAGAGATGAGTTAAAATAGAGGCAAACTGATGACCTTCCCACAGTCCTTTAAACATAGAAGTAATTTCTATTTGCACAGGAAAATCATCAAATCTTTGGGTCCAATTAAGAACTCTAAACTAGACATTTTTGTCCAGTATGATGAAATTTAATACATGATAGTAGAAATTATCTCAGGCATACTCCAGGCGCTGGCAGAAAAAAGGCTCACTAAATGTGGTTCCTCTTTATTTGACAGATACACTCATTAGGCAGGTTATTGTTATCCTAGTCATTTCAGTGAAACAAACACATTCATAATCCTATTTTATCCCCCACTAACAGTTCCAGAGATCATGCAGGTATGAAAGTATGATCTATGCTCTTTCCAACCACATACTTCATCAACCAAATGATTACATTTTGTTTTCCCTTTGCAGGGAGGAAAGCTTTTGCTTCAAGGGGTCTGTATCAGTTGAACTGTAAATGGAAGCTCAGTTCATCCATCATTGTTAAACACAAAAAACAACCCTGACCTCCCAACAGTTTGATTTTCAGATCACAGGGCAGTTGTTCAGATGGCAGAAAGCCACATTCTTACTCAAAAAGCCTTGAAGTAACAGCACAGCAAACAGCAATAACATAATCACAGAGGTACTTATATTGTAGAGGCAGGTGATGAATGGCAGGTAGTGCCAGGACCTGCACATCTCCATCATCACAAAAAGGAACTACTGGAAACTCTACCACCACAAGTCACACTGATATGCAGAGGGGAAAGAGGGAGACTTTGAAACATGTGAGGACTCTGACAACTTTAGGAAAAATCAGAGAAAACACAAAATACCTTACAGGTAATGCTGCTCGGAGCTTGTAAAATCTGAGACTGTTTATGATTCAAACCAGGAAATGCAGGGTAAAAAAGGTATCTCCCTCGAGAACAGATATTCCCACTCATCCTGCCACCAGGGATAGCAAAAAAAGCAGAGATATGTAGGTCTTTTATGCAATTTACCCACACCCAGTACTGGAAGGAGAATAAAGAGGGAGCAAAAAACTAAGGTTTTCCATTGATTTTAAACAAAAAGTTTGTCATCAATGGGCACATGATATGATAACAGAAAAAGACTGTGGTAGTAATGGCAAATGATCATACCAGTAAAGCTGATGGGATACTTGGATGCTCTGAAGAGAACGATTCAGCAGGAGTTTCACTAGGGGGCTTTCAAGACTCCACTCAAACTTCAGCACCTTAATAGACAAATTAATAACAAGATCACTTGTATGATTGCTTTATCATCTTTCCTTTCTAAGAAAATGAATCTGAGAGTACCCAATGCTTAGTTTGGACAAAGCAGTCCAACACACAGAAAATGCCCAACAATGCAATGAGCAAAGAGACTTCTGGACACAACTGTCTGCCACTGTCTGTAAGACAGGCAGATTCTGTATATGTAAATATGCAGCTTATAGAATCATAGATAGATTAGATTAGATTAGATTAGATTAGATTAGAAGGGACCTTAAGGATCATCTAGTTCCAATCCCTCTGCCATGGGCAAGGACATCTCACACTAGACCTGGTTGCTCAATACCTCACACAGCCTGGCCTTAAACACCTCCAGAGAGGGAGCATTCACAACCTCTTTGGGCAACCTGTTCCAATGACTTACCACCCTCACAGGAAAGAATTTCTTTATTATATCTAGCCATCTAGCCTTATATATAGCTTCCCCCACTTAAAACTATTAATGTTATATTTAAATTTCTATCTGATTAACTGGTTTGGAAAATAAATTCATTTGTGAAACAGAAACCATAGAATGCAAAATATTTCTTAAGTGTCCTCCTGTGTGAGTGGTGTAAAACTGTGTAGGTTCCACAGCTTCACAGGAGTGGATTACAGAAGCATATTCATATACCTATATGCTTGTGTCTGTGTAGATAAATATATATATATATGAATTGTGTCTGCATTTATATAGACATTTACTTTAGAATTCACAAAAAAACCCCAGAGTAAATCTGAAATGTGTTACTTTATGCAACCCACCTGCATGAATGGAGCTGCAGAGTATGTGGGTTCACTTTCAAAATGGTTGACTCAAAGTTGTGAGTCTGAATGAAGGGTCAGGCTGGTGTAGGTGATACTGCTATAGGGGTCTATTACAGGCCACCAGATCAGGTGATACTGCTATGGAGGTCTATTACAGGCCACCAGATGAGGAACTAAAAAAGCTAAGGTCTCCCTAGAATGAAGCCTTGCAAGAAGGGTCAAGGACAACATGAAGGCCTTCTTTATATACACTGCAAGTAAAACTTGCCCCAGAAGCAGTGTGGACCCAATGATGGATGAGGAAGGTGCTCTAGTGACTGAGGATACAAAGAAGACAGAGTTACTGTAAACCCTATTTGTCTCTGTCTATACTGCTGGAGGCTGTCCTGAAGAGCATCAAACCTCTGAGGTCCCAGAGGAAGTCAGGATAAAGGAGGGGAGGGCCTTTGATGATAAGGACAGGGTTACGGACCAATTAAGCAATATGGACATTCACAAATGTGGAGTCTCCTTCTCTGGAGAAATTCAAACCCTGCCCAGATGCCTTCCTGTGTGACCTCATCTAGTGTTCCTCCTCCAGCAGGAGGATTGGATTAGATGATCTCTTGAGGTTCATTCCAGTCCCTGATATTCTGGGATTCCTTCACAGCAACCCAGGACCTACTCAACTACAAAGCAATCACTTTGGAAGCAGTGGGCCCATAAATTGTAAAACATTAATTTCCAGTGAAATACAATGTACATCTATAAAGAGAGAATTCTACACTCAAAATGCTCTGGTTACCTTGTGTGGAAAATAGTCTATAGCTCAGCCTTGCAGTTAATTCAATCATTGCAACAGCTGACTGGCATTGCACCTTTCTTATTGCCCCTCTATTCAGCTCTGATGAGGCCCCACTTGGAGTATTGTGTCCAGTTCTGGAGCCCTCAACATAAGAAGGACATTGAGCTGTTGGAGCGGGTCCAGAGGAGGGCCACAAAAATGATCAAAGGGCTGGAGCACCTCCCTTCTGAGGACAGGTTGAAGGAGCTGGAGTTGCTCAGCCTGGAGAAGAAAAGGCTCAGGGGGGGACCACAAAGTAGCTTCTCAATACCTGAAGGGGGCTACAGAAAGGCTGGGGTAGGACATTTTAATAGGATATGTGATGGTAGGACTAGGAGTAATGGAGGTAGATTGGAAGAGGGGTGATTCAGGCTGGATATAAGAAAGAAGTTTCTCACTGTGAGGGTGGTGAGAGACTGGAACAGGTTGCCCACAAAGGCTGTGTACGCCCCCTCCCCGGAGGTGTTTAAGGCCAGGCTAGATGAGGCAATGAGGAACCTGGTCTAGTGGGAGGTGTCCCTGCCCATGTCAGGAGGTTTGGAAATAGATGATCTTTAAGGTCCCTTCCAACCCAAACCATTCAATGATTTATTTAACGATCAAACTGAAAGCATCAAAAGTATTTAATGAAGTTATTGATCTGGACAGATGACTTGATTTGCTATCAATTTCTTCCTTACCTGAACCAGCTGTGGGAGGTATTGTAACAATTCATCATTGGTCAGACTTTCTATTTGTTGGACTGCGGTTTTGCGAATATCATGATCTGGAAAACTAGAGCAGAAATAGATATCATTAAGAGCTGAAACCACTGCAACTCTCCTGAGCTCTCATTGACAAAAATATTAGAAAACCAGGTTTTCTCTAAAAGTGGAAGGAGGAAAAAAAATCAATTAATTTGCTTTATCTTAACAAGAGCCAAGAAACACATAGCAGAAAACTTAATTGAATTGACTGTTACAGAGTCACACGGGGAAAAATAACCCAATCTGATCTTCAAATACCTTTTTTAATGTGAATTATCTTATGTTGTGTTTTCCTTTATATGTACTGAAATATGGCAAATTGTGAGTGTTCTCTTGCTGCTCCAGTTCACCTGAAATACGAAAATTCTGTGCCATGGGAATGTGTAACAGTTACACAAAGACTTCTTTTGTTCAGGGCAACCACATAAAACCTCAAAATTTCCCTCATTTCATTTCAGACAATTTATTCCAATATCAGCTCCTTTTTTTAGGCAGAAGTAATTTTTAAATAGGAAACATGTTTTCTTTTCAATTTTCTAAAGATACCCTGAAACTAAGGCTCCAAGTCAGTAAAAGATTAATTTCTGATGGGAAAACAGTCAAGCTTGGAGCATTGAATGGCTGAAAGGTTGAAACCAGAATGGTTGTATCCTGCTTCAGATTTTGGTTTTGGCCAAAATATTTCTCTTTGAGAAGGAAAAGGAATAAAGTTCTGTTGTAACTGAACTGTTCTTCTTGGTTATATTTTTAAATACAAAAATAATTTTCACCTTTGTGTTGCATTTGTGAATTAATAGTGATGCTCAGAGAATTTAATGTAGAGGAATTGCCAAGATCACTTCAGAGTTAGTTGTTCCTCTACTGCCCTGTTTTCATAAAGAAAGGAAAAGTTGTGCACTTCTGTGTTTATCTGCTATACGGTGTCATTCTTAGCTATCTGCTAGTACTTGAAGCTTTTTCACTGCCATCCCAGGAGTCTTTTTTATCTTCTCCTGAAGCAAACTGGAAACACTCATAAAGACCTTTCTGTCACCAGAGTTGCAAGAGTGGTCAGCTCTGCCAAAGAGGTAAAAATATCTTCAAACAGCACCACTGCCAATTAGATATTGTTCAAAAGAGCTGCTGGGCTTTGATCCAGTTCTTTGAGGGCAAGTACTTGCCCCACAAGAAGCAGTGAATCCCTCCCCTCTGAACTGATAGGACTCTTTTGATTAGACAGTCTGGGTGTACATAAAAATGATAAGGAAAGGACACAGATTATCCTCTCCATTCACCCTGAAGAAAGACCCTTGGAATTAGAAGTGTTGTGGGTGCCAGAAGGTGCCACGAGGCCACTAGTATCAATGCTTTATGAGTACAACACAAGAAAGAGCTGTTGTCAGGGATAGGTGATGGAAGGATGAGGAGTAATGGATGCAAATTGGAAAAGGGGACATTTAGGCTAGACATAAGAAAGAAATTCTTTCCTGTGAGGGAAAGAGACACTGGAACAGGATGCCCAGAGAGGTTGTGGATGCCCCATTATCCCTGGAGGCCTTTAAAGCCAGGCTGGATGATTCACTGAGCAATGTGGTCTAGTGGGAGGTGTCCCTGCCCATTTCAGGGGGTTTGGAACTTGAAGGGACCTTAAGGTCCCTTCCAACCCAAACAATTCTATGATTCTATGATTCTCTTCCCAGCTCCCAATTCAGCTGTTGCAAATGCAATGACTAGAAAAATAGTAGAACATAGGATTAAAACAAAACATAGGAGACAGTACCATGCTTGCAGCAATGACTGCTGGTTGCTGTCAGGGGAGGAAGGCAAGAATTTGTAAGGATAAGTGCTCAGCTCAGAAGAGCAACGGTGCTGCAGCTCTAAACACCAGTCTTTAACTTCAATGACACAAAAGGTAGCAAGTCAAAATGTCACAGAATCCCAGAATATCAGGGACTGGAAGGGACCTCAAGAGATCATCTAGTCCAATTCCCCAGCTGGAGCTTTGATCACTGAATAAGCTATAGGTCATCAATGGACATTTTAAAATGAAAAAAAAAAAAAGAAAAAAAAAGGCTTGACCTGCTTGAAAGGCCTGGATTCTGTGCTGCAACCAGGTGTCTCCTGTAGCTCTTTCAAACCTCCTTTTAAAAAAGCAGCTCAGGCCCATTTTCATTAGTTTGTTTGTCTGTTATGGTACATATTTGACGATGTTTTTAATGGAGTTTGTATTTGCTTGTATAATGATGAGAGGGCCTTGATGGGGAGAATGGGAATACATTATAAATAAATTATCATGATAGAACCAAATTAGCTCATTCTGCAAAGCAAAATTTTTTATTTATTTACTCTAGGCAGCCTATTAGGGATATGAAGCTGTTACTTTAATATTCACATGGCTATTTAGAACAAAATATATTTGAAGGAGGACTGCATATTAAAAAATAACAATAATAATCCCTTTCATATAATCTTATCTTCTAATTATGTAATTGCTTCAAAGGCCTGTGAGCCAAGCATGTGGAGATAATATGGAAATTTATCTTTCCCTTTCCTTCTTGCCTAGTTCAACAGGTTACTGAGCAGTGAAATATGCTCTGTTACAGGCACTAGTCACACTGAATAAATTTTTGTTTAGTTATTGCTTGTCCTTACTAGCATCCAATTTCTGAATATCTGCAAAAGTGTGATGAAACTCCTGTATTTTTTCCAGATAAACAAAGAACAAAACAATAATTCTAATTCAAAACTTCCCAGAAAATTCAACATTTGATCTGCTTAGAGTTAATTTGCTCTAAGTCATAGCTGGGCCTACGTCTTAGTTAGCAGAAGTGCATAGACACTGTAGCCAAAAAAGTTACAATTTAGCTTATTTCAGGAAACACAGCTCTTGTTACTCTTCTTGAATGGGATGTTAGTGATTCATTGGTCTTGGTTGCTAAATTGTTTCCTTCAGCTTGTAAATTTCGAGGTCAGTGTGAGGCTCGGTTGAATTTCTTTGAAAGCATGTGCAGTTAACACACTCTCTTAACTACCTGACAATTTGTTAAGCCACAGGTTTCTTAATGCATTGCTTTCCTAAATTTCAATGACATTCAGGGACACAGGCACAATGGAATAAGTGGTTTACCCTTTAGATTTTTCATTTAAGCAAACATATAGCATCCTCAGAAATCCTAGAACTGCAGCAGATCCTTATGAACTCGACTAGTATCACATGGTGCTTATTCACTCTCACATACATCAGCTTATTTGCTAAAAACCAGTATCAGGGTGAAGTCAAAAAGCAGATCTGATTAAAAATCCTAACATCCACATGTCTGAAAAGATGCCATCTTTCAGCTGGGTAATTAATTAGGGCTAGAGGGGTTTTTCCAGTGAATAATCTTACAAACTTTTGAGTGCTGCATCAAATCTGATTTCAGTAATCCATAAATTAGTTTTGACTAGAGGACAAAATTAATTGGGTTTTTTTTTTGGCTTGGCTACTTAATGCAAGAGAAATAAATTTAGTCAAAAGAAGAACAGCTTCAAAGTTTGGATATTAGGACACATGCAACAATGAGTATTGCTAGAATGAACATTTCCCCTTTACAGCTCAACCTGAATTCTCTTGAAGTTATGAAACTGACTTACTCAGTTATTTAATTTCGAAACCTCCTTTGCTATTTCTATTCTTCCCTTACTTCATGCCAATGATTGAGAGCCACTCATTTTATAACTTCTGTCCATATAGCTGTAAGATTCTTAGGTTTCCCTTGAGACTTTTGAGATGATTTTTGTAAAAATTGAATTTTGAGCTGGATGAGCATAGATTACACTTTGTTTTAGAAATAATAACAACTTATAGTCTATGATTCCTCTCATGTATATAGCCAGTAGGGAGCTATTTGTCTATCTGTACCTTTCAGCTAAATCAGATTCAAGCAGAAAACTGAGTGCTGTGAGGCATCCTGTGAAAATTCTCTTGGGATTTTAGCATTTGCCAGTGGTGACTTGATTGGAAATAAGAAATAGATGTGCATTTCATTCTTAACTGCTTTGTAATCCTAACTTTATTGCACTGTCTCAAATAGCCCTATGCTGGAAGGTATTTGTCAAGTAAATGGAACTTTACAGTTCACTAAGTTTTCTACCATCTGAGAATCTTTGAAGAGAACAGAACAGGCATTCATGTCTTTAAAGTCAGAGGTTTTTGACGTGCCAGATACTACTGCAAATCCCTTCACATTTTCAGTTTCCTTGCAATTTTAAAAAGAGAAAGATTCCAGTCCCATGAAATGAAGATTATTAAGTCTAGATGAAACACAGAAGACTGAGCTGAACACTTCCTGGAATAAAAATACCAATTGAGACCAAAGAAAAAAAAAATCCCTCAAAGTAGTAAGGTATATCATATCACTGATGGGTGCAGCTGGGACAGGACAGAAAGTATGGAAGACATTTTTAAAAGAAGAGACAGATGAGGTCTGGGTGGTAGTCTGAGTCTTTTAAAAGTAATTAGTCAGGAAGGGAGAAGAAACTTAAAGAAAAATAATTAAGGAATTCTCTGCATTTTAGCACACTGATAAAATTAATAGAGCTATATATTTTCTATTGATTTTCCCTCATTCCTCTGAGTACTTTTAAAGAAAAGAGTGTGAGAGTGTATGAAGATGACAAAATTCAAGGGCTAAATGACAGTACAGAACAATCAAAAATACCTTAAGCAAAAAGGATATAGGATATTCAAAGTTTTCACTTGAAAAAGAGTAATTTATTCACTCCTCAATGTGATGACATCCCCACCCCTACTCCTCCACTGCAAAGCTCATCATCAGAAGGAGTGGCTACTGCTTTGGCTAGTGGATTAGCAATTTACTCACAGAAAATATACTTTAAGTAATGCTTACATAGATTTTCTACAATAAATTCTGGCTAAAGCAACTAGTAGTAACTTCAAAATGTCATAGAGACCATATGGTGAACCATATTACCAGAGTGAACTCAAAAGGAAGAAATTAATAGGAAGTAGTTTTCAATTTGAAGCCTGAATGATCCAGAATGTTCTTCCCTCCTCAGAAACAAACTTTGTTCTCTGTTAGATTAAAATAAAAGAACAAAACATGGGAAGCTTGATTATTTACCGGTTTAGTTTAATGATTAGATGGCATGCTTATGCACAGGGTTAGGATTAGGGTTAGGGTTGTCCATTGTTAGTTGTCTTTCTACAGTTATCTGTTGTACTGCCAAGCAAGATAAATATGGCTAAAAGCAGTGAAAAAAAGGATTTAAACACATCGTGATGCTGAAAATGAGTTGTCTATTCCTAACAATGCATACATCTTCTCCTAAGTTATCATTACATCTCATGTACACTACTACAAAGCAGTTCTAAAGCTTTCTCAGTAGTATGCTCTGTACATCAAAGTATCAAATTCATTGTAGGCTGTTGCTTTGTTCTTCTCTTATTTCTTTGCATAAGCTCATGTTTACTCTCCACATTGATACACAATTAAGCCTCTTAAACCACTAAGTTTCAAACAGTCAAGATATGCTGTAGCTGAGCACTCTGCTGTGGATTCTCAGGGAACAAGAGTTCACGTTCTGCTTTTATTAAAGCAATGATAATATGATTCAACACTTCTAAAATCGATTTGGCTTACAAAGATGTAATAACAAACTTTGGCTTCAAGCTATTCCATTTTATTGTAATTATTAGTTAGAAAGTGAGTTTCACAGATACTGGAATATAACCTAACCTCTGAAATTCAATAGCTAGTTCTGCTTCATAATCTAAAAATCAACAATCATACCATGAAAGTTAAAGGAGGATGCTACAAGCAAAGATGCATTTTCTCTGATCAAGGAAAAGTAGGAGGAGCCCTATTTCCCCCTACTCTGCTTGCTCCACACAGTAGATGAAGTAAGGTAGCATAAAACCTCACTGAAACCTCAGAACTGGCATGATTTTAGAGTAAAGTCCTTTTCTATGCACATGCTCTGATAGAGCTAGAATGCATCCGAAAGTTTTGGGGACAAATTGTTACATCTACCAGTGAGGTTATGTCTTTGCCACCCCTGTCTACTGATAGGAGTTCCTTCTCCAGGATGCTTGCAGCCATGCACAATAATGGGAAAAGGCGTTTCTACTTTGGTGGCTGTTTCATGATCCTACCTCAGTTTCCTAATTCCTAGCCATAAAACCTCACAAGTCTGCAAGCATACTACAGATTTCCCAGAAAAACAAGGTTGGAACAAACATTCTTCATTTCAGTTAATGAATACATTCTGTCTTTCATTTTCACTAATTTTAAGAGCAAAAAACATTGATAAAAATTGTTAGTGTAGTTGTTCTACACATAGACAAAACATTGGCATGGTAGCAACACATCATAAATGGTGATATTCCTAATGTTGCCTTCAGCTTCCTTCTGTCATCAAGAAAATCCTCTGAATATACAAGTGTACTGGAGTAACTTCATTACCTAGTGTACCATATAAAGTAGATACAGTTCCAGAAAGCTCTTACTCCACTAAAGCTTGGCTTTTTACCAAATTCAGAAAGTAAAGTTAATGGTAAAATGCACAGGGCACCAATGAGTGGTTCTGAGTAGGAGGGACCAGCTCTCTGCCTTCTGCCTTAGGGAAAATTAGCAATGGCTTATAATCATGCTTCCTTGAAATCAGAGGTAAAACTGAGAGTGAAAAATGTTACTGTGCATTTCCTCCTGCCACCTTCTCCATCCTGTCTTTATTGATCAAGGAAATATTCATTATTATTTTTAATTTTTTTTTAAAGTGCTGGCTGTAAAAAATCAATGCACTTGCTGCAAGGGCAGGAATCAAGGATGCTACTGAATTTATCTGTGAAATATATCATGTTTGTGTTTCAATTTATGAAAGCTCTTCCTTGCCACTGCATAAATGAGTATGTTATAATTTGGCTGCCTTGAGATGTGCCTGCAAAGGAGAAGAGCCTAAGCTGTAGAGACACGCTCAAAGAACAAGAACTATCTCTTAAATTGTACGTTTAACTGCAGAGTGAACAAAACAATTTTGAAGTTTCAGAAAGTTGCAGTGTGTCCTAAATTAAAGTATGATAATGGGGCTTGATCTGGCAGGCAATGATATTTCTCCCTAAGCTGTTTTCTACTCCAGGCAATGAGGTGGCACCTCCAATGGTTTTCACTTATTTACACTTGATTGTTTGAGCTTTAGTGTAATTGAAAGGACAGATACTGATTTTTCATTCTGAGAATACAGAATTTCATTCTGAGAATACAGAACTTTTAAAGGCCTGGAAAAGTGAATAGTGATTTTGTTTCCCTTTATGTGTAAAGCTTAACTATTTGCCTGCAGGAGGAACTCAAGTTCTTTTTCAGACTCTGTAAACTGAAGTTCCAGCAAAGGAAGCATCCAAAATTCTGTGTAATTGGAAACTCTTCATCTCTTGCTAACAATTACTTAAATTGTGGTGCAGAGAAATGATAAAGAGCTGAACTAAGGTTTTCATTTGTACAGGATGTTCCGAAAGCTGAACGTTCATGTGGAATAAATTTTTAATTTACAAAAAATAATCAAAGATAAGTGCAAGAGGTCACCTAAACTAAAAAAATTCTGTCTCAGGAAGTCTCTGAGCTGCAGATTACTGGAAGTTGGGAAAGCAGCATAATGTTATCTTGTTTGGCCCATTCTCATTGTCTTTCCTAGACATCTATTGGTGGTCACCATTGGAAACAGGATGCACTAGACTGTTCCTTCGTCTGATCTAGTGTAGCTGCTCCTGCATTCAAGCATTACATTAACAACACATGTAGCCAAAGATCAGCCTTAATTTATTTTCCTTACCTATCATTTAATAGTGATGGTAACACAAATCCTTGAAACAGACATGAACATATAAAGAACATTTTTTTAATATTCTGCTCATGTTTTATGTGAACATAGATCTTTCAACTGTGTCTCACTAATCACAAGAAATCAAAGATGAGGATGATAGAAACGAGGAACTGAGTTGAAATGCCAGTGCCAAACCTAATACAGAATGCAGCTGAATGAACCTTCAAAAACAGCTCAGTTACGGAACCTAAAATCCAAATTTAGTGACAATAATGTTGAAGGAAAGTTGGATCATATCCAGTGCTACTTTACTGTTTAAAATTATAGAAATCTGTGAAAAACAGAACCAAAATAAGAAACTTCAGAAATCCATTTATATGGAAAGTAGTCCCTGCCTTCAACTCACTTTCTCACTATGTGTCTCTCAGCAGTTAAACCGTGTGACTTAGACATCTCTGAATCTAGACATCTTTTAAGAAATGCATTCCCTCTGTTTCTGAAGGTTGGATTCACAGTTGATAAGGCTCCTGCAAAATACTGTGTATATGTAAAGGACAGAACTCTATTTTTAAAGAGGATGTGCACTGTGATTCATAGCTTTTCTGCAGTGGTAGTGTTAGCATGAAGCGAAAAAAAACCCCAACAGATACTATCTTTTGTGAGAAAGAAACTAAAGGGACAAACCAGTTGAGATCCCCATCAGCAGTACTTGTTCTTTGGCACCACTGCAGGTGCCAGACACTCCCAACAGTGGCAACAGGAAAGACAAAGTGATGACATCTTCCCATCTTTTCATGCCAGCAATCTTTGTGGTAGTCAGAATGAGTAGTGTGTACACTACTACTGCATCCACCACACACTGAGAAGCTGTGTGACAGGCTGAGTCATATTAAATATCCCATGAAACACCTGACAGAACTGATACTCTGTGCCACACCCTGATGCAGAACTGCATCCTCAAAGAAGGATCAAGCACTTCATTTGCAGAAATGCCACCCATGTGGAGAAACAAAACCTGACCAAAAGTCTTATCTGAAAGCCTGGCATGTTCTGACAAACCATCTCAAAATCTCATGCTGCTCTGGAGTGCAGAAAACAACACGAGGTCCACATGCACTCCATTCTAGATGGTTCTTTCATAAATTAGAAATGGATGCTAATAGTTTAACTATGGCAAATTGGATTAAAAATATGCTCCAGAACCTGATCTTTCAGCAGCTTTGCTTCCATCATTTTCACTAAATGTAAAAAGCATGCAAATGTGTGAAACTGCTAATAGTTCAGATCAGGAAATCACTTCCAGAGGGAAATAACAGTCAATAGTAATTTTTATATTATTAAATAAATTCTTTTCTAATAATGTGGAAGAGAGCATATACAGACTTTTCTCAAGAAAAGCTTCAGGGGATGTGGAACTGTGATTGTAATGCAGGTGCAGCTTGTGCTTACCCAGACAAGTAAGGGCTTGATGAACAAAATTTGCTCAACCATTTCTGCTGCATGGTTAAAGTTCTCATAGGCAGATCACTTAGCTCAAAAATATCCCACAAGCTTTTGGATGAAATGAAACTTCTGACACAAATCCCATCCCCTGACATCTACTGTTAGAACACAGATAATATAATCTCCAAAATCAAGAAGCCCTACAACAAGCCATCAGCTCCTAGTGTAAGTAGAAGTGGAACATAAGGCATCGCAACACAATCTATTAAAAGTGTAGGGTATTAACTTCAAAGTTTCTACTCTGCCTACTTCAAAAGATGAGCTACAGGTGAGACTGTGTATTTACATGGTCTCATAATCTGAAAGCATATTTCAGACCTCCTTATCTCCTATTACTCAGCTGATGTCTGTACAGTAGTTTGAGGATATATAGTGCTATGTAAATGCTGAGTATTTAACTGATTACCTCTTGCCAGAAACTGACTGGATCTGCTATGGAGAATGGAATGCTCCTTCTGCTCTCCAGAGAAATAGAAGACCTCCTTAGGTCTGCCTTTCTCAGCTCAAGGTCATCACAGGAGTTGCAAATATATCTTCACTTTGACACCCAGACAAAACTGAAAGCTCAGCCAGTGAACCAAGGCACGACACCATGCTGAGCAAACTGAAGTGATGAACTGAACAGCTCATGATGATTATGTTTATTGTTATTTTCCGACTTGATTCATTTTCCCTTACCTGAAAGTCAGAAGCCCAAGTGCCTCCAGAGGATTAGAAAATCTCCATCTCCTCAGCACAGCATACATCTCTGCTACAGTCATTCGATCCCAACTGGGTGCACTGCCCAGTAGCAGAGGAAGGGAGCAATTTTGACTATTGCAGTGGTAACGATAAAACCACAAGATTCTTCTCAGTTGCTCTGAGAGTCTGGAAAAGAAGATTAGAAATTCAGCTTGAAATTAAAACCACCTGGAGCCTCGTGTAGCAATGAACAGAGGGGTCAAGTCATAGAGTACGCTGCTTTTTGGCTAAGTATGTGTTTTCCTTAGGGCAGGATATAATTTTCTGCAGACCAGCTTTTATAAGAAAAGTGATACTTCTACTCTGGATCTGTCAGCCTTGGGTCATATAAAAATGAAGTGTCAAAAGACACACGTATATGGTTATTTCACTTCCCAAGCACTCTCATTTTTCTTCCCCAGTCTCTCTGCTGTGTGTTTGCTTGTTTGTTTTTTACTGGGGTTTGCTGACAGAAAAAAAGAAGGTGCAGTCATCACCAGATAAAATACAGTTACATCCATCAGCTACACATAATCTCTAACTAACTACTGTAACAACTACACATGTAGCACCAGGAGCCATAGCTTTCATTCCTACCCCTGCTTTGACTGTTTAGTGCAGGTATACCTGTTTTTAATTTATTTGCATTTAAAATAGAGTTCAGGCACATTCATGCACATACTTGGGAAGAGGAGTGTGTGAGTTCAATATCAAATTCCTCATGGAGATATGAGATATCTAAATGACAGATTGATAAAATGGTCAGCCATCACACCGTATTTCATCACAGTAAGAAATTCCTCTGAATTTTTTTTGCTATATTCTCCAATTTGTCAACAATTCAGATATCTTTGCCTCATGTATTTTTTGATACTATGGGAAGACAGGGAGAGTGATTTCCCATGAGAGACAAACTCACCTTAATCCTTTAATTTGATATCAGAGCCTTCAAAAGCAAACTTAGATAGCACAAACTGATTTCCAGCTCACACAAATCATTGCTGAAATCAAGAACAACACCGGTTTTCTAGGTCACACTTGACCACATTTACAATTCAGCATCATAACTTTAAGTGGACCTAGATATTTCACAGCAAGGTGTGAGAAACTTTGCAGAAGGTTGCAAGAAGCTCACTTCAGTTGTTTCATTATCCAGATGTGTCAGCAGTGCTTAGAATCGAAGTATTTACATTCCTTACAAAGTTTCCTTCTTTCATGCAATGTTTTGTGACAAGAAACAAGTCCGAGAGTGCCTCCTTAGACTGAATGAGTACAAGTCTATGGGGCCAGATGGCGTGCATCCCAGGGTCTTGAAGGAGCTGGC
>VZTY01002308.1:159705-172173 GCA_013400935.1 Turnix velox | reverse complement strand
TTTTTGCTATATTCTCCAATTTGTCAACAATTCAGATATCTTTGCCTCATGTATTTTTTGATACTATGGGAAGACAGGGAGAGTGATTTCCCATGAGAGACAAACTCACCTTAATCCTTTAATTTGATATCAGAGCCTTCAAAAACAAACTTAGATAGCACAAACTGATTTCCAGCTCACACAAATCATTGCTGAAATCAAGAACAACACCGGTTTTCTAGGTCACACTTGACCACATTTACAATTCAGCATCATAACTTTAAGTGGACCTAGATATTTCACAGCAAGGTGTGAGAAACTTTGCAGAAGGTTGCAAGAAGCTCACTTCAGTTGTTTCATTATCCAGATGTGTCAGCAGTGCTCAGAATCCAAGTATTTACATTCCTTACAAAGTTTCCTTCTTTCATGCAATGTTTTGTGACATTCCATGACAAAAAAACTTAGTCCTGCTCTAACTGTCAAGACTGTGACTTTTACAAATCATAGCAATAAGCTTCTTTAGCTCTGTATTCACTGAAAAACTTTTTTCATCTGTGCAAGTCTGCATTGCCAAGCATTTAAGAACAGAGTGGTGGGTGGTTTAAAGATGGGCATGTTTTTCACTGTCACAAGAGTGAATGTTTATTTCTTTCCTTTAGAAGAATAAGCTCATAGACATATGCATTAGATAAACATAACTATGACACAAATTCTGTCATGTCTTTTAGTAATAATTTTAAGAAAAGCAGCATTTTCCTATTTCAAGAAATAGCTACAGAATTCACAGCATGTCCATTGCAACAATAGATAGATGTCTTTTAAGTTTTGTGTGAAGAAGTCACACAAGGAGGAAGAGATAAAAGTAGGCCTGAGACTTTGCTGCCTGTCTGGCTTGCTTATGCACACTGATGGCATTCTGCAGGACAGTTCAGCTAAAGTGCCCCTTTTATATGCTGACTTTAAACAGGGATTTAAGCTTTCACTCAGCATCCTCCAAAATAGAAAACCTGTTGTTCAGATTAAAGCAGCTAAAGCCTCTACTGAACTTACAAAGGAAGATAAGAAATCAATCCTTGTATCAGGTTTTCTAAATAACAGATTTCTCCCTCTGACTTCACTCTAGAGGCAATGACATTTTCTTTTTCCATGTTTTAAAGATCAGAGATGAAATTAAAGGTTGGGAGAGACAGGGTTTTTTTAGGTTTTCATTTTAAGTTTCTTAGAGGCAACAAAAGTTGACATATACACACAAAAGGACATTTAAGATGGAGTGTAAAAGTATTTTGCATCCATATAACATCTGAAGATTATTTTTCTGATAAGGACATTTCTTTGGTTCAACAGGGATAAGATGCAAATAGACACCTCTTTATTCATTAAAATGCAGTTAGTGTTTTGGTATTTTAGGTAGAGTTTTATCTAAATTTCCCTCCATATAATAACTATATTAAAATATACAGACTTCTACTCAGCAGAAATAAAAATAAAATATCTTAAGCCATAAATAATTCAGCAGTTTTCAGTTTGAAAGTTTTCATCAGTCCCTTCAGCTAAATGGAGGAAATGGCTTAAGTGAAAGCTTTGTTAGCTGATCCTAATTTTGACTTTTTTTTTGGGGGGTGGGGAAAGAAAGTGGGAAATGTCAAAAAATGAGTTTTAATGCTTCTGAGTTGTTTTTGTTGTTCACATTCTGTACTAAACTAAAACAAGACAAAAGGCAAAAAGAGGAAAGTGCAGCTAATTAGAAAACATGAATTTCTATCCCAAGCACTGAATCTCACTCACAAGTTTCTCTCGTATGGACAGAATAGAAAGTAAGCAGCAAAGCTGCACTTTTTTAAACCTACTATTCACCCAACTGGAAGTAGCTTTTCTAAATCACAATTCACCACAACAGTACTCCTGTGACATCTGGTTGGCAGACTAGATTCGTACCAGGTAAGTGGAAGAAAGGAAAAGAAAAAGGGAAGCTGAAAGAAAGGAAGAAGTAAAGCAGAAAGAAAATTATGAACAAAGCAGAAACAAGGCTGTCATCTTCCTGTCTTCAAGCCAGTCTCTGATCCTTACACTGGGAGCCAATGCACACAAGCAGGTCATATCATGTTTGAAGAGTAGCTACTATCTCAGATGGCTAGTGTCCTCGGGTTTGTATTGCAAACACATCAGTCCTAAAAGGAATCAAAGGCTTACATTCAAGCTGTTTTCAGAAGCCAGCCAAATTAATTCTCTTGCCCACATCCCCACCACCCTCTTCTTCCCCTTCCCTCTTTCCTGGTTTGGTGATGAAGCCTAAGATCACACAGGAGCCATAAGCTGAAGTTAATTTCCTTCAGTTTCATTGATCCCATCACTAATCAACATCCAAGAGATGCTGGCAACTTGGACCAGTGATCCAAGCCAACTACCAGAGAGTTAGTGACTTGGAAGACTTCATGTTGGGACCAGCACCAGAAAGAGGTCTAAACACCAGCAAAAGGAATGTGATTGTGAACTTTAGGAACTCACACATCTGAATGTCAGCACCTGGGGAAAGCTGGGAGATCAGGACAAGGCTGCAGGATTGACTGCTTAAGCCTAAATACTGGAACAGTTAGTATTTGATACTATATATAAATGCACATGTATATGTTTTCTATCAGTGGACTTCAATCCTGATCAAGCAGAGAAGCAGAACATAATTGGGCTGTCCTTAGTGTCCATTTTGTGGCACATGTTTATGCATGCTGGTAAGGTACTGCATTCTGCCTGTGAGGATTTATTGATATTCCTATCAGGAATATGCTGTCCACCTCTGTAATGGCTGAGCCTTGGGACATGGAGCCAGAGCAACCTTGCATTCATAACACCACTGGATTCAAGCACACAGCTGTCTATTTTTAACCACTATCTCTTCCTTTTCTACTACAGTATTAACAATATTTTCTTTATATATTTCCCTCTGCTTTCAGTAGAGTGAATACACAGGTCCAGACAGCCTGAGGTTTCTTGCATCTTCTAGCCACATACACTCATTTATTTCAAAATCATATTTGAGGCATGTACGCCTGAAGCATCACCATACAGACATATTGCCACTGAAAAGCTTCCTAGATCCCTCTCTTTTTCTTGACACAAAAAGTATTGAAAGGAATGAAGAGATCACAAATATGCTATACATCACCAGCTTTCCCCATAAAAGAGGCTAACTGTAAACAACAAATTGTGGAAAAACAGGACAACCACTGCCTTTCCTCTGAGAAGCTATTATTGAACTCATCTCATCTCACTCATCTGGTGATTTTCAGTGGTGACTCTCCTCTATAGTCCTACAGAATCCAAAATTGTCATATTATGGATGTCATAGGGTCTATTCTTGCTCGATCTTTTAATCTCTATTTTCTAATCTCTTATCCGTGAATTTGAGCATGCCCTTTACCCATACAATGATGTTGTCTACTTCTACAGCTTTATGTCAGTAGATTTTAAAAGTTCACCACTGCCTTAGGAAGTGCTTTCTTATATTTTTTGCTAGTTGAACTCCTACTAGTTTCACTGAATGTAACGCACTCAAATATTGTGCAATTTGATAATGCTTTCAAGTTATCCATCACCCTCATTATTTTATAAGAATTAATCATACACAGCACACCCATCTTCTAGTGTTCACCTCTCCAAACTTAAGAGTCACAGTTTTTCCAGCCTCCTTTGGTCAGGCAGCTCATCAATACTCTTATTTATTTTAGTTGTCCTTCTCTGTGTATTTCCAAATCCACTGTGTCCCTCTCTATGCAGCATTTTCAAAATACAGCATGTCAAGATTTTGGATAGCAATGAAATGGTACATTCAGACTTCTCAACACCCTTCCTATCAATATGCAATATTTTGTTATAAAATGTGGCTGCAGCTGCTCATTACACTCATTAGTTCAGGGAAATAGCAGCAACAATGTCAAGATGTATTGGGTACAGGATGGCAGGACCAGGAGTAATGGATGCAAATTGGCAGAGGGAAGATTTAGGCTGGAGAGAAGGAAGAAATTCTTTCCTGTAAGGGTGGTGAAACACTAGAACAGGTTGCCCAGAGAGGTTGTGGATGCCCCCTCCTGGAGGTGTTTAAGACCCGGCTGGATGAGGCATTGAGCAACCTGTTCTAGTGAGAAATGGGGTTAGAACTAGATGATCTTTAAGGTCCCTTCCAACCAAAACTATTCTATGATTCTATCTATTTCCTGTGTTGTAACTGCCAGTTCTGAGCTCAGTATCATATACAGGTGTTTAGATGGTTTTCCCTTAAATATATCTCCTTGAATTCATCCACATTGAAGCTCATATTGCCATGTTTATGTGCAATTTTGTAAGGTCCTTTGGGATCTCTCCTCCATGGCATGGTGTTTGACAAGTAATCATTGCCAGATCTGGAGATTTCCCTATCCACTTTCTTCTCAGTGGCAGCAATGAAGATACTGAACAAAATTGAGGCACTGAAAGATCCAACTACTCTTTATTCCACTCTGTAAAGCCACCATCTGTTGTGGAACCTCTGCAAAGTTTTTTGAACATCCAACCAATCCCCAAAATCCATACACATACTGAAAACCTTCTAGGATACCAACAGGATGTTTCAACAGTGTCTTTATTCATAGAAGACACACTATCTCTTTCCTCTTTCACTAAATGCTTAATGATGTTACCCCTTCTTAAAAAGCCACCATTTTACCATGAATAGCAGTCAGATGCATTGGCATGATGTTCCCCACACCAACACTGGAGCCCTTTTGTCAGATGAAAATTTTTCTGTCAACTTGCCAGTGCCCTAGCACGGTGGATATTTGCAATAAAGTGCTGATCTCCCTTCCATAATCAATTAAATAAAATTTTAAATTGCCAAATCACATATCCCCTGTTAAATAAAAAAAAAATATATTTCATTCTGTCTTTTTGAAAGCTAAAATCAACATCAGATACAATGGCAAATTTGCCTTTTGTCTTTTTTAAAAAACTAATTTGATTCAAAAAGTCCTGAGCAACTCACACAGAAATATCTTCTTAGTAGCTAAATCATAGCACACTGAGAGGGCTGAACTGGTTTTAAGTTATTTTGTGTATTGTTAATGCACCGTTCAGCATTTGATAGAGGAATAATTCACATAATTAACTATGATTGCTACACAGGGTCTCTGCAACCACCTCTGTTCCTAATTCCACTCTCATTATATCCAAAATTATTCATTTCATACAGTACATAATCCTCACTGATAGCATAACATACTAATTGGCCCTAGTATATAGTGTGTTTTCTTCACTTTGTCTTTATTCACCTTCTGTGAAAGTTAAAATTTACATGTTTCCTTGCTATAGGCTTTTTCCCTTATGATTATAGGTCATTTAAGTACTCTAGTTGGAGTCTGATTGTATTATTACTAAAGAAGGCTGGTTTTCATGGAACCCAAAAGCTTTCTTGCTATTGTTGCTGTAGACTCATTACAGAACCTGAAAAATCTTATATTTTGAATTAAAAATTTAGGTTTTTGCTTCGAGGACACAAAAAAATATAGTGATATAAAGGCAGAAACAATCCTTTTCTGAACAGGTTAAATACACTTCGCCTACAGGGTTCTACTTAGGCATTGCTGTGATCTGTTCTCTTATTTAGAGGTGTTACTTCCCAAATCAATCCAGCTAGTCTCCTTTGAAAGAAACTCTCATTTTTAAAGAATTGGATATTGAATTGTGATCAATGGAATAAGCACAGCAACCTAAGAATCAGCAGGGAAGGCCAGGGACAACTCACAGCAAGAGTGAATGCTTCTGAGAAAGCCTTGTAATTTGCATCAGGCAGTCTTTGGTTGGCTCTTCAAGATCTCCTCCTCTTTCTTCAGGTTTGGGTTTAACGAACTCCAAATTAGTTTCTGGAAAGTCAATCTTTATTTTAAAAGACAGGGAAAAAAAGAAAAGACAGAAGTCCTTTTAGAAATACGTATTCTCAGGTACAAATGTCAATAAACATTATCTTGGATTTGTACAGAATATGAGAGAAAGCATAGGGGATACTTCTTTGAGAATGTTCACTGCATGCGATATATTACTTAAACACTTCTGTGATAAACTTAGCCCACAAACGTCAGTGGGAGATTAGTCACTGACCTTCCTGGCAGAATTGCATCCACTGCATTTCAATTGTATTAGAACTGAATTAACATAAAGTAATGTTTTCCTTTTTTTTTTCCTCCTTTCCTGTCTTTTAATGACATTGTTCTTAAAGGGAAAGCTCCCATTAGTGCAGATTTTTTTTTGTTAAGTTTATTTATTTTTTTCTTTCTGGAAAAGTAGGGATAATTCTGATGTGTAATTTGTCAGTATAAGACATGAAAACCAGATTTCTGATTCCTCTTCTGGATCATTTCATACCTCTTATAAAACATATCCCAATTTACCATTCTTTACACTTGCATAATGTGGGTCAGAAATTTAGGATGTTGCTTTTGAGATCCAGAAAAAGAAAGCATTAAACTTCAATTGCAAAGCTTGAGTTGCTTGATAACCTGACTATAGCCATAGGTGAAAACTCGGGTTCTTCAAAATTCAGCTCCATTTGCACATTCCATTTTTGTTAATGCACCCTATAATATCTTATCTATATTTTAACACATGTACTTGACATGCATTGGTCTTCTAAGAGTTACCAAAAGTATTCTCTACAAAATCATAGAATCATATAATGGTTTGGATTGGAAGGGACCTTAAAGATCATCTAGTTCCATCTAGTTGGTCTTCTTGGTTACATGAGAAAAATTATCATTATGACACTTCCAGCATGTTCAGAAATTTTCATACTATCACATGCCTGTGAATAATTGAAGACTAAAGAGTGAAGGGACAGCAGAATTAACAGCTCCTCCTGTTTCTTTCAGCAGAGAGATCATCAATTAAGAGCCATTTACTGCCTCAACTTCCCTTCATTAACAACGGAGGAGCTATTTTAAGGTATCACCTTTAACCTAACTACTCAAACTAGAAGCTCCCCATAAGCTTATCTATTAAAAACAGGGCATTTTTAAGTCTGCTTCATTTATCTGTACTATCTATTTCTACATGCCGTTTGCTAACAGTCATTCAGCTTTTAAATACAGAAAATAATTGGCTTTGCCCTTTAAGTATCCAGTTGCTGATTTAATCTGGAAAGGTGAAAAAACTTACCAGATGAACCAAATACATTTTCAATGCCAGGAGCACAGTTCTGCCCAGAATGAGTAGGTGCTCAACATATAATCATCAAGGGAGAGATACACTGATGCCTATTGGCAATTGGTTTGTAGTCACTTCCTTTACAAACCCTTTATGTTACTCAGTCTTATAGCAAGCTGTATGTTACATTCATAATGGCATGCAATTCAACACTATTCAGAATAAAAGTTTAGATTTGTAAAGGCAGTTGCAGGTCAGGTACCAAGTCATTAATTTGTGTCAAAAGTATTTTTGGAACCAAAAATCTAGCAACAAAACTAGAAAAAGCTGCTCCAGTCCTCAGAGGTGGTATCTGATATGGAAAGTATCATACATACTTGCCACTGTGCAGAACTTCCATCCATTATTCTTTGGCTGCAGTGGAAATAGGGTTTTTTAATTTGTATGGTCTTGATGAGCTTTGGAAACACTTTTTTTTTTTTTTTTGCACTTTGACAGAAAACAACCCTTTTCTTTACTTTCTGGCTTTCTTACCTGCAGTGTCACTGAGGTTGGTGTATCAGTACTGCAGATGGCTGGGGTAACCATTGTTGTTGTAAGGGTGCTGTACAATGTCATGCTAAGCAGCACAGTGCCTTGAATGAGCTTCCTGCAATACACAGACAGCAGTAATGAAGACAAGGTGAAGAGAATTTATTGAAACTGCATCAAAAGAATCTGGAACAGAATAGCTTAAAAAATAGGCAAAAGGAGAGCAAACATTCCATCTTGCCATGGCTGGTACAAATCTGGCCTGGACAAGTAGATGTGGTACACTGCTGGTCTCACTGCTGTGGTATCTGTCTCTACTGCTGCAGGGAACAAATCAAGCTGCCAAGACATTCCAGGTCAGCTTGGCACTTTACCACTAACTTCTTTCATGATAGGGGTTGCTATTTAAGCTAGGTGCTAAAGGATAATCCTGCATTATATCTTAAGACTTAATTTTGAGGACAAATATGTTAGAGATTGCAAAATGTCCATACACTCTTTTAAGTGGAGGGCAGTATACATTTATTCCACAAAATCAGGAAAACTCATGGCAATCTTCTGCAAACATGAAGGATCCTTGCTGCTTTTCTGTGTAGATGGCAAGAAGGTGTGACTATGATATCAAAATCTCCAAGGAGCTAACAGAGTTTCAATGGGATAGCTTGTCCTACATGTGTTGCACAGGGTTTTTGGACAGATGAAAGAGAACAGTCTGAAGTACCAATCTGAGCACTACATGTAAAAGAAAGTCCTATCAGAAACAGGTCTGCAGGTGAGAGAACTAGCATGACTTGTCAGGCCAACATAATTTAAACTAAAGACCTTCAATAACCTTCAGAAAATTCTAATCATGACCAATCTACTTGAATTAAGAAAGCAGTATATGAATAAAGGAGGGCATAGTGCTTTGGACTTACCTTTTAATTTGTCCACATCTTCATGGCTAGTGAGATCAGAAATTTGGTTATATTCAACATCTCTTACTAACAAATAATTATTATTATGATTGTTCCAAGCACTCCTCAGTCAATACATCCGATAGAATGATCTAGATTATGTTCTAGATTCTGCTCTGTACACTGCAGCAGAAACATTCAGCCCTTCAGATGAGATTTGAGTGTACATCTTTTTCTGAGATGGGGAAATTAATGGTACACAAGAACCCAGGTGGACTTTTTGATCCCAGCATGAATTTGCAATGCTGTTGTAAAAAAAGTACCATTTGAATTGCAAACGAAAATAACTCATTGCTAAGTCTCCTGAAGAAGAAAAAAAGAAACTCCTGAAAAATGATTTGTACAGTCAACATTCAGTGTAAATCTAGTTCAAGGCTAGTTTTTCTTTTTCACTTCTCAGTCTATTCATGGCGTTAGTGCAAACACTCTATTGTGAGAATAGGAGGATTAAAGACAAAATCATTTTTTGAAGTTTCTCACACAGCTTTAGGTGTATTGTCAGGTGAATTGAGGCAGAAAAATGAGCTGCAATATGAACATAATATGAAGCTGAGGAGAAATAAATTGTGTGACTTGAAGTCTTTCACATTTAGGGCACTGGTGTCAATGTGAAAGTTGTTTCAAAGTTGCTTCAAAGCTGTTTTCCTGTGATGTGTACTCAGATGGCCATTAATAAAGGAACTGTATCTCCTCACCCACTTTGTTTGTGGTTTGTGGACAGTGGTCTACATCATAATTTGAACTAATTGGCCATTTTATTAGGAAGGAGTAGCTCTGAACTGTCTTTTCAGCTCTTATTATTGCTAATCACTTTCTTATTGTGCTGTAAAACCACAGAGGGATTTTTTTTTTCCTGGGGAACCCAAAAAACTTATAGGCAAGTAGTAATACAGATCCCAGAGGCACCATTGATGTGTTTAACTGAGAGATTTCCTGAGTTTATTGTTTCAACTCATTTGTGTCCAGCACAGATGAGCAATGTATCTCTGCAAAACTGAGAGGACTTCACATGTTAAAGGTGTTGAAAGGACTGCAAGTAAAAGCAGGTATTATACCCCTCTGACAGTAAAGAATGATAGCTCCAAATGATACTTCTTAATAAAAATGAATTAGTTGTAAAAATGAGAGGCATATTTATGCCTTGTATACAGAATACCATAATTTATAAGCTTATAAATTTATAAATTTATAAGTAAATGTGCAACTTCTGTATCTTCTGTCAGCAAGCACTTTTTGGATTAAGGTCAGTCTGAAAACACAAAAGGCACTTTTAAAAAATTGTGAAGAAGCATCAAGAACTGCAAATAATGGTGTATATTTCTGAGGCACAGCCCTCCCTAGCAATTGTTGGGGCACTGTATGCACTACTCAGATAAGGCTCCTCAGGACTGAGTCTGCTTTTGGACACACAAATGGAACAAGTGGGCCATATGTGTCAACTAAATGGTATCACAGAATCACACAGAATCACAGACTGTCAGGGATTGGAAGAGACCTCAAGAGATCCTCCAATCCCCCTGCCAGAGCAGGAATACCTAGACAAGGTCACACAGATGGGTGTTGAATGTCTCCAGAGAAGGAGACTCCACAACCTCTCTGGGCAGGCTGTGCCACTGTTCTCTCCCCCTCAGTGTGAAAAAGGATTTTCTTATATTTATGTGGAACCTCCTGTGTTCCAGTTTGCATCCATTGCCCCAGGTCCTACCACTGGAGAAGAGCCTGGCTCCATCCTCCTGACAACCACCCTTTACATATTTATAGACATGAATGAAGTCACCCCTCAGTCTTCTCCAAGCTAAAGAGACACAGCATCTGCAGCCTTTCCTCAGAAGGGAGATGCTCCAATTCTACCATTGTCCTCATGGCTCTGTGCAGGACTCTCTCAAGCAGTTCCCTGTCCTTCTAGACTTGAGGGCTGCAGAACTGAACAGATGTGGTCTCACCAGGGCAGAGTAGACATACTGACTATGCCACTTCTAATTCACCCCAGTAAAAAGATACTTGATAATTTTTAGAAAAGGGAAAGAAGAAAAGGAGTGTGTAAGATCCATTCATAAAAGGAAGGAGCCAGCACATTGAGCATTTTTGCCATAACTTTTACTGAATAGACAGATGCCTGTCTCTGCTGATGAGATCAGGCAGGTTACTCCCTACTCTGTCTGACACTGTTCCCATCTGTAAGGTGAGGGTAGTGATACCGACCTTTGTATAGACTGCATAATGCTAACAGCCATAGGCAATGGCTTCCATGCAGTAACTTCAGCATCAAGCACATCAGAAAGTAAATAAGTGCTGCTCTGTGCCTACTGTCATTTTCTTTTTTTTTATTCACACACTCCTGCAATATCAGGGCTGATGCAAACCCCTCGAATGACACATATTTCCAGATCTGGTTTATTAAGGGAGGTTAAAAAACCTGCCCATCTTACCGTAGCAGAAGAGGATGCTGCTATTAAAGGACACCTCAAGTTACCCCAAACTTAGTAAAACCAACATTATTTCCCATAGTCCTGAGACTTCCCTTATCACACTCAGTAAGACAATGTTTTTGTTGCGTGCTGTGTTGGGTTTGAAAATAATTGTTCAAAATAAATTGTTTTGTTAGAATCAGTGAAGTTCCCGAACTGGGCACTATGGGGGACATTACAGTTCCCAGATTGCCTCAAATGATGGATTTCTGATTTGTTAATTAGCTCTGGATCACTAAATGATTCAGCCCAAGACATAAGCACATTTTTCCCAGGCAATGGAATGGAAAGTTGGCACATGAGCTTGCAAACACTTTTTGAACTGCTTCTTGTGTCTTCTCAATACAGATGCAACCTCTTGAGCTTCACTAGCATTAAAATAGGGCCACTATCTAAAGCAAACTACCAGATAAGGATGACAAATGTGGAGGTTCATTCACTGAACAAGTCATCAGCAAGAATAATTATTACTGCATTAATTCTCAAATATATATAACATTAGAGTTACTGCTTAGACTGAATATGCTAGCAAAATGAGGACAAAATATGGTGTAAAACCAAGTAATTATCCCCAGAACTGGCATCATAAGTCTTGGAAATAGAGAGCAGAGGGTAAATTTTAAGGAAATCAAAGCTGCTAAGCTGTAAAACCCCTGCATCTCATGTTCCAAGCATGCCTAATTCTGCATTGGGATGATGCTGTGAAAGAATGGCTTTGTATAATTACAAATAAAACAGCATTCTAGAAAATACAAATTCGATACAATTTTCAACTGCAAAGTAATGCTAAATGTCCTACAGACATTTGTAAGAAGCACATCGTCCATCACCACAATTTCTAGTTAAAATAAATTCCAGAAATCTGAAGGTGCTGAGCACAGCAAATACAGAATTACATAGAATCATAGAATGGTTTGAGTTGGAAGGGACCTTGAAGATCATCTAGTTCCAACCCCCCTGCCACGGGAAGGGACATCCTGCACTAGATCAGGTTGCTCAGAGCCTCAGCAAGCCTGGCCTTGGATGTCTCCAGGGATGGGGCCTTCACCACCTCTCTGGCCAACCTGTTCCAGTCTCTCACCACCCTCATGGTGATCACTCAAGTCCTTCCATTCTTCCTCGCAGTTTGCCTCTAGGGAGGTTCCACATACCCCTCTTTTTCCCCATCTCTTGCCTCTGCCCCACATCAACCCTTTTCCAGCTCATTTTCCCCTAACTCCACACCCCTGGGCTTCACTGGAGACTCCTCCCCTCCCCAGCTGTTCCAAATCAGTCCCTCACCCCCACTCTCCTATTTCACACCAGCAGGGAAGGGCAGCAGCCACCATTTGCCCCCCCGTGGGGCCTGAGGGATGCTCCTCCTGGTGTCT